>CM018093.1:0-482220 GCA_008658365.1 Alca torda
TCGGGGGAAGGGTGGGGGGAGTCCCAGACACCTGGGTGCCCTCAGGGTGGGGGGCTCGGGAGGAGGCGGGGGGGGGGGGTTGAGGGTCCCGGACCCTTGGGTACCCTCGGGGTTGGGGGGGGGGGGGGAAGGAGGGGTGGGTCCCGGACACCTGGGTGGCCTCGGGGGGGTGGGGGAGGTCTTGGACACTGGGTGCCCTCGAGGTGGGGGGCTCGGGCGAAGGGGGGGGCGGGTCCTAGACAACTGGGTGGCATCAGGGGTGGCCTGGACGGTGGGGCTCGGGAGAAGGGGGCCCGGGTCCCGGACACCTCTTCGGCCTCGGGGGTGGGGCTCGGATGAAGGGGGTCGGGTCCTGGACACCTGGGTGCCCTTGGGGTGGGGGGCTCGGTGGAAGGGGGGTGGGTCCTGGACACAGGGGTGACTTTGGGGGTGGGGGGCTTGGGGGAAGGGGGGGGTGGGTCCCGGACACCTGGGTGGCCTCCAGGGTGGGGCTTGGGGGAAGTGGGGGGCGGGTCCCGGACACCTGGGTAGCCTCGGGGGTAGGAATTGGGGGAAGGGGGGGCGGGTCCCAGACACCTGGGTGGCCTCGGGGTGGGGGGCTCGGGTGAAGGGGTGGCGGGTCCTGGACACTTCTGTGGCCTCGGGGGTGGGGCTCGGATGAAGGGGGGGCGTGTCCCAGACACCTGGATGCCGTCAGGGTGGGGCTCGGGGGAAGGGGGGCAGGTCCTGGACACAGGGGTGACTTCGGGGGTGGGGGCTTGGGGGAAGGGGGTGGCGGGTCCCGGACACCTGGGTGGCCTCTGGTTGGGGCTTGGGTAAAGGAGGGGGTGGGTCCCGGACACCTGGGTGGCTTCGGGAGTGGGGCTTGGGGGAAGGGGGGTGTCCTGGTTCCAGCGGGGATAGGGTTAATTCTCCCCAAGAGACAGTATTCCATGGCATGTGAGCCATGCCCCCTCTGAGCTGCCAGGGGAGGGGGCAGGAAGTCACGGCTTGGAGCGGGCTGGGGCGTCCCGCGTCTGGTCGGTGAGTGGCGGGGAGCGGCGATTCCGTATCGTGTTTGTATATTCCTCTATTCGTGTTATTGTTGCTGTTTTTTCTTGTTCCCTCTGCTGTTCTGTTAAACTGCCTTTGTCTCAACCCAAGAGTTTTGCCTTTTTCTTCTGATTTGTCCCGTATTGGGAAGATCCGAGTGAGCGGCACGTGGTTCTTTGTTGCCATCTGAGGCTAAACCACGACAGTGCTCTGGGCTTTCCTGAAGCCTTCAGCCTCAAAAACACGTTTTCGCACTCACCCCAGGGCCGGCCTCAAAAATTTCCATATGTCCGGGATTTGCTGCCACGCCCAAGCAGCCAGGAGGGAAAACGGTGGCTTGTTTTAAAGGTCTTTGGGAACCGCTTGCATCGCCGCACAGCCCTTGGTGTTCTGGGCTATCCTGGCGCCTTCAGCCTCAGAACCACATTTTCGCACTCGCCCCAGGCCCGCCCTTGAATATTTCCATGTGTCTGGAGATTCCTGCCACGCCCAAGGAGCCACGAGGGGAAACTGTGGCTTCTTCAAAGGAGAGGCAGCAAAACAGACCTGCTCGGGGCTCATCGAGGGCAGAGCTCGGGTTTTATCTAACATCCCTTCGTTCGGGAGTAATTCTGTTCTCCAAATCGTCCCAGAATCAAAACAAACTCTTAGCGATGCACCAGGAGAGGGGTCTGGAAGCCCAAGAGACGTTAACGTGGCGACAGGCAGCACCCAAGAACCCCCTGCACCTTCAGCAAAGAGACTCCAGCCTGTGCAATAGAAAACTCAGAGCGACTCCCAGCTCAAACCAGTAACAAAGACCGTTCTTAATTAGAAATTGCCGCTTCTTACCAGCACGTTGCCTTGAGCCTCGTGCAGGCAATGCAGAGCGAGCTCTGGGTTGACCCGTCCCCCCGTCCCGGCGTTGGGAGAAGCCAAATGGAGGAGGTTTGTAACTACAAACGCAAGAAAAACCGAGAAAAAGTCAAGTTTTCCTCGAGAAAAGGGGTGATAGGAGAGGGAGGGAAAAGAGGACGAGCGCAGCAGAGACTGGAGACGAGGAAAAGGCAGAGAAAAAAGCCCGATATCCCCAATAGCTCTACTTTACAAGCTCAGAGAGAAACCTCCCCTCTCCCGAGGGCTCTGCAGATGGGGTGGGACAGCTCCAAACATCCATTTTTCATGGAAGATGCTGCCGAGAGCGTCACCCGTCATTCTTTAGTCGCTCTCCCACCAAAACCCAGGCATCTCCTTCCCTCAAACGTGAAGGCGGGCAAGAAAAGGAGGGAGAGAAGCCCAAAAAGGTGGAATTTTCAACCCGTCGTATCCCTGGGTGGGGTGAAAGTGGAAGAAAAACGTTAGAAAAACCTTTCTCCTGCGTCTCCGGGTTGGTTTCGATGTCGCCCCAGGGTTTCCAGACGAGAGACGCTCCCTCTTCCTCCTCTTCCAAACGGGCCGGGTCCTGGAGGTCGGGAGGCTCCGCTTGGAATTGGCTGCCGACGTTGACACGCCTGAAAGCGTGAGGAAGAGGAGGTGAGGAAGGCGAGCAGGGAACAGCTCCGGCAGGATAAACGTGTGCATACATGAGGAGCTGTAATAAATACGGCCCCTATTTCCCAGGAAAGCACTAATCGCTCTCCTCTAACAACTTCTCCAGCACCACCATGGTACCGTTCTGCCTCCTGAGTCCTCTTGGGCCCCATCGGGCAAGAAAATTGGAGTTTTTTCCCTCCTCAAAACCTATCCTAAGTGATGAGGTTTACTCTGAGAAGAGCAGCGAGCTGCAAGAGCCACCACCGCCGAGCACCAAGTGCTTTGGAATGTTGTGTAGAACACGGGAGGCCGGCAACGCATTCCATGGCAGCACTTTGCTGGGCATTTCAGCACATTTTTGGCCAACTTTGGCTCAAAAAGCCTGCCGTTGAGGACTGGCCGAGCAACTGGGAGAAGGTCAATGTCAACTGCGAGGGCCTGCGCAGCCCAGGCCTTGCACTAACCACACGCCAACTCCTCAACGGCGGTTCCCTCATCCCCCGTTTTCCCAGAGTTTGCTCTTCTTCCGATGGCTGGACACGCATTTTAGTCTTTCATCAGCCAAAACCCCCAAAATCCCTGGCCATCCTGACTGGAAGGTATCAAAACAACTGCCCGAGAGAAAAATTATTCCACCAAGACCATCCTCTAGCCTTCCTCGCCATCCTCAAGCATTTTGAATTGCGCGTTTTTAATGCTTAGATTAAGTTTTTACCCCAAACAATGTCGCACAATCAAATCAGGTCGTGGGTTTAGGAGGAACTTAAATCGCAACTCAAAAGTGATTAACAGGTTATGTATTTCCCATAAATTCCACCAACAGGCCCCTGGAACCTTTACCAAGTCCGTTACCAATAGCGGTAATTACCACCAAGCCTATTACTGCCATGTTATTTGAATAGAATTGGGGGGATTTAAGGGAGCTGTGATGCTGAGCTGCTAAACTGGTGACCGGTGGCTCACAGAAGCCACTCCAGCACGGGATTTTTGCTAAATACACTCAAAAATCACTAAAATATCCACCCACCTCCTTCCCTGCTGGCAAATTCCTTGTCGTGGCCGGTACTGAGACGGGAATCAGCCGGCGGAGCCACCGTGAAGTCCCCCTGAAGGCACCTTGGGTTTGGAGGGACGGTTTCCATCTCCCCCGTCTTCTGGCGATGGTTTCTGGGCACCAATGAGGGCACGGGGTGTATTTTCTGGCCTCCAAGTCCCTTCTGAACTGTTTCTCCGTTAAAGAAAATAACGAGACTTCCTGTTAAATAACAAGCGCTCAGGGATTCCGTCTCCCTTGACCTGCTGCTCCCTCCTTGCTTTGCGCCATTGCTCCCCGCAAAAACACCTGATGGCAACCTTTTTCGGTATAAAACCACCTGAACACAGTTCTTGGGGGAAAGCCGAAAAGTGGAGAAAAAAAAATATGGAGATAAAGGGGTGGAAAATTAACAAGAGGAAGGTGAACTGCTTTCTTTAAGAATATCATTTTGTCACCCTCAGTGTTCGATCCGCCGATTCATGCCTACTTGGGAAATCTCTGCAGTTCGTTTAGCGGTAAAAGGTGGTCAATAGGGAAAAAAAACCAACCAAGATATCCAACTATTAACCAAAAAGCACTTAATCAACCCCAAACTTTGGAGATATTTAGTCCCCAAACCGGCCGCAGCACGTTGCTCGGTGAGACGAGCTTCGCCAAAACATAATTTTGGCAGTGACTCCCCAGAGAACACTCTCTTAACGGCATGAGGTTCGTTTAGGCAGACTCTTGATCTCCCTTTTCCCTCCCACGGGTGATGAGACACTAATTATTTCCACTCACACCAATTATTGCTACTGGAGTGAGCGGTTCCCCTCCGGATTATCGCTGACCTGGGCGCGAGCCCGGCCCAGAAGCCAAGCGAAAGGCTCCATCTCACGCTATTAAACATCCCAAGACTTGAGCTCCTGAAATGATTTCTCAGCCTTTGGTGCTGGATTAATTAGTTAATGGTTTTCAGAGCACTCTGGGCACAAGCGCTTTTGAAGTGCTGTTAGTGGCAAATCCAGAGCTGTCGACGCTAATGAAAAGCACGCACTTAATTCCTCGCGTTACTCTGCACTTCTCACTTGAGTATTCATAAAAATACCTTTTCTTATAATGCTTCTCTTGGAGGGCTCTGGCCCTCAAACGACTAAATATCCGCAGAAAAATGAGCGCAAAACTCCTCGTCAGCCTTTCTGCACTGGCAGCAAATTTGCCTTTTCTGCGGCTTTGACGGGAGTATCCGTAGCGTCCCTGAACTCGCAAAGGTGTCTGGCCCCAGGCGTGCGACTACCTGAGCAGCGAGCGGAATCAGCCCTGCAGGATTTCCTTGCCGTGCCGCAGAAGGTGACCCTGGGAGAAGAAGAGCAGAGAAATGAGCCTGGTTGTCACACCCAGCCAAGGGGGACGAGCCGGGGGACCCCCCACCCCACCTCCACCCTTGGGAGCAGGGCCGGGATGCACCCTCCGCACAGAGAGAAGGGGCCTGGCATGGATTTCATCTCGAGCCCTCTTCCTGAGCCCAAAGCCACACAACTCCCGCTCTTTCTCAGCCCCAAAACCAGCCACGCCAGCCCCTTTGCCAGCCCCTTTGCCGGCCCCACCGCCCGCCCCCTCCTCCTTGGGCAGCGCCGCTCCATTGGCCCGCTGTCACCGTCAATCCCAACCACGCTCCACCCCTGGCGAGGCGATCTGACCAATGGGAGGGCACACAGCGATCCGACCAATGGGAGCGTAGCTGCGCATGCGCAGTGCAGCTGCTCTCTCTCTAGACGTGGATTTTGACCCTTCAATCTCTCTTTCTAAATAAATCTTTCCACGATCTTTTCGTAGTCTAAACTCCGTTACATAATAAAAAATCATAGACTCCTTAGAGACAGAAACAGGCTTTCTTTGCCTTTTCGGAACCTCCTACGGCACAGACACTGCCACTTCCGTATCTATTTACACCCAGATCTCTCCTCAGGGAATACAAACTGGCTATTTCCACGTGTACGGAAGAGCTGCTAAACAGAGGCAGATCTCATTAGACTGTGTCGCATTAAAGGACTGTAGTTTCGATATTTGTCTGTCAGAGTCCCAGGACTTTCACTGATTTACTATCAGAGTCCCACCAAAGGACTTTCACTGAACCAGATTCACAAATAATCAAAATTAGTTATTTTATTGAGAGCGACAGTCGCAGATTCGAGGTTGCCGTTGATAAATTCACTAACTACAATAGCGCTAATTACTTAAGGTGAATATTGCTAGCAAAAATAACGCCAGTACAACAACCCGGTGCAGCATTCCCCAGAGGGTGGAAGGCGCAGCGCTGACCCAGCACAGCATCCCTGCCCGGGGTGGGGGAAGAGAACGCAGCCCCTCCACTGGCCCGTCAGGTATCGAGTTTCTTCTCTCCTCATTTAACAGTCATTTTCTCCATCCTTTTATCCCCAAAACTACGAGGTTTCCCTCCCCTAGGTGATGTGCAGTATGATTTGGGTGAAGAGACGAGTGCTATAGTCGTATATGTTTAGCATGATCTCTAAAATCTTCATTAGCATATACAGGGGTGTCAACTTTAATATGCATTTCCCAGGTAACAAGGTAAAGGTCAATTACCGGGCACGGCAGCCTCTGGAGGAAACAAAGAGCTACACGAAGTCTGTGTTATCTCGATTTTACTGTCTCTGCTGAGGAACAGCAGGGCTGTCCTGGCTCCCCAAGACTACCCCGTTATTTATGTACCCTGTGATGGCCAGACAAGCCTTCACTCCCCTGGGCTGCACAAGAGAGAGCAAAGCCCGTTTTAATTGCTCTTTGAGCACAGAGACTTCACCTCATTATCCAAATTCCACATCAGGCAGGGCAGAGGCCATTCCCAGCATGGCGTGGGCATGCCGGGGAACCTCTCCTGCCCGCCCACGGCACATGGCACCACCGCTCACCCGAAACTGGCAATGCAGGAGCCAGTGGGCCAGGCGAAGATGAGGGCGGCGCTGTCCTCATGGCTGCCACCCTCCTCCTCCTCTTCCTCCCCTTCCTCCTCCTCCTCCTCCTCCTCGCCTTCCTCCCCCACCGCCTCCTTCCCGCCACTCAGCACCCACAGCTGGTCCAGGGCCAGGCGGAGCTGTGGGCGCAGGCTGGTGCCATGTCTGCCGAGAGGAGAGGCAGGAGGGGAGCTGGAGGTGGCCGCCTGGGGCTTCCCGCGGGCAGAGCCCTGTCCCCCATCTGCCCTCGGGGGTGCCGGGGCCTGGGGCTGGGGGAAAGGAAAGGCAGCTGGGCTGGCAGGGTCTCACTGCAACTTGGCGATCACCAGCTCCTCCTGGAGGAGGAGAAGGCGCCTCTTGCTCCTCTTGCCACCCCGGGTCAGCCACACGTCCGCGGTCAGCACCGCCTGGGCCTCGGTGAGAGCCTCCCTGCACGGCAGAGAGCGGCGGGCATTGGTGCGGGGTTCGTCCATGCCTCATGAGCTAGGAGGCAGGGAGGGGAAGCTGGACGAGGTCATCACAATTAAAGAGGAAGTGATCAGTGATCCGCTACACCGCTTGGATGCCCACAAGTCTATGGGACCGGATGGGTTGCATCCAAGAGTGCTGAAAGAGTTGGCAGACGTGCTCGCCAAGCCGCTTTCCATTATTTACCTGAACTCATGGCTAACTGGGGAGGTCCCAATGGACTGGAGGGTAGCAAATGCAGCACCCATCTACAAGAAAGGCAGAAAGGAGGATCCGGGAAACTCTAGACCTGTCAGTCTGACCTCGGTAGCAGGGAAGGTCATGGAGCAGATCATCTTGAGTGCCATTACAAGTCATATAAGGGACAAGCAGGGGATCAGGCCTAGTCAGCATGGGTTTATGAAAGGCAGATCCTGCCTGATGAACCTGATCTCCTTCTTTGACAAGATGACCCGATTATTGGACGAGGGAAAGGCTGTGGACATTGTCTACCTAGACCTTTGAAAAGCATTTGACACTGTTCCCGATAGAATTCTCATGGAAAAACTGGCTGCTCATGGCCTGGATGAGCATACGATCTGATGGATCAAGCACTGGCTGGATGGACGGTCCCAAAGAGTGGTGGTCAATGGAGTTAAATCCAGCTGGCGGCCGGTCACAAGTGGTGTTCCTCAGGGCTCAGTGTTGGGACCATTTCTGTTTAACATCTTTATTGATGACCTTGATAAGGACATAGAGTGTATCATCAGTAAGTTCGCAGATGACACCAAGTTAAGTGGGAGTGTTGATCTGCATGAGGACAGGGAGGCTCTACAGAGAGACTTGGATAGATTGGATCGATGGGCCAACACTAATGGTATGAGCTTCAACAAGGCCAAGTGCCAGGTTCTGCACTTGGGCCACAGCAACCCCATGCATCGCTACAGGCCTGGGGAAGTGTGGATGGAGAGCTGCCGGGCAGAAAAGGACCTGGGGGTTCTCATTGACAAGCGGCTGAACATGAGCCAGCAGCGTGCCCAGGTGGCCAAGAAAGCCAATGGCATCCTGGCTTGTATTAGAAATAGTGTGACCAGCAGAAGGAGGGAGGTAATGGTCCCCCTGTGCTTAGCACTGGTGAGGCCACACCTTGAGTATTGTGTCCAGTTCTGGGCACCTCAATATGAGAGAGATCTCGAGGTGCTGGAGCGAGGGCAGAGGAGGGCAACGGAGCTGGTGAAGGGCCTGGAGAATAAATCTGATGAGGAGCAATTGAAGGAGCTGGGACTGTTTAGTTTGAGGAAGAGGAGGCTGAGGGGAGACCTCATCACTCTCTACAACCACTTGAAAGGACATTTTAGAGAGGTTGGTGCTGGTCTCTTCTCACAGGTAATTAGTGACAGAACAAGGGGCAATGGCTTCAAGCTGCAGCAGGGGAGGTTTAGGCTGGACATTAGGAAAAAATTCTTCCCAGAAAGAGTGGTCAGACAGTGGAATAGGCTGCCCAGGGAGGTGGTGGAGTCACCATCCCTGAATGTGTTTGAGTCATTTAGATGTGGTGTTGGGGGATATGGTGTAGGGGAGAACTTTGTAGAGTGAGGTTGATGGTTGGACTCGATGATCCCAAGGGTCTTTTCCAACCTAAATGATTCTATGATTCTATGGGCTTAGTCCTCCCCAGGTGCAGGACCCTGCGCTTGCCCTTCCTGAACTACATTTGGTTCCTCTGCGACCAGCTCTCTACAAATGTGAACCTGATACCAGACCGTGGATTCAGGAACCCACGGGTCAGGATCAAAAGCAGAGAAACTGGGAGGGTCCTCCTCAGACACGGGCCATTGACGGAGCCCGGCCACTGAAGAACACCCCAAGCCATTGATCCCTCTGCTGCTACACTGAGCGTGGGAGCTGGGAGGGAGCACCCCATTGGTCAGTTGGGGTCACCTGACCTGCCCAGGCCTTCCCACAGCTGCCACCCCTGCCCAGGGTAAACACGCCCGTCAGCTGCCCCTGGTGGCCACCGCGGCCAGTGTGAGCAAGAGGCTCTCCCTGGGCAGAGAGCTGGCTCTGCTGCACCCCAGCCCAGGGCTGGCGGTTGCCTCCTTGCAGTCTTGAGGCCCAGCTCCCTGTCGGAGTGGCCTCCCCAGCCCATCTGCCAGCTCCCTGGGCACTTGAGGGTGCGCCCCAGCAGGGCCCGGCAGGGACTTGGGCATCTCCAGTTTGCTGAAGTGTTCCCTGAGCTCCTCCTCTGCCACCGGAGCCCAGCAGATCCTCTCGCCCGAAGGGAAGCTCTTCTCTGCTCCGGCCTTTTCCCCAGGTCTGGGGGGCCTGGGATGTCTGGAGGCTGGCCTGGCTGGGACCCTCATGCCCCGGGGGACTGGCAGAACCTAGAGCAGCCCCAAGTGCTGCCACAGCCGAGTGAAGGCCAGGAGGGTTCTAAAAGGGTGCCAAACAAGTCCTGAAAGTTGACTGTCTCATGAACTTAACGATGAGAATTCCTCACAGCAGCTCGTGCGGGGCTCTGTTTTGCAGCTGTGCTGAAAGGAGCCTGGAGAGCCCCGGGACGCGCTAGTTCTTGCAGTGCTTGCGCGGCACCAAGGGCTTTTCTGCTCCTCAGACTGCGAGCCAGCGAGCGTGCTGGGGGTGCCCAAGAGGCTGGGAGGGGACAGAGCAGGGACATCTGACCCCTACCGCCCAAAGGGATATCCCACACCCTACCACAGCGTGCTCAGCAATGAAACTGGGGGGGTGAAGGTTGGCTGGGGCTGCCCTTGCTCGGGGACTGGCCGGGCATCGCTCACTTGCTGGTCAGCAATTGCTTTCTTCTGCATTCCTTGTTTTCCTTGGGGTTTCTTTTCCACTCTCCTTGTTTCTAACCCACCAGTTTTCTCCCTTTCCCCCTTCCGACGCTCCCCCTGCATCCCACTGCGCAGGAGCGAGGGAGCGGCTGGGCGGTGCTGAGCTGCCGGCCAGGCTTCAGCCACACCAGCCTGTGAGCAAAATCGTTCCCTACCAAGGGGGAGAGGGCTCCCCCTTCCTCCTCCATCACACTGCGGACATCCCCTCTATCCCACTGGGATGCACGAGAGCCTCAGCACTTTGGCCTACGTTCCTCCTCATCAAACCTGGAAATGGCCACTGAAAGGATTTTGGTGTGTCTAACGAGAAAAGATCGCCTTTAACACCGCAGTGACATTTCCCTGCCCTTCCTTGCTTCAGCTGCTTAAAAGGCCATCCCCTATCCCACTTGTGTCTGGACAAGTGAAATTTGGGTGCCAAAAATTGCTCAGAAAAGGAGCTCCTGCCTTCAGAGAAATAAATGTCACCGACGCCAAGGAGGAGACATCTGCACCCTCAAAGAGGAGGTCTGGCCCTGCGGCCCCCTGCCTTCGCCGGTGGCCAGTTCCCTCTCCTGCTCTTCTGCACCAAAAGGGATCCGACTCCGGGCACCCACCAGCAACTTGGTTTAGTGAAAGTTTAAAGCAATAAATGAGCTTTGCGTGTATCCGAATATGAACATTTCTGAATCCTTTCTGAAAGGTTATGGGATGCTCCTATGAGACCTGCTGCCAATTGTGAGACGTTTGTAAATGAGAAAAGAACGGGTGAGCGAAAGCAATCCACCTTCCCCGTGTATCAGCGTTCTTAATACATGTAGTATTAGTGATGCATCACAGTTTCATCTGGGAAAGCAACCCTTGCAGCTCCAAGGCAAGGGACAAACGTGCAGTTTTTCATTTGTTGATCATTTACCAGATTGCCGCCCTTGCTGATTTTCTACTGCAGCATTTCTTTTCAAATCATTGTACGCATCACTGTTCCTAGTTACATCAAAAGAAACCTGCACTGTTCTAACACATTTGCTGGCGTGTCTCTTCCAAGAACTTGAATTTTACCCTGTTGGGGAAAATTGGAAACACGAGGATTGTAACCCCTCCCAAACTCCATCGAGGGCACCCAGTGCCCCCCAAAGCCTCCCTCTAACCATCTAATAGGCCCCAGGATCCTCCTAAATCCCACCCACGGGACCCAAACCCCCCTCAATATCTCCCATAGGGAACCCCAAAATACCCATGGGAACCCCGCCAAGTTGCATAGACCTGTACCTGTCTTCATATGTGGTCCTAGCTGCTAGAATTGTGTCTTTTATGGAGACTGCCAGTGGAGTTGCATTTTTTCTTGTTGTATGGGGTTGAAAATGCAAATACTAAATGGGAAGATGATTACGATTCTGTTGCAGTTCATGTATTTCCAACAAAACTTCCAATACTGCTGTATTCGTGGCATTTTTACTGACTGGCATCGGTGGAAAGAGGCGGTTTGTATTTTTAGGTTCCATTCAGCTTTCTGTCTGGCTTTGCAAAACTGACTTAAGCATGCGCTCTGAGGAGATGTGGGCCTTGAACCTGGTGGCGTTGCTGCTTCAAACCGCTAGCTCTTGAGAGAGCTTCTGTTCAATACAACTGTTTTTCAGGTACCAAGCCTCCAACGCAAGGCTGGCAAGAATTCTTCTTTTCTAGCTACGGTAGGTGTTCATAGCAATAATGCGTTACAATGAGCAGTATACACTGCTACTTGTTTTGAAAGCTTGCTTTCTCTGTCAATTTTCCTGTTTCCCAAATATCTGTTTCCCCTTCTTTGCTTTCTTTTAAAAGCTTGGGGTCTTCTCTAGTCCTGGTCCCCGCCACGTCTGTGATGTCATTATGGGGCACGTTCCAGAGCCACCGGACAGGCAGGGGTTCTACTGTGATGTTGGAGGGAGGGCAAGGACAAAGTGCTGTAAGCACCCCAGAGAGAAGCATCTCCCACTGCCTCAGGCTTTGGGGTGGGCCATAGCTTGTCTCGCACCGCGTACTCCTCCTCACCCAGGGAGAGGAAGATGAGTGCTGTGCCTTGCCCCGCCTTCAGTGGGCTTTGCCCAGAGGGGAAACTGGGCGATGGGATCATCAGCGTGGATGGCATTGAATTAATTGCTCACAAGATGATCCTCTCTAGCTGCAGTCCGTACTTCAGGTGAGTGCTTGAAAGAGGGGGGGGTGGGGCCAAACACTCTGTGCCACACTGTGCCTTCGTGTATCTCCAGTGCTTCCCTCGGCACTCCAACTCTCCTCCAGCAGTTCCTCCTAGTCCTGGTACCTGTCCGGACACCAAAATTCATCCACAAGCTAAGATCGAACAGCAGCTCTGGAAGTGGTGTCTGGCGAAGCCCCAGATACGGTGCGGGGCTGGGAGCGTGGCCAGCCTGGCTGGTCTGCTGCCAGGCGGGAGGTTTTCCTTCCCCACACACCGTTACTCTCTGGTGTTCTTGTGGAAGCAAGGTGCCCACTCGCCCTGTGGCTCCTTATTAAAACAACCGGCTAGTAAAACATTCCTTAATAAAACTCCACAGCCTCCCAGCACGGCTACTGCTAGTGCCCAAATTGGTGGAAGGAGGCACAGGGGATAATGGGGTCAGGGTTTCACACAGCAAGGCCGCTTTCTTCCCCAGCACTGCTTTGTTTTTTTCAGGGCTTTGTTCTCCAGCAACTGGAGCAACGCTGAGAGGAACGTCTATAAAATCCCTGGCACTTCCTCTGAAATGATGAGGCTCCTTATGGAATACGCCTACACCGGGACAGTGCCGGTCAGGGATGACAACGTTGAAAGTTTGCTAATCGCGGCAGACCAGTTCAACGTCCTGGGCATCGTCAGGCTGTGCTGCGAGTTCTTAAAATCCCAGCTTTGCTTGGAAAATTGCATCGGCATCTGGAGATTCACAGGCTACTACTACTGTCCTGACCTGCGAGAAGCAGCCCATGAGTTCATCCTGTGTCACTTTGAGGAGGTGACCAGGGTGTCCACAGAGTTTCTGGCGCTCTCCTTCAATGACCTGGAACGCATCCTGGAGAAGGATGAGCTCCCTGTGAGAGAAGAGGCCGTGTTCGAGGCCGTTCTGAAATGGGTTGCTCATGACCTGCAGAACAGGAGGCAGCACGTTGTCGTCTTGCTGGGCAAGGAAGGCTGGAAGTGTGGACAGAAGGGATTTTTTTTCTTTAAATAAACTCAGCGTTACCGACAGTTAAGACTTTGCTAAAAACTTATGAACTCATATGTGCGCAATGGCATGAATTTGTCGTCCATGTTCCCTGCACTTACATGTCCCTCATGCAAATCTGCAAGTGCCATTTCTGTCAGTTTCATAGGAACTAGATTTTCATCAGTGTCCCGGAAGGTCCTATTGACCAGCTCTTTGAAGAGCTGGAAGTTTGCTTTCCTGAAATTCAGGGTCCTGGCTTTACTCTTCCCCCTGACGCCCACACCCCTCAGGACTGTGGACTCCACCAGCGCCTGACCACTGCAGCCCAGGCTGCCTCCAATCTTGATGTCACCCATTAGCTCATTTGCGTTGGTGCCCTTCAGGTCCAGTATGGCCGCTCCGCTGGTGGGGCTCTCCATTACCTGCCTTAAGAAGTTCTCTTCAAGGCACTCGGCTCTGGGAGTCTCCTGGATTGCCTCTAGCTCGCCGTGCTACTTTTCCAGCAGCTGTCGGGGTGCCGGAAGCCCCCCAGCAGGACGAGAACCTGTGAGCGCGATGTCTGCTGCTGGAGTAAGAAGGCTTCATCAATAGGCTCCCCTTGATGGGGCGGCCTGGAGTAGACACCAACCCCAAGGCTCCCATTGTTGCCTGGCTCTCTAATTCTCACCCAGAAGCTTTCAACCTGCTCTTGGCTATTCTTCAGAGACAGCTCTTCACACTCTACCCGTTTCTTGACCTAGAGGGCAGCCCCTCTGCCCCTGCTTCCTCCCCCGTTGCTGGCCATGGATAGTCACGCTCCAGTCATGGGATTCGTCCCACCAGGTTTCAGTAATGGCAACTAGGTGCCAGCTTTCCAGCAGCATGGCGGCTTCCAGCTCCTCCCGTTTGTTGCCCATGCTGCATGCATTGGTGTCGAGGCACTTTAGCTGGTCTGTCAGCCATGTCACCTTCTCAGAGGAACACACCTTAATTCCTTTGAGGTATTCACTGGCGTTCCCCTCTTTTCTCCTCCCCTCTTGACTCCTCCCCTTTCGGCTCCCCCCCATCACCTCAGGAGCCATTCCCTCATCTCTGTGAGACTTCAGGCGTCCTCCAGCGTACCCAGCACGTGTCAGAGCAACAGGCTGAGGGCCCTCACTAGCACCCCATCCCTCTACCTTGGTGTGTTGTCCCACCGCTTGTCACAGGCAAGCTTGACGTTGTCCCCCTCCCCTTTCAAGCCTAGTTTAAGGCTCTGTCAATGAGCTCTGCTCACTTGTGAGCAAAGACCCTCTTCTCCCTTTCAGAAAGGTGAATCCCATCTGACGCCAGCAAGACTCGTGCCGTGCAGGCCGCCCCATTCTCGAAAACCGCAAAATTGTGTGGGTGACATCAGCCACGGAGGCATGCATTAATAGACTGTGTCCGTCTATTTCTTCCCATGTTGCTGCCCACAACGGGAAGGAGAGAGGAGAAAAAACCCCGGTTGGTTCAGGTTTCCTTACCAACCGTCCCGAGGCCCTGAAGTCTCTTTTGGTGGCCCTTGGACTATGCGTTGTGGCACCTGGGGAGGTGGGCTGGGCAAGGAGGGGGTTCTCCATCCACTCTGGGCATGGACTTGCTTCCATTCGCTCCTTTCCTTGAAGCTACTCTCTTAGCCTGGCAGGGGGAGGTTGCAGGATCCCCTTGATCTTGTTTTTTTTGGTGACTGTTCCTGTTTCTGTCTCAGGGAGGGCAGAGCATGATTCCACCAGTCTATCTCTTTCTTGGACTCCCTGATGCTCCTTAACCTTTCTACTACCTCTCGTAGCCCTGACACCAAGCTGAGCAGATCGCCCACCTGGTCACACCTCACACTGCTGTTCTCACTGCTGCCCTCCGTCACTAGCGAAATTCTCTGGCAAGTCCTGCAGCCCAGGACCTGCATGATTTCACCGGAGCTCTGTCTGGGTTGCCACATCCATTCCGGTGAGTGCAGAGGACATGGCTTTCTGCCAGGTGGATACGGTAGCTCTGCTCCTTCTGAGACTGTGATGACCACCAATGGAGCTCACCTGTTGAGCTGGTAGAGTGATGATGCCCTGCCATGCAAACTGTGCCACACTCTGTTTGCGGCGCTCCTGGTCACTTCTAGTCCCCAGGCTGTTTTTTATAGGTGTGGGGTAGTCGCGGTGGCTCTGTCAATGCCCACACCTTGTCAGCGTCTTCCACCAGAGCTGCTGGCTCCTGGTGGGTCTCTCCACCGCCCTGGCTTTTCCCTGCCTCGGGAGACCCCCCTGTGCATCAAGCTCTGCCGCTCCGCTGCAGATCAGGCCAGCGCACCTCGGTGACTGCCTACAGTAGCTGGCATTTAGCATTTTAGATTAGAAGAATGTAATTTATCACAAGCAGATATGACGCTTCCCTGTGAACTGCATTCAGGACCTTCAGTGAAAACCTGTTTCTGTGTTGACGATACACGTGCCCCCAAACCAGCATGAACAAGGCAAATGTTTATTACTTGGAAGCATCATCCTCTATTCACAGAAACCATTTTGCCCTATGGACTTTTATACACTTTGCGCTTTTTACAGCTGAGTTCTTTTAGTTAATAAAAAATAAACAATTTTAAAAAAACAAATTAAGTCTCAATTGCTGCTGTTGCAAATGGACATCTGATGCCAAACCTCAAGGCAACATCTGTTCTCTGTAAGCTTGTCGTCTTTTTTGTGGATACTGCTGTAACTCTACCGGCACAATTTATCAAGAGTTGTGACAGATGTCCATCTCAGGAATTTTAAGCTTGGGAGAGTGTGTTTGTCTTACCCTACATGTATAACAGTCCAGGGAAACAGTCTAGAGCCTCATACAGGAAGACAAAATTGGTAGGTGTGACGGTTTCTTCTTATTTTATTCTACTGGTATTTTAAAATAGAAATCCCAATTTTATAATACTGGCAAGAGCATACAAATGATAAATGAAGGTAATAGTTTACCATTTTTCCTGACGCTTGGCTTCATTGGTAATGCTGAACCAACAGCATCATGGAAGTATCTGATGGCTCCAGAACTCACAACCTTTAACAGGGATCTAGGAAAAAAAGCTGTGCTGGCATTTACCTTTACTTGCTTACCAAGAAGCCGGTTGACCAGAGCCCAGATGAGGACTAGCGTGTCGGTAGGAGGAGAAGCCTTGCAGGAAAGGCTGGAATCTGAAGGAGGCAGACGGTTTCTGTTTAACACCTGCTTTGTGTAAAAGGAAGCCAATTTGGGATAATCAGTGCCCTTCTTCACCAAGGAGCCATGCAGGTGGAGCTCACTGGAAGAAAGGGCCTTGTTCCTGCCATGCTTCTTCCAGCGCTCGTGGAAGAAGCAGATGAATCCTCGTTGTTTTCCCTCTGTAAGATGGAGGACATGTTAAATGACATCAGATAAAATGGACCAAAAATGTCAACAGGAGAAGCAGGGTTGAGATGTAACTGGCAACTGTGTGTGTACGTACTGCACATACAGCAGACCTGAGGACTCATGGCACGTGCTTGCCCAGCGAGGCCGGTCTTGCTGGAGGACGCCGAGCAGCATTGCTCTGCCTGCGGGCAGGGTCGGAGCTGGGCTGGGTGCTCTCCCTCCTGCCCGCGGGACCCTCCTGGTCCTCCTGGGCTGCACCCAAACAGGACGCTGGTGTCGGGGTTTGTAGGAGAGCATCTTGGAGCAGAGGCGAAGCCCTACAGAACCTTATCCAGAAAAGGTTAGCGGGCATTTTAGATGAAAGTCTACGTGCTAACTGGAGGGAGCCAACTGAAAGAAAAATAAAAATCTGTATCTATTTTTCTTGAGGAGGTATTTGTGTGAAGAAAGGTTCCAAGCTCTTTTTGCCCACCATAAGGCACGAAGCAGCGTTTCCCATGAGATGGCACTATTGCCTTGTGCACAGAAAGAGCAGGTTTCAGCCTCAACTGCAGTTTTAAAAGCAGATTGCCAAAGTGAGGTTTGCAAACAAATGCATCAATTTTACAGATCCGAGCAGTTATCAACAGATCCCAAATGGGGAATTAGTTTGCTGACTGATCTGTTAAAGGTCACTGCCCGATAAAGATGTGAAAAATCCTGACATATGGATGATGAGATGAACATCACCATCAATCCATTATCGGAGAAATTGGTGTGGATTTAGGTTTTTTTGGGTCAATTTTTTGAAATCAATGTGGCTCTGTAAAGTGAGTGGTACTTACCTGGCCATATTCTGACTGATCTTCTCAAAGGACTTCTCAAAAAAAAACCCCAAAAAACCCCAAACTGAAAATCGAGTTGAAAATTAACTACTTTTAACATTTGTCCTTTTTTTAATGGTTTCTAGTTCTTATCTAGTTCACAAAAAATATCATCTGGCAAAATTGTTGTATTTCGAATAAGTGTTCAGTTGCGATGGCTGGCTGGCAAGTTGTTCCACTATTCCCTTTCTCTATGACTGAAAGAGGTGTTTTCCTAAAATTTCTGCAAAGTCTCTCCATCAGAAACATACTCCCTGCCTTTAGCTGCATTTCTGTTGATTTTCTAATCAAAGACAGGGTCAATCGCATCGAACCACCAGGGCAGAGCTGGAAGGAGCCCTGCTGTCACAGCAAGTGCTTTGGATAATCACGTTCTTAAATCTTACTAATTGCTGTTTACAAACAAGTTTGGTTTGTACCACGCTCTGTCTCTTACTGCAGTGTTGTTCCAGAATTTCACTCCTCTGATGCTTGGAAATTCCCTTCTGATTCCCAGCCCAAATTTACTCACTTCCAGGCTATATCTCTTTGTTCTTCTGCCAGTCTCATTCTTTACCTTCACAAGTCCTTGTTCCCTCCTTTGGTAGTTGCCCCACTGATGAGAGCAATCATCTCTTCTCTTAGGTTTTGTTTCTTTAGGCTAAAAAAAGCCAAATCTTTCCACCTCCTCTGAAGAGAGAGGCTCTTCATTCCCTGGATTGTCCTGTTTGGGTGGCCCTGGGTATATTTCTGTTTCAATCCATCTTTCTTGAGCACAGATGACTAGAAATAGTGCGCAGTATTCAGGATGAGGCCTGACAAGAGCTTTGTATCATACATTTATCAATTTCATCACACCATTGTAGCATCTCTGTGGTAAGTGGCTCAATATCTGCGATCAATTAATAAGCTTTATTATCCTCAGTTGTTTCAACCCGATGAATCTTTTTCCTCTAGAACACCAATTCATCCCCAACGCTTTTTTGTGGGCGCTTGATTTTCCATCTCTAAATGCCTTTCGTATGGGTGGCACGGTTATTTTAGAAATTCTGAACTTTGGAACTGCACTTGCACACCTACCTCTCCTGCCCGCCCACGGCACATGGCACCACTGCTCACCCAAAACTGGCACTGCAGAAGCCAGTGGGCCAGGCAAAGGTGAGGGCAGCGCTGTCCTCATGGCTGCCAAGTCTTTTTTTGCAGTGGTTTAAAACAGTTTACCTTGGATTAAAACCAATGCAAAGGATAACCAGGGACAATGTCCACTGCTGCCATGTGCCCAGCCCTGAGAGCTGAACCCCAGCGGGACCGCTCTGGCCAGCTGAGACAAAGCGTTCCTCCCAGACCTCCTGGTATGTTTTAGCCATCTCTTCTCAGAGAGTTTGTCTCCAGTGCACCAGGCTGGTTTACCCCTGGAGAGCTGCAACCATCTGTAAGCGAGTTTGTCATTAGAGAATTTGCTGTAGGTAAAATAAAGGGGAAGGATGCCTGGAGAAAAGTAGAGATGCCCGCACTGGAGAGCTTACTTTCACTGGCGAAAAGTCATCCATTTCCTCTGATGTTCATGGCTCATTTACTGGACTCTATTAGTTTTAGTGTAGGTGGCTGTTAAAGATGGGATTATGAGACGTAAATGTATGCACGAATGCTGTTCCAACCACTTTTCCTTGACACTGTGAATTGATATGGCAGGCATCATTAGATGGTTTGTACTCTAATGGGTAGAGAGCTCCATTAATAAAAATACACTTAATACACAGCCTTCACGTTAGCCTTTTTCGGCTCATTTGTGATTGTCTGTAGGCCATTTGATTCTCTGAAAAAGATTCCAAAATATCCATTGCCTTTTCAGCTGATGCAGGAACCTTCTATAAATGAGGCCTCTAAGAAGGAAGAACGACACCAAGGTAATGCTTTCATTCTATAGTTACCCAGCCATACCAAGCCTGTCTCTGTAAATTTCAGCAGACGCCAGCTGACAGGTCAGTACTGAAGGGACATAAACCATTAAGGCCAATAATCTGCCCCTTCAGAAAGGAAAGGTAAGCAGCACTTCTGGTGCGAAAGGATTGGGCTACAATTTACGACTCAGAATTTTTAGCTGTTTCATGATGGGTTTACTGTAGGTTTTCTGTATGTTATTTAAGATTGGTGGTCAGAAAAATAAGAGCATGTGTGGTCTCTAGGGAGCAAAAATCACAGCAATTACACGACGGGGCCGTGGCGGGAGCAGAGGCTGCAGCTCCCGACACAAGATGGCCGCCAGGAGCCCCGTGCCAGGACTACAGCTCCCAGCGTGCCCCGGGGCGCCCCTTCCTGCCCTCTGCCCCCCGCAGGAACCAGGGCGAGGCCCTGGAGCCCCGGTGGGGCTGGGAGGAGGAGGGCAGAGGGGGAGGGAGCGGCGGAGAGCGGTGGGACGGGCCAGAGGGACAGGGAGAGCAGGGGGGAGCTGGGCAGGGAGCGGAGGGAGGAGAAATGCTGGTGAGGAACGGGCAGGGGGAGAGAGCGGGAAGGAGATGGAGGGCAGGGGACAGGGTCAGGACGAGGAGGCGGAGAAGGACAAAGGACAGAACAGCGACGGCCGCCAGGGCTGAGGTGGAGGAAGAGCAAATGGGGCCGGGGAGCAGGATGGAGGCCCAGAGGGAAGAGGGAAGGCCCAGCCAGACAGGCAGGAAAGAGGGGACAGGCTGCAGGACAGCGAGGAAGATGAGGGCAGGAAGCTGGAGAGAGCGATAGAAAAGAGAGAAGGACAGGGAGCGGGAGAGAGAGGTGTAGAGAGAGAAAAAAATAGCAACGGGCAGACAGGGAGCCAGACAGAGAAAGACAAATATAGAAAGACAAAACCAGGCTGTATGTCAGAGAGGGAGGGATGAAGAACATAAGGTCAGGGAGCCGGCCAGAGAAAGAAAGCGAAAGAAACAAATAGTGATAGGCTAGAGACAGGGAGGAATTAAAAGATGGGGGCAGGGAGCCAGGCAGAGAGCGATGAGGAGGGACCACAAGTGGCAGTTACGGGCAACTGACTCCATTTCCTGAGCACCCCCAGCAACGGCGTTACCAGGTGCCTCAAGGAACGCGCTGCCTGCAAAAGCCCTTCCCTGGGCTCAGTCCTGCTGCCTAATATTGGTGATGGACGTCGCCCTGCAGAGTGGCCAGGACTGTGGGGAAAAAGCCCAGCTCGGGGCGGGGGGGAATCGCCCAGCTGGTGTTTTGTTTGTTTGCTTGTTGTTTTGCTTTTTCAAATAACACCACTTAAGCTCTAAATACAACCTGTAAGGAGAAGGGAACCAGGTGTACTAGGATGGGCACATTTAGAGCCCAAACCCGTCCAACAGCCACACAAACCACCGCTGGCTCCCGCTGTGCACACTCCACCGCCTGATTGCACGTACAGGCAGCCGCCCTGGGTCTGGAGCACTCCCCAGGAGCGGCACCGCCAGCCAGCTCAAAAAATCGTACTGCCTGCAAAAACTTGAGCACAGCTTTATCCTGGGCAATTTTCCCCCTTTTTAGGCCTGCTGGTTAAAGACTCATCTGTTGAGACATGGCTCAGGACCACGCCGGGGCCAGCGGTGCTGCTTTCTGCACCCCGTGGCGGCGATGGGCAGAGGGACATGTTCCCAGCTCGTGGGATGAGGCACATGCGCAGGGTGTCAGGGTCACCCCCACCTGTTTTTTCCCAGCGAAGCCCCTGCCAGTGCCAGCCCTGAGGTGCAGCCCCGGGGCCGAGGCTCAAGGAGCCGGGCGTTTCTGCGGGCGCTGCACCCTGCTGTTGGCTGCCCTGGGCTTCCCCCCGTTGTCTCCGGCTCCGCTTTCTGCCAGCGCCGGGGCCACGACAGAATGGCTTGCCTGCTCCCCAAAGCTGTCCTGACCCATGTCTGCAGCTTGTGTGTGGTGTCCACGTCACACAGCCGATTTAGAGCCACGTGGCAGCTCGCTCTTGTGGCACCCTGGGAATGGGGGCCAAGCAAAGCCCATCCCTCCCTTTGGGACTTCATCCCCAAGAAGACTCAGTGCAGACGTACCGTGTGCTGGAGAGCATCCTGCAGGGAGGTGACAGCCATTTGCAGAGCAATGCTGAGACCCACCTGTCAGCAGAGGCACCTGGTGGCTGCAGAACAGCCCAGGTGAGCTGGTTCTCTTGGAGGCCACCACAGCAGCCTTCCTCTGTCCCTGGTTTTGGTGAGATGTGGAGCAGTGCAGAGATGTTTCTCAGGCATCCAGGCCTGAGGAGGGTTTCCCAGTGCCACCGCGAGAGATCTTGCTCCCAGGAAGCACCTCGCCATAATGCCGAGGCCGTATCCGCCCCCCTGGAGCTGGGTACAGCTGCCCTGGGGGGTCTCACAGGGAGGACAGGATCATCTGACACTGAAATGATGAGCTGAAGCCCGGTGGCCATGGCTGGCCTGTTCAAAGTCTCCGAGGCTTCAGCCTTTCTCCCCAGGAGTGTTTAACCCAGGTTTTACTGTTATGTACAGGATCTGGGTGTGCTGGCCCTGGCTTCCTGGGGTTATGTTATTTTTACGTTATCTTGTGTTCTGCATGGTCTTTTTTCGTGGAGAGTCCTCTGTTTCAGCTTGTTTACCGTTTTAAGGTTTAGATAGGGGTCCTTGTTTTGTGTACAATGTTTTATCTGTTAGGGGTTTTTTTGCTGTTTTGGTGGATTGTATTGTGTTGTCTATCTTGAACCATCATTTCTGGTCCAATATGTCTACTGCAGGTGGGGCAGTGCCACTTGTGGTGCAGTCCGACTCGTTTCTGACTTCTGGCCCATGAGTAATGACTGCCAGAGGACTATGCGTACTTCTGAATTTCTGTGGACTTCCAAATTCAGGGTCATTTCTCCTGCCTTGAGGAAGAGCCATGGGAAGATGCCAAGCACATGGAAGGGCAAGGCTTTTTTGGTTTTGCTTTTGAGTTAGAAACCTGCAAAGAGGCTGCTGTCATTAAGTTCAGTGACATTTCGTAATGCGACTGAGTATTGTGTGACTTGAAACATTGCTGATGAATCATAGAATGGTTAGAGTTAGAAGGGACCTTAAAGATCATCTAGTCCAACCTCCCTGCCATGGGCAGGGACACCTCCCACCAGACCAGGTTGCTCCAAGCCCTGTCCAAGCTGGCCTTGAACAATTCCGGGGATGTGGCATCCACAAGTTCTCTGGGCAGCCTGTGCCAGTGGCACACCATCCTTGGCATAAAGAATTTCTTCCTAATATCTAATCTGAATTTATACTCTTTCAGTTTAAAACCATTTCCCTCGTCCTATTGCTCCACTCCATGCCGAAAAGTCCCTCTCCACCTTTTATGTAGGCCCCCTTTAGGTAGTACTGGAAGGCCACTATAAGGTCTCCCCGGCGCCTTCTCTTCTCCAGGCTCAACAACCCCAACTCTCTCAGCCCGTCCTCACAGCAGAGGTGCTTGAGCCCTCAGATCATCTTCGTGGTCTCCTCTGGACTCACTCCAACAGTTCCATGTCCTTTTCATGTTTGGGGCCCCAGAGCTGGAGGCAGTACTTCAGGTGGGTTCTCACGAGAGCAGAGTAGAGGGGCAGGATCATGTCACTCGACCTGCTGGCCACGCTTCTTTTGATGCAGCCGAGGACATGGTTGGCTTTCTGGGCTGCGAGTGCACATTGCCAGGTCATGTTGAGCTTCTCACCCACCCCCAAGTCCTTCTCCTCAGGGCTGCTCTCAAACCATGCTCCTCCCAGTCTGTGTTTTTACTTGGGATTGCCCCAGCCCTTGTGTAGGACCTTGTACTTGGCCCAGTTGAACTTCTCCAGCCTGTCCGGGTCCCTCTGGATGGCTCCAGCCTCCCCTCTAGCGTGTCAATGCGCCACACAGCCTGGTGTTGTCAGCCAGCTTGCTGAGGGTTCACTCAATCCCAACATCCATGTCACCAACAAAGATGTTAAATAGAACACCATTCATCGCTGCTCACCACTTGGTCATCAAGCTGTTGACCGCAAGTCTTTGAGTGCAGCCAACCAGTCAATTCCTTATCCACCGAGTGGTCCATCTGTCAAAGCCATGTCTCTCCAATTTAGAGACAAGGATGTCGTGTGGGACAGTGTCAGATACCTTGCCCGAGTCCAGTCAGAGGATGTCAGCTGCTCTTCCCTTATCCACCAACACTGTAACCCCGCTGTAGAAGGCCACCAAATTTGTCAGGCACCATGTGCCCTTAGTGAAGCCATGTTGGCTGTCAGTGATCACAGAATCACAGAATGGTTCGGGTTGGAAGGGACCTAAAGGCAGAGGAGGCCACCGCCCGGTGACTGTGACCACCCTGAGAGGGCAGAGGGCCAGTTGTCCCGCACAGAGGCCCCGGGCTCAGTGTGCAGCTGGCACTGTGTGGTGAGGTCCTCGTCCTCCTCCCAGCTGGGCATGGCCATCTTCTCCTGAGGTACCCCGTGTGCCACAGGGCGCTGACGATGGCTTCTGCCTGGGAGAGGAACCGTCACTACGCGGACCTGCAGAAAGCAGTCGCTTTCCTGCCCTCGCTCCTTGCTGATAGCTCCCTCAGGAACAACAACGCCACTCAGACTGCCCACGGAGTGCTGCTCTTTGCGGATATCTCAGGTGAGGGGAGCAGGGAGGAGCAGCCATGGACATGAGCCATCTGGCGACACACCAGGCCCTTTGGAGCCCCTCAGAGTGGCTGTCTTGTCACTGCTGAGGTCTTCTGCTGGGATGCCCACAGAGAGCGGGACTGATGGCCCTTGGGCGGTCCATCAGGGCTGCCACCAGCGCTGAGCCGGCACGGGAAGGTGTCCCCTACAGGCTCTTGGGCCGGGCAGCGTGGAAATGGCTGCCAGGTCTTTTGGCCCACATGGGCATTTCCTGATTTGTGGGTGTCCCTGGTGCAGGTTTCACTGAGTTGACCGAGAAATTCGTGCAGAGGAGCGGCACGGACAGAGGCACTGATGAGCTGGCGCAAACACTCAATGAGTACCTGTGTGACGTTTTGGAGGGTAAGAGCCACACTGCAGGACTGTGTGGCATCGGGCCATGATGGTGGAGGGTGGAGGCAGCCTGGTCCTGCCTCCTTGGAAGGGCTGGGGCTTTCTGCGAGGAACAGTGAGCGCAGCCAGGCTCTGCTGGCGGGTCAGCACCAGCGTGGGTCCTTTCTGCTCCCCACTGCGGCCGAGGAGGCACCCGCTTTCTCAGCAGCCACCTCGGCGCCTCTGGCGTGAGCAGCCGGCTCAGGGCTGCATCAGGGCCCAGAGCAGGCTGAGGGCATCCAGCAAGTGCCAGCACGCCAGAGACCTGGCGTGTGTGTGTGTGCGACCCTCACGAGCCCCTTTCCACAGGGAAGATCTTGGCCTTTCCGAGCTGACCATGAGCACATTGTGGCCACCCCTTTGGCAGCACTGTTAGAGCAAAGCAAGAGAGTCCTCGCAGGCCATGAAGGATCTGGAGCACCTGTGCTATGAGGAAAGGCTGAGAGAGCTGGGCCTGGTGGCCTAGAGAAGAGAAGGCTTGGGGTGGGGACCTTAGAAACAGGCCTACAACCTGAAGAGAGGGTGCAAAGAGGACAGAGCCAGGTTCTTCCCAGTGGTGCCCAGTGTCTGGACCAGAAGCCACGCCACGGGCACACACTGAGAAACGGGAGATTCCCTCTGTGTGTCAGGAAACACTTTTTGACTGTGGGGGTGACCGAGCACTGGCAGAGGTTGCCCAGGGAGGTTATGGAGTCTCCCTCCTTAGAGCTAGTCTGAAACCATCAGCCACTGTCCCGGGCAGCTGGCTCTGTGCAGCCTGGCTTGAGCAGCGGGGTTGGACCAGATGGACCCCAGAGGTCCTTTCCAGCCTCCACCATTCTGAGGTTTGGTGGCATCTGGAGGCCCTGCCTCCCTGCCTGCTGTGCGGGTACCAGGGCTGTGGCCACCGTGAGCCTCAGAGAGAGGCCGGAGCAGTGCTTTCCTGAGCTGTGCCCCGTGGTGCACCCTTGCCCTGGTGCTCCTCCCCAGGCAGAGGGCCTTGCTCTGTGGCTTCTGGAAGAAGGTGTCCACATGACTCTTCCTTTTCTTCCCTCTGTCTGCAGAGTTCCTGATTTTTGGAGGAGACATCTTGAAGTTTGCTGGTAGGTACTTGGGATGACGATGACCTTGGGCACTGAGCTGCAGCATTTAACTCCTGTGGTGGCCATTTGCTCTGCTCTCCTTCTCAAGAGGCTCTGTGCAGTGCCTTGAGCCAGCTCTTTGGCCACACACGCACCCGTCCGGCAGTGCCCTCTCTCCAGTGCTGCAGCTGCAGAGGAGCGCTCGGGGCAGGGGGTGCCACTGCTGCCAGCCGGCTGCTGCTGTGGCTGGCTCGGGAGAGGAGAGGTGTCGCGGTGCCCAGGACGTGGTCCTCCAGGACGATGGCCTCCCACAAGCCCATCTTCCTCCGCACGGCGGCTGGTTTCTGCTGTCCCCGCCGCTGAGCGCAGGTTGGGGAGAGTCAGGTCTCAGCAGGGCCTTTACCTTCCCTCCCTTTCCCCAGGAGATGCCGTGCTGGTGCTGTGGAGAACACCACCCCAGGAAGTGGCCAGGACCATCAGCCTGGTGCTGCACTGTAGCCAGCGGATCCAGAAGAAGTACGGAAGGCTGTGGGGCAGAAGGTCCAGCTGAAGATAGGTACGGGCACTGCACCAGATGCAGATGCGTGGCACTCTCCCGTGCCACAGGGTGCTTCTGGTTTGCTGGGCTTCTGGGGCAGGCGGCTGGGGAAGATGCCCGGCACTCAAGACATTCTCAATGTCGACTTGGTTTGTCTATTTGCCCGTTTCAGGGACTCGTGTTAACATCTCCCCGAGTAGGAGGGAGGATGCTCTACCCCTCCGTAATGCCCGTCTCCCCGCTGGGCTTCAGATGAGCTTCTGAACAGCCGAGATGCTGGGGGCTGTAGAGTTCCAAATGTTGCCTGTGTCAGTTCTGCTTCTCCCTCTCCCCAGGGATCTCTGCAGGGCACATGAGTCTCCCAATTTTCGGAGATGAGAGCTGGCAACACTTCTGCATTTTTGGCCCGTGCCTGGCTGAAGTTCGTGACGCCGAACAGGTTGCAGGTGCAGGTGAAGTTGTCCTCTCGGATACCTGCTGGGAGCTCTGTGAGCAGCACCAGCTGAGGACCAAGCGTCTTGCAGGCGCAAGAGCTGTGCAGGCAGGTGGATGGGACGGCCTCTAGAGCCATTCTGAGGGCCTGGGACTGGCCATGATGGAGGGAGGTGTCAGAAGGCCGAGGAGATGAATGTGGAGAGAGTTGTAGGTGGGAAAGTGGGCAGGCAGCTGAAGCTCTTGTCCTCCCATCTCAGGGGTAACCGTGGGCTGGGCTTGCTTGGTTTGAGGGGTCGGGAGGCACTGGGAGGGTTTGAGCCTCCGCAGCAATGTCCTCTGTGGGTCATGGAGCTGTGGTTGCTTGGAGATGGGGATGCTTGGAGAATGGCTGCCCAGCTCCGGTGCTTCTGAGGAAGCACTGCTGTCCCATCCAGCCAGGTGGGCTCGTTCTCCCCTTCTCTGGGCAGTGACGGTGGAGGGCAGGCTCTGTCCCCTGGGACTCCTGGGGAGGCCAGTGGCACTGCTTTCATTCTGTGTGTCTTCAGGTGACGGGCATGGATCCGATGCCGTGGTCCGAATGCCAAGACGCCTTACGCAAGCTTGTACAAGACCCGATTAGCCACCGCTCAAAAAGGGAAGGTGGGCACCCACTTCCCCTTGTTCGGTGATTGTCCCAAAAGGTGGGGCCTGGCTGCTTCAGGGGCCAGAGAGAAACCACCTCCTCCCTCTTCCCTCTGTCCGTTAGCACTCATGCTGTTGGGCCTCCCAGGGCAGTGGCTGCTGCTGCCTCCTCCTTCCAGGGGAGAGCTCTGCCCTCAGCATCTGGAGGGGGCAACATGAGCAAGCGCAGAAGACTCTCCCCCGGTTCCAGGGCCAGGCCCTGCTTTGCAACAGCTCGTAGTCCCGTCCGCCCAGTGACCACCTGCGTTTTCTCTCCTCAGGTGCCATGAGGCCTGCTCTTCTCTTGCCCAGTGACCTGAACGCCGAGGATGTGCTTAGGAAGTACATACCAGTCGCTGCTCTCGGGAAGGTACGGCAAGGCCACCGCTGCTGGGGGCTGCATTTTTGGAGGGCAGAAGAAGTGGTGCCCTGCAGAGATGGAGTTCTCACGGGAACAGACCAATCAAAGAAAATGCACCCTGAAACGACAACGCGGGGAAACTGAGCCCAGGGGCACCAGTGCTGCACCATTGTCTGCGTTGTCCTCAGAGAGACAGAGGTGGCGGGAGGAGGACTCCTGTCTCTCTGTCTTTTCTGTGGCCATGGTTCTGGATGTGCTGCGGACACAACGGTGGGATAAAGGGGAGATTCCCCTGAAGTCCCTGGAGCATCCCTGAGGGTCTCCCCTCATGTCCGTAGCGGTCCCCAGATGGGGTGTTACCGGAGCAGCCTTCTCTCCTTTGTCATCTGTGTTAGGAGTCGGTGTCTGCCTGCCGCAGGCTGGGCAGCCTGCCCGCCCTTTGCACTGGGAGGAGGATTTATCCCTTCCTCTGCTAGTGCCGCTGTTGCCAACACGCCTGCTCTCCCTCGGTACCGGTGTGGGCAGTAAGAGCCCGGGAGAGCAGGCTGGTGAAGCTGTCGTGCTCTTGCCTTCCAGCTTGATGCAGGACTGCCAATGGACCTCCTCTCTGAGCTACGGCCAGTCACCTGCATCTTTGTCCAGCTGCAGCTTGCTGCAGATACCAGCACGGAGCAGCTCAGCGCCATCCTCAAGGAGGCCAGCAGGGTGATGCTAGAAATCCTCTCTCCTCACAAGGGCCACATCAACAAAGTCCTCCTGTGTGATAAAGTGAGTGAGGGGGAACGGTCGCCTCCCCCAGCGCGAGAGGGTGGGCAGTGAGCACGAGGGAGAGACTCCCTCTTAGGCGCTGCAGCAACATGTTCCGCATCTGTCCTCGGCAGCTCGGCAGGGCTGCACGTTCCTCTGCGTGCTGGGACTCCCTGGAAACAAGCTGCCCTGTGAGAGCCTTCACGCCTTGCAGAGCGCTCTGGAGATCTTCAACTCGTGCTCCACCATGCTCGAGGAAATAGAGTGAGTGTGTGGCGGGGGTCGGTGGGCTGCATGCTGCCTGGGACGGCGCGAGGGAGCTTCCCAGAAAGAGATGTGCCCTCTAGCTTGCCCTCCCTTGTCCCTGGCAGGAAGGAGACAATGCCCTGAGAGATGGCAGGCAACCCCTGGGCTCAGCCCACGGCAGCCAGACGGAGTCCCTCCAAGCACACTCTGCTGGCCACCGCACTGGAATGAGCCCTCGTGAGGGCCAGAGGCAGGCCCTTCTGGGCCACTGGCTCGTGAACGGGGATGGGGCCCAGCCACCTGATACCAGGGGGCTGACATGGCGGGCACCTTCTTCCCTCTCCCTTTGCTCATGAGAGGGCTGTGGCCCTGCACGTGCTCTGGCCCTGCCCCTTGTCCCTTGCAACCCTCAGGTGTTGCACCCCTGAGCTCTCCACGTCCCCGAGACCCACGCTGGCAGGGCAGGACAGCCGGTGGCCCAGGCTGGCACCAAGGGGAGGTGCGGGAAGGGATGAAGCCGGGCGGGCAGGACTGCGCCTGGGGCGCTGCTGAGGCCCTGCTGTTTCTCTGTGTGCCAGGACAATGTCTGTGCCAGTTACCAGAGGGATGGTGTTCTGCAGAGTCACTGGCCACCCGCTGAGGCACGAATACACAGGTATTGGCCTGGAAGGGTGCCGCGGGGCTGGTGGCACAGGCCACACCAACGCGTGCTCTCTCTCTCTAACGCGTGCTCTCTCTCTGGCAGTCCTTGGCCAGAAGGTGAACTTGGCTGCCCGGATGATGGTGCACTACCCTGGGCTGGTGTCCTGTGATGCAGTGACCTACGCCGCTTCTCAGCTGCCCGCTTCCTACTTCAAGGAGCTGCCGGAGAGAGCGATGAAAGGCCTCAGCCAGCCTGTCCTTGTCTATCAATACGTGGGGGTCACTGAAGAGAGGTGAGTGTCCTCTGAGACAGTCGGAAGCCCTGGCGTGGCAGGCTTTTTGCCCCTCTCCCCTGCTGTCTCCAGCTGCTGAGAGAGCGGGAGTGAAACCACAGGGATCGGGAAGGTTTGTCTGTCTTGGTAGACACAACCTGGCCATGTGGGCTCGGTCTAAGTGGCTTTGGACTGTGCTTTCTGCGCTGTGCTTGCTCCACCACATGCTCTGGTAATGCTGACCCAAGGACATTTTTGTCCCAGCTGCTCTGAGCAGGAAGCTTTGGGCCAGTCTGGTCCCCATGGGGAAACGTGGACCATCGGGACACTCTTCCTCATGTCTTCCTGCAGAAATCTCAGCTCTTCTTCTGGGCCAGGATTTGACTTTCCCTTTAGAGGATGGTTTGAAGGTTATCATTGCCGTCTTTTTGAAACTGCGGAAAGACTTGAGCCAAAGGTGCCAGGTGCTTGGCATCCCAGCCCCTTCAGGGGCACAAGTCCTCCTTCCAAAGACACTTGGTGTTCTTGGCCAACGTGGCAAAGCTGTCCCTTAGCCAACAGCACACCCTGGCTTCTTTCACGTGTCTTCTCCAGTTTCTCTGGGTTTGGCCTCTGGGGATGGACTCTTGATACGTTCTCCTGTCCCACCGTGGCCATTGGGCTTCTTTACGCTTGAAGCTGTCATAGCGTGTCAGCTTGAACTTTGGCTGGGAAAGCGTGCAGGGGATAACACCCTGCTCCAAAGAAAAGCAGGTACCCGAGGAGCACCAGCCTCTCCAGCCTCAGCATGGGGAAGAGGCAAGAGAGACGTGTTGCTTCTTCTTGACAGAGATTGCGCTGACTCAGCTGGATTGGATGCAGCCGCTGACGCGGATGGTTGTGAAGTTTGCAGCCATCATCGGGCCGGTGTTTACCACCCAGCTCCTGTCGCACATCCTTCCCACTGGCCTCAGGACCCATATGAATTCCTTGTTGGACGAGCTGGCGAGCGACAACATCCTGAAGTGGCTGAAAAACACAGAGGTGCCAGAATATGGGCGAGATCCTACCGAGGGGCCAGCCACCTCTTTGCAGGCAGCGAGCGGTAAGTGGTAGCGGGCAGGTGGACAAGGGAGCTCCCAGCTGTGTCCCGGCAGGGCTCCCCGGGCACGGTACACTTCCCCCGCTGTGAGGGGTAGCTGGAGCTCAGGCAGGCATGGCTGTTTGCGAGGGGTTGTTCAAAGGCCTTACGGGTCAGTCTCAAAGCCCGCTAGCTTTGCACTGGACGGAAGTTCCCACCAAGTGCCATCCCGAGTGCCTCTGCTCCCCTGCCTCCAAGCGCTGCTCGTAGCGCAGGCATGGGAGGGCATGTGGAGTCCCTGACACCCTCTCCCAGCTGCGTGCAGCCTCCTGATCAAAGATGCTCTCCAGGTTGCCCCGGGGCCTTTGACAGGCTTTTATTCAGCTTTGACTCCCCTGTGGCGCAGGAGAAAGCTCAGGAGGCTGGGGACTGCCTTGCCAAGAGCAGGGAGAAAGCGCTGGCGGGGCTTGCTTAGGCTGGCAGCGACATCCCCAGCTCCTGCCTGGAGCGCAGCTGAGCGCTGTGTCCGCGGGGCTGGGCTAGCGTCAGCAAGGCAAGCTGGGCCCTTTCGCCCCGTGCTGCAAGGCTCGGTGTGCAGCAGCGCTGGTTCGCTGGCAAGGCTGCACGCCAAGGCATGACTCTCGTGCCCCCGCTGCGACGGCCCTGAGCTCGGGCTGATGCTGAGGCCCTTTGCCTTGCAGGTGTGCAGAGGCCCTCTCCGAGCACGAGGACCAAGGAGCAGCAGCCTGGCGTCCTGGCCTTCTGCGTCCCGCTGCTGCAGGACGCTGCCTACGAGCTGTGGCCCGAGAGGCAGCCAGTCGCCTTGCACCGCAAGTGTGCCGCCTTCCTGGAGCAGCACGCACACAAATGCAGGAGTTGCGGCCAAGGGGACTTTGTTGCCTTCCACCATTTCACCATCACCAGCAGCCAGGACGGAGGCAGCTGTTGGGACCCTGCCGACCGAGGCGACTCACGCAGCTGGGAGGCCTTGGTGCTGGCCGGAGAAGAGCTGAAGCGGGATAGGACCCACACTGCTGGGGGTACGCTGTGCACCGTGCTCCACAGCCCAGGCCCTCCAGGAGCCAGCGGTGTATGCTGGGGATGGGCTGGGAGGAGGTCTGCCAGGGACGAGCCCAGGAGCTGAGGACAATCGCCGCAGACTTTGCTCAGCGTGTCGGCACCCTCACAAGGGTCCTTGAAGCCCAGTGGGAGCGTGAGAGCAGCTCTTCCCCTGGGGTAGGCGAGGAGGTGTTCAACCCCCTGTTTTCTTTGCAGATGCTGCAGGGCAGCAGGTTTTCACGGAGGAGGAAACTGGGTGAGCAGACAAGGGTTTGATTCTTTGTAAAGGCAGTGGGCTCAGGGGTCTCCAGAGGAGACCAAGGAAGCGCTGGCATTTGCCTGCCGGTTGTGACTCTAGCTTAGGGAAGAGGCTTTCTGTGGGGTGGGAGCTGGGAAGAGATGGCCACGGAGATGAGACGGTGCTTGAGGAAGCCCGTGGGCTCCTAGTGATGGTCACACGACGCTGGAGCAGGCCTTGCTTTCCAGTTCCTTGAGAGGAGTGCTACAAAATCTGCAGGGGAAAAGCCACCACAGGGAGCCGGGTGGTTTGCCTGAGGGAGGTGACAGAAAGCCCGGCTTGTCTTCTCCCTGGCTACAGAGCAGCTGTAGGAGTCATGCCTGCCCGCGGGCTCACGCTCTGCTTTGAACAAAGGGGTTTTGATGGCCTCTCTGTGGGGAGAAAGACCAGTGTAGGTGATGCCTGTGCATTCTTTGCTCTCTTCTTCCCCTGGGAACGGTGCCCTGACTAGTGTGGCGGAGCGGCTTCTGCCAGAGGGCACGCAGACAACTGAGCTGCCCAGCGAGACCGACGGGCAGCACGATGGCGCACACTGGTGTGAATGCCAAGCCATCGTGGAATCGGTGCTTGTGCCTTTGGCTCGCCACTACGTGGCAATGGGTGATGCCGGCCGAGCCTTTTACTACCTTCTGGAGTGTGCGGCTGCCTACCTGCACGTCTCCAACAGCTACATGGGGAGTTGCCTCGCTCGCCAGCACCCACCGTGCATGGAGTCCTCTCAGTCGCCTGGCTCTGGGCAGGACAACTTCACCATTGCAATAGGGCATGCCTTGACAGGGCCTTGGAAGGGACATGCTGGGGTCAGAGCCTGACTTCTTCCTCCACCTTGCCTCTTCTGTGGACAGAGACACGGGCCACCGTGCCCACAGCAGGAAGGGAATTAGCAGGGAGGGGGGTCTGAAGGATCACCGGTGCCTGTGCTCTGAGCCGGCGTGACTGTGTTGGGGTGGGCATCAGCAGGGGGAGAAACGGGCCCTCTTAAGGCAGATGCCAGAGGCCATGGGGGAGGACGAGGCCATGGGCTCTGCACCATGCTCACCTGCTCTCTCTGTGCTTGCGCAAAGGCCCTCATGAAGCTGAACGAAGTGGAGGTCCTGAGGAAGATGAAAGACACTGCGATAGCCTGCTTTGAAGAGGCCACCTTCTTCAGCCTCAAAGGGGAGGTAAAGAGACGGGGAGGTCTGGAGGGGTGTACTGGGGGATGGAGCTGGATGCTTTTCCCAGTTGCAGGGGATATCCTTGGCATCTCCAGCCACCGGCAGACTCCGGCAGTCTCTTGGGCAACTCGAGCAGATCAGGGGGTTTCCCTTTTCCTCTCCAGGTTTGCTGGTGCATGCGACGCCTTCAGCTGGCAAAGAAAATGATGAGGGAGGCTTTGAGCCTGCTCAAAAGGAACTTCCCCCGGACCTCCCTTGGCGCCTTTGACAAGGCTCAGGTGGAAAAGTTGCCTTGTGCCGCTTATGTGAGAAGAGCAGCCTCCCTTCTGCCGGAGGTCCGGTAAGGAGCAGAACTGAGAAGCCAGGGGAGGAAGAGCCATTTCCTACCTGGTCCCAGACCTGCCTAGCCTTGAGGCCACACGTCACCTGACGCATGGCCCTTACAGGACCGAGGGGTTAAGGAGCGATGTGCGGGTAGAACGGGGAACGACAGAGCCCCACACTCCCTCCCCCCTGCACACTGCTTCCCCCCTGGGTAAAAAGCAGCGCGCAGCCGGAGCTGTGCCTGCCTGCACGTGTCGGCTGCGGCAGGGGGTTGGTGGTGGCTGGGGACAGAGAGCTGTAAACAGGGAGTAGAGGCTGATGAGGGGCAGGGGTCTGGAGGCAGGACCAGGAGACAGGGAAGGAGCAGTGGGTGGAGGTGAGGTGCGAGAGCGAGGAAGCTCAGAGGGCGATACCCCTTTTCCTGCCGGTTCCCGGCTTTGCTTGGGCCCCCGGGCGCTGTAGCGCCAACGTGCCTTCTCGAGCGGTCAGCTTCCCCTGGTGGCACTTCTTTGTTTGCCCCCTTCCTCTCCATCAGCTCCCTCTCCTCCCAGGAGGTGCGACTGGCTTGTCCGCCACCCTGCTTTCCCCCAGCCCTGGCTGATTCAGCGCTGTACAGTGAGAGCCTCTGGGCCCAGCAGTTTCTCTGGTGTGGCAGGATGAAGAGGCTGGCCTGGCTGCTGCAGCAGAGCTGCTGCCTTTCCTTACCGGAGCGCCTCTTCAGCCTGGAGGGCACTTCCAGCGGACGGAGGTTCTCCCGCCTGGCAGCGCGCATGAAGGCCGACACGGACAGGGCAGCGGACTCCTATTGCGCAGCAGAACTCCCGCCGCGCAGAGACGTAGGACACAGACAGATGCCAGCACAGACGCAGACACAGGTACAATTCGGCATGCAGGCACCGGACAGACACCATCACAGACACCGGCACCAATACAGGCAGGGACACCGGTACTGACAGCATTGGAGATACCACAACCCATTCCGTTGCAGGTGCAGATGCCGTTGTAGAGGCCACGGCAGACTCAGATACCGCTGCAGACGCCCTTGCAGAAAACAGGTGGTCTTTCAGATGCAACCGCAGATGGAGATGCCGTGGGACAGACAGATGCTACGTGTTGCCACCTCATCGCCACCCACATGAAAGAGCATGGATGTTTTATATTTTCACAATAGGGTTATCGTCCACTAAGCCTAGGTCATTTGTAATGAATTTGGAACAAATAACTTGCTAGCAAATGACGTTTCAAACCAGAATTTCAATTTAGAAATCTTTTTTTCTTAAACAGGGACCGTTCAGGACAACTTTACTGACTTCTTCTGTCACCAGAGCTGAATATTTGTTTTCCAAATAAAATGGTTCTTATGAAAAATCAGGAGTTCTGTTCTCTGCCATACAACTCTGCAATGACCAAGTCAATTGGTATCGCCAGAGCATTTGAATCTACTGGACTTCATGAGACATTGATTAGCATTTGTAAAGCAACTTGACAATGTTTTGGAGGGCTACAAAAGTAGAATTTGTAATGCCATGTTGCAATTCCTTCTTTGTTGGATGGAGAAGTCAAAATTAGTACAATTAGCAACTTCCCATCCCAAGTATTTTTGAAAGAATACAGTGTATATGGAAATAATTGCGGAAGGCAGGCACTGTTTCAAGCCTCTTCTGTCAAGGTACATTGGTGCTGAGGTTCGAAAATAAGCACACATATTATGCGAGTTATCTCTGAAATAAGTCTGCCACAGTTTGTGTTGTAATTTCACCAAAGACACTGAGGAAGGCATTTGTCAGGCACGATTTGCCCTTGGTGAAGCTGTGTTGGCTGCCACCAATCACCTCCTTATTTTCCTTGTGTCTTAGCAGAGATTCCAGGAGGATCCGCTCCATGACCTTGCCAGGCACAGAGGTGAGACTGACCGGCCTGTAGTTCCCTGGGTCTCCTTTTTTCCCTTTTTGAAAATGGGGGTTATGTTTCCCCTTTTCCAATCAGCAGGAACTTCATCAGACTGCCACGACTTTTCAAATAGAATGGAAAGCGGCTTGGCGACTTGTCCTGGTTCCGGCAGGGATAGGGTTAATTCTCCCCAATAAATAGTATTCCATGCCATGTGAGCCATGCCCTCTCTGAGCTGCCGGAGGAGGAGGAGGCAGGAAGTTGCTGCCTGGAGTGGGCTGGGGCGTCCCGGGTCCGGTCGGTGAGCGGCGGTTCCATAATCGTGTTTATTCCTTTATTCGTATTACTGTTGCTGTTTTTCTTGTTCCCTCTGCTGTTCTGTTAAACTGCTTTTGTCTCAACCCAAGAGTTTTGCCTTTTTTTTTTCTGATTTGTCCCGTATTGGGAAGATCTGAGCGAGCGGCACGTGGTTCTTTGTTGCCGTCTGAGGCTAAACCACGACAGTCCTTTTTGGCGCCCAACATGGGGCTCGAAGGGTTGAGATAACAACAGAATCCAGCTAGAGCTTGTAAAACCGAATTTGTTGTATGCGTTTATTTTATTAGGTAAATAGTCGCTGGTCACCATGTTGCTTGGTTTGTTCTCATGGCTGTGTTATGTAAATTCCTATATGGTTTATGTGCTCCCTGCGATCATATTTGCTACTTCTGGGAGAGGGATGAGGATTATCATTTTACTGTCCTGTGCGATATCGGCGTACGATGATAACATCACTTGTTAGACAGTTATCTGGGGGTGTTTGTGTGGTATTGTTGTCCTGTCCATACATTGGGCACTGTCTCTCAGAATTTATTAATAATTACACCCAGTCTATGGGGGAAACAGGGGGGGACACCTTCCCCAGCTTTGAGAATTTTGAATATCCTTGGGATGCTCAAACCAGCATGTTCCTAGTGTTATGTCTGCTGAATGTGTTCCAGGCCCTGTTTAGGGTTAAACAAGTGTTTAAGACCACCCCCCAGAGATCTGCCCCGAGGCTGGACAGTCAGGGGTGGCATGGCATGTGGGAGAACATGGGCAGGTACCCAGAGAACTGCTCGCCTCCAAGGGTCTGGGACTTCACCCCTGAACAATTACAGGACCCTGACAGAGTAGTAGAATATCTGAAGGGAAAATGCTGTGGCCATTCCAGAGAGGCACAACTCCCCGCACTGTGCTGGGCCCTGGCCAGGATCTACCAGGCACCGCTCAGTGTTACGTGGCACCCTCAGGGGAAAGAGACGGAGACCAGACTGACAGGCGCTGCGGCTACTGCGGCCCCTGCGATGGGCACTGCGGCTACTGCAGCCCCTGCGACAGGCGCTGCGGCTACTGCGGCCCCTGCGATGGGCACTGCGGCTACTGCGGTTGTATGTCAACCAAGCAGGTGGACTTAGTACTGTCTTCATAGAAACACGCAGATATCCTGACACTGTACTAGTAGTACTTTACTAGTAGCACCAAAGGGTTGGTAGTGGCCCAAAAGTCTCTTAGTGCTACCCTGACAGCACATAAAAAGTATCATAACACTACCTGTTTTACTGAACTGGGAGTATTTTAGTTGTATCTTTATACTACATCACTATCTTAGTTGTGACCTGAAAGTATCATGCTAGTAATGTGTTGACATTATCCCAAAAGTCTAAGTGTTGCCCTGATAGTATCCCAGAAGTATCGTACCACAATCTTTTCTAGTGCCCTTGGAGTATCTCAGAAGAATCCCACTGATATCCTAGTAGCGTCCTGACAGCATCCTACTAAGAAATGACTATTGTCCTGATAGCACCTGAGCAGCGTTGTGATAATATCCTGATCATCGTAGTACCCCGATACTATCTTAGTAGCAACCTAGCAATCGCCCTGTAGTATCTTAGTAGTGCCTTGATAGTATTGTAAAAGTATCTCAGTGGTACCTTTGGAGTATTCAGGCAGCACCCTGATAATATAAAGTTCACCAAGGGCAAGTGTAGGGTCCTGCACCTGGGGAGGAACAAACCCCTGCACCAGGACAGGTTGGGGGCTGACCTGCTGGAGAGCGGCTCTGCAGAGAGCGACCTGGGAGTCCTGGTGGACAAGTTGACCGTGAGCCAGCAACGTGTTCTTGTGGCCAAGGAGGCCAATGGTCTCCTGGGGGGCATCAAGAAGAGCATTGCCAGCAGGTGGAGGGAGGTCATCCTCCCCCTCTGCTCTGCCCTGGGGAGGCCACAGCTGGAGCACTGGGTCCAGTTCTGGGCTCCCCAGTTCCAGAAGGACGGGGAACTGCTGGAGAGAGTCCAGCGGAGGCTACGGAGATGCTGAGGGGCTGGAGCACCTCTGTGCTGAGGAAAGGCTGAGCGCCCTGGGGCTGTTCTGCTGGAGAAGAGCAGGCTGAGAGGGATCTCATTGATGCTCAGCAAGAGCTAAAGGGCGGGGGGCAAGAGGATGGGGCCAGGCTCTTCTCAGTGGTGCCCGGGGACGGGACAAGGGGCAACGGGCACAAACTGGAACACGGGAAATTCCATCTGAACACGAGGAAAAACTTCTTTCCTGTGAGGGTGGCAGAGCCCTGGCACAGGCTGCCCAGAGAGGTGGTGGAGTCTCCGTCTCTGGAGACATTCCAAACCCGCCTGGACGCGGTCCTGTGCCACCTGCTCTGGGTGACCCTGCTCTGGCAGGGGGTTGGAGGAGATGATCTCCAGAGGTCCCTTCCCACCACGGCCAGTCTGTGATTCTGTGAACATCTTATCAGCGTCCTGATAGTGCCTTTGTGCCACACTGAGAGTATCCTCGTAGCAACCATTGAACAGCTCAGTGCGGCCCTGAAGGTGGACTAGCACAGGTAGTAGTATCCTGATACTATGCCGGGAGCATCCCAATAGCATCCTAGTTATATCCTAACAGTGCCCTGAGAGGATCACAGTAGTGTATGAGCAGTGTCCTGATGGGATCCTGACACTGTTATAATGGTACATAGCTACTCTCTGAGTAGGGTCCTGCTATACCTTGGTAGTGCAGTGTAATATCCAGGTATTAGCTTAGTGCCACGTTACTATGCTAAAAGCATCTAAACCGTACCTGTTGTAGTATCCTGAGAGCGCCCTGCTGGTGGGTTATCACTGCCCCAGTGGTACCTTCATAAAAGTACCTCAGTACCAACCCTGGAAAGATGCTGGAAGCATCTCAGTAGTGTCCTGATAGCATCCTGGTAGTGCCCTGGCAGTACCATAGCAGCATTCCCACAGGATCCCGGTAGCATCCAGATAGTACCCTGACAGCGTCTTAGTGGCAGCTACCTCAGGGCCTTAGCGCTGTCTGCAGAGAATCCTAACAGTATTTTAGTAAACCCCTGGTATCATCATAGCACCATCCCAGTAGCGCCCTGAGAGTATCTCAGCGGTCTCTCGGCAGCATCTCATGGACCCCTCACAAGGTTACCAAGAATATCCCAGCCGTATCGTAGCGGTAGCCTCATAGGAAGCAAACGGTAACTTGGTTGTAAGCCTCGTACTAAGGGCACCGCTACCCCAGTGCACTCACCCAGCCCCGCTCACGCTCCTCCTGGGGACTGGGAGAAGAGGAGAAACACACCGCCGCTTTTGAGGGACAATCTGGCCAGACTGGGGCTTTGGAGTTCCGCCTGTGCACGTGCAGCACGTCCGCATGCCCTCCCCGCACCCATGCGCCCCCCCCCACGCATGTCTGAACCTCCACAGCTCTGCTGCACGCACCCCCTGTGTGCGCACCCCCCCCGCGCACCCCCCCGCACGTCTGGGCTGCACGTACCCCGCTGCGTGTGTGCGGACACACACCGTGCATGGCGCGCCCCGCGCACGCGCGCGCCGTGGGTAGGCGCCCCGTGCCTGCCTGCCCTCCTGCAGACGTGTGCGCGTGCCCGGGGGGCGTGCGCGTGCAGGGGGCACAGGTGCGTAAGGGGCGCGTGCAGGTGAAGGTGCACGCACGTGTGCCGCATGCGTGTGCTCAGGCGGCGCGCGCGTGCCGGGGTGGGCGCGTGCAGAGGGGCGCACACGCACGCTGCACGCACGCACCTCCACACGCACGTGCCCCTGCGGGTGCGCGCACCGTGCAGGTATGCGCGCAGAGCGCGCGTGCAGCGCTGTACGTGCATGCACGCACCCCCCCCCCCCCCCGCACCGTGTACCGCCATTCACACCGCCCCGCGCTCCGGGGTGCTGGTGTTGGGGTGTTGCATGCACAGCTGCGCGTGCCGCACCCCCTCTCTGCATGCACCCCCAGAGGTGCGCACACCCGTGCCAGCCCCCCGCCCCCTCCCCCGCAAACACCCCAAAATGCCCCAGGCACCCTCCTCTAGCCCGTGCCCCCCCCGCCGGCAGCGCCTGCGCATCCCACAATGCACCACCCCTGCACGGATGCTGATGCGCAGCGCAGCGCCCCCGGGGCAGGCAGAAACCCCCCACCCCCCCCAACACGGGCACCCCCCCAGTGCACCGCTGCACCCTCACAATCAACACCCCACCCCCCCCGGGCAATGCCTGATGCGCCCCTCCATGCGCACCGCCCCCCCCGCCATGCAGCGCTGCGGCGCGACCCCCCCGTCCCCCCGTCCCCCCCCCGCCCCATGCGACACCTACCCCGCAGCGTGCACCAGGATGCGCCCCCCGCGAAATCCCTCCCCCGCACCCCGCAATTCACGCAGTGCCCACAATGCACCACGGCGATGCACACCCCCCCCCCCAACCCCCCCCGCCTGCACGCCCATGCACCCCCCATTGCATCCCCCCCGCAGCACAACGCACCCACCTGCGGCCCCGCATCCTCCGCGCCGAGTCGGGGGTGGGGGGAGAGGGGCCGCCCTGCGCACGCGCGGGGGGGAGGAAGGGGTGACGTCACCGGGGAGGTGGGCAAGGCAGCCGTGACGTCATAGTGCCCCGGGGGTGGTCTGCATGCTTTTTCGGCCCCTAAATTATTGAGCCCCCTCCCCCGATGTATATCCGTTTATCGATACACATCTGCACCAATAGATTATATGCATATATTTAACAGAAATTAAAAAAAAAAAGATGAGAGAAAGATGAAAGATCTCCAAAAAAAGTTAGTTTATTTACCAACAGTCCAAAAAACCTTTTTTCCTCTAAAAAAATATTGGGTTTGCTTGTTGTTTTTTTTTTTAACCTAAACATGTTTTAGAGCAATGGGGTCACATATGCTGCTGCTGCTGCTGCTGCTTTTTTTTTCTTTTCAAATCTCAGCTCATCAGTTTGCGATGCAGGGCTTCAGATGCCTGGTTTGGTTTTAAGTTCCGTTTCCCCTGATCCAGGGCTTAAGTTCCGTTGTCCCCGGTACCGGGTTTAACGGCTGGCCTCACACCTTAGGGCACAATATATAGTTTGGGCAAGGTTTATCATTTGCAATAGTGGGTGGAAATCCGTATTTCGTACGGCCTTCTTGCCGAACAGCAAACCAATAAACTGCTCCTGCCATAAAACCTGTGACAGAATTAATCAAACAATTACAGTAATAATCTGGGTGTTATAGGGGAAAATAAAATCACATTCATAGAATCACAGAATGGTTTGGGTTGGAAGGGACCCTGAAGACCATCTCGTTCCACCCCCCTGCCCTGGACAGGGACACCTCCCACCAGCCCAGGTTGCTCCAAGCCCCGTCCAACCTGGCCTTGAACCGCTCCAGGGATGGGGCAGCCACAGCTTCTCTGGGCAACCTGGGCCAGGGGCTCACCCCCCTCACAGCAGACAATTTCTTCCTCAGATCTCATCTAAATCTCCCCTCTTCCAGCATAAAACCCTTCCCCCTCGTCCCATGGCTCCCCTCCCTGCTCCAGAGTCCCTCCCCAGCTTTCCTGGAGCCCCTTGAGGGACTGGAAGGGGCTGGAAGGTCTCCCTGGAGCCTTCTCTTCTCCAGGCTGAACCCCCCCCCAGCTCTCTCAGCCTGTCCCCACAGCAGAGGGGCTCCAGCCCTCCCAGCATCTCCGGGGTCTCCTCTGGCCCCGCTCCAACAGCTCCGTGTCCTTCTGCTGTTGGTGCCCCAGCGCTGGAGGCAGCGCTGCAGGGGGGTCTCCCAGAGCGGAGCAGAGGGGCAGAATCCCCCCCTGGCCCTGCTGCCCACGCTGCTGGGGATGCAGCCCAGGGTGCGGGGGGGTTCTGGGCTGTTCATCATATAACAACCTCATCTGGGCTGTTAAAAAACCAGAGGGGACACGGCACATGGCTATAGGGCTTTAAATAAAGTCACTGACCCTCTAACAGCCACTGTACCTAGTATGGCAGATACAATTAATGCAATTAATGATGGTGCTAGCTATGTACAAACACAGCCTGCAGTGGACCCCCAACCCACAGCCAAACAGGCAATAGCTCCCACGCCGGCACACGCAGCAGGAGGGGAGGCCAGTGACACAGAGTGGAAGCTTGTCCCTGCAAAGACCAGCAGGAGGAAGAGACTTCCCCCCAAAACTGAGCTGCCCTCGCAGAGCTGCTTCACCGCTCTGCAGAGTGAAGGGGTGTCGTGGTTTAGCCTCGAACGGCGACAAAGGACCACGCGGCAGCTCTCTCAACCCCGCCCCCCCACGGGGAAGAATCGGAAGGAAAAGGCAAAACTCGTGGGTTGAGACGAAGGCGCTTTAACAGAACAGCAAAGGGAACAGGAGAACAACAACGATAACGCGGACAGAGGAATGTACAAACACAACTACGGTACCATCGCGCATGGCTCATCCACCGACCGACCGACCCCAGATGCCCCAGCCTGCTCCAAGTGGTGACTTCCCGCCTCCTCCCCCAGCTGCTCCCAGCTACAGACTGGGCATGGCTCACATGGGATGGAATACCCGTGTCCCTGCCAGAGCCTGGGGAAAATTAACCCTCTCCCTCCCGGAACCAGGACAAGAGGGAAAACCTATTGTATCAGGAGAGGTGCTGGAGCTGAGCAAGACTACCCCGTCTGCTCCCCGTATAACAACCAGTGCAACCAAGAAAAGGCAACGGGTGATAGTTGTGGGCGACTGAGAGGTACGGGGGCACCCGTCTGCTGGCCGGACACGCTCTCTGGGAGGTGTGCTGCTTGCCGGGAGCTCCTGTCAGGGGTGTTACTGAGAGACTACCAAACCTCGTGCAGTCCTCAGACTATTATCCACTGCTGCTCTTCCATGTGGGCACCAGTGATGCAGCTGGGAGCACCCTGAAGACTACCGAGACACCTGGGAGCGGTGGTCAGGGACTCTGGGATGCAGGTAGTCTTTTCATCAGTCCTCCCAGTCGAAGGGAAGGGGGCTGATAGGGCCAGGCGAATCTGGCAAATTAACAACTGTCTGCAGGACTGGTGCCACGGCCAGGGGTTTGGCTACTTAGACCATGGGACTCGCTTTGAGAAACCTGGGCCCTGAGGGGGTTCACCTATTAGAGAAGGGGAAGAACATCTTCAGTCAGAGGCTCGCCAAGCTTGTGGAGAGGGTTTTAAACTAGAGTTGCCGGGGGTGGGGAACCGGAATCTGTCCCACTCCTACCAATATGATGCTAATACCAGTGGTAGAGGCCCAGAACCTGGAGATGGGTTACAGGTCAGCAGGAGAGCCCCTGGAATGCAGCTTGAGGGAAAAACAGCCACTCCGGCCAGGAAGCCAGCTTCATCAGGGGCCCAGCTTAACTGCCTGTACGCAAATGCATGTAGCATGGGGAACAAACAAGAGGAGTTAGAGACATGAGCACACCTGCAGGGCTATGATCTAATTGGCATCGTGGAAACATGGTAGGATGGCTCCTATTCAAGGAGGACGGGCAGGGGAGACGATGAAGGGGTATCGTGCTCTATGTCAAGGACCAGCCGGAGTGCATGGAGCTCCACCTGGAAATGGATGAGGAGCTGACCAAGAGTTTATGGGTCAAGATTAAAGAGAGGGCAGGGGTGGGTGATGCTGTAGTGGAGGTCTGCCACAGGCCACCCGACCAGGAAGATCGAGTGGCTGAGCCCCTCTATAGATAGATAGGAGCAGCCTCACATTCACAAGCCTTGGTCCTCATGGGGGACTTCAACCACCCTGATATCTGTTGGAAGAACAACACAACAGGGCATAAGCAATCAAGGAGGTTCCTGGAATGTGTCGACAATAACTTCCTTCTCCAAGTGGTGGAGGAGCCAATGAGGAGAGGTGCCATGCTGGACCTTGTTCTCACCAACAAGGAGGGGCTGGTGGGGAATGTCACGCTCAAGGGCAGCTCTGGCTGCAGTGACCATGAGATGGTGGAGTTTGAGATCCTTAGGGCAACAAGGAGGGTGCACAGTAAGCTTGCTGCCCTGGACTTCAGGAGAGCAGCCTTTGGCCTCTTCAGGGATCTGCTTGATGGAGTACCATGGGATGAAGCCCTGGAGGGAAGAGGGGCCGAAGAAAGCTGGCTAATATTCAAGGATCACCTCCTCCAAGCCCAGGAGCAATGCATCCTGCCAAAGAGGAAGTCAGTCAAAAAAGCCAGGAGGCCTGCATGGATGAACACAGCGCTCCTGGACAATCTCAAACAGGAAAAAGGAAGCCAACAGAGGGTGGAAGCCAGATACAGATAGCCTGGGAGGAATACAGAGAAATTGTTTGAGCAGCCAGGAACCAGATTAGGCAAGCTAAAGCCCAGACAGAGTTAAACCTGGCCAGAGGCGTCAAGGCCAACAAGAAAGCCTTCAATAGGTATGTCAGTCATAAAAGGAAGTCTAGGGAAAATATGGGCCCACTCAAGAAGGAAATGGGAGACCTGGTCACCCAGGACATGGACGAGGCTGAGGTACTCCACAACTCTTTTGCCTCAGCCTTCACTGGTAAGGGCTCTAGCCACACCGCCCAAGTTGTAGAAGGTAAATGCAGGAACTAGGAGAATGAGGTACCGCTCACTTTAGGAGAAGATCAGGTTTGAGACCAGCTGAGGAACCTAAAGGTGCACAAGTCCATGGGACCTGATGAGATTCATCCGCAGGTCCTGAGGGAACTGGCACGTAAAGTTGCCAAGCCACTATCCATTATATTTGAGAAGTCGTGGCAGTCTGGTGAAGTTCCCACTGACTAGAAAAGGGGAAACAGAACCCCCGTTTTTAAAAAGGGAAAAAAGGAAAACCCGGGGAACTACAGGCCGGTCAGTGTCACCTCTGTGCCCAGCAAGATCGTGGAGCAGATCCTCCTGGAATCTCTGCTAAGGCACATGGAAAATAAGGAGGTGATTGGTGACAGCCAACATGGCTTCACCAAGGGCAAATCGTACCTTCAGAATTCTTCCGCTTCTTCCCCGTGGGGAAGAGAGCAGCCACATGGTTCTTTGTTGCCATCTGAGGCTAAACCACAACCGTTCTTTTTGGTGTCCAACGTGGGGCCCGAAGGGTTGAGATAATGACAAAGCCAACTAGAGCTTGTTAAAGCGAATTTGTTGTGTGCATTTATTATATTAGGTAAGTAGTTGCTGGTTACCATGTTGCTCGGTTTAATCCCGTGGCTGTGTTATGTAAATTCCTGTATGGTTTATGTACTTCCCAGGATGCTGTTTATCACCTCTGGGAGAAGGATCAGGACTATCATTTTGCTGTCCTGTGCGATATCAGCTTATGATATGATAATGTCACTGTTCAGATGGCTATTTTGGGGTGGTGTGTGGTATTGCTGTCCTGTCCGTACCTTGGGCGCTGTTTCTCGGAATTTATTAATAATCACACCCAGTCTATGGGGGAAACAGGGGGGGACACTTTCCCCAGCTCTTTTGCCTCCCTTTTCTCCTTTGGGCCAGGTGTGACAGCTTTTGACAATTTTGAATATCCTTGGGATGCTCAAACCAGCATGTTCCTAGTGTTATGTCTGCTGAATGTGTTCCAGGCCCTGTTTAGGGTTAAACAAGTGTTTAAGACCACCCCCCAGAGATCTGCTCCGAGGCTGGACAGTCAGGGGTGGCATGGCATGTGGGAGAACATGGGCAGGTACCCAGAGAACTGCTCGCCTCCAAGGGTCTGGGACTTCACCCCTGAACAATTACAGGACCCTGACAGAGTAGTAGAATATCTGAAGGGAAAATGCTGTGGCCATTCCAGAGAGGCACAACTCCCCGCACTGTGCTGGGCCCTGGCCAGGATCTACCAGGCACCACTCAGTGTTACGCGGCACCCTCAGGGGAAAGAGACGGAGACCAGACCGACAGGCGCTGCGGCTACTGCAGCCCCTGCGACAGGCGCTGCGGCTACTGCAGCCCCTGCGATGGGCACTGCGGCTACTGCAGCCCCTGTGACGGGCACTGCGGCTACTGCAGCCCCTGCGACAGGCGCTGCGGCTACTGCAGCCCCTGCGATGGGCACTGCGGCTACTGCAGCCCCTGTGACGGGCACTGCGGCTACTGCAAGAGATGACGATGAACCAGGGCCATCACGAGGACAGCAGGAAGAGGCAGAACCAGAGATAATTACCCGATCCCTATCCTTGAGCGAGCTGCGGGATATGCGAAAAGATTTTAGCCGACTTTCAGGTGAGCACATTGTCACCTGGCTGCTTCGGTGTTGGGATAACGGGGCCAGTAGCCTGGAATTAGAGGGTAGGGAAGCCAGGCAGCTGGGATCCCTGTCTAGGGAAGGCAGCATTGACAAGGCGATTGGGAAGAAGACCCAAGCCCTCAGCCTCTGGAAACGACTCCTGTCAGGCGTGAGGGAGAGGTACCCCTTCAGTGAAGATGTTGTATGTCAACCAAGCAAGTGGACCACCATGGAAAGAGGTATCCAGTACCTGAGAGAACTAGCCGTGCGGGAGATGATTTATTATGACCTGGACAATGCAGTTACCTACAGACCCCGATGAGGTGCATTGCACAAGGCCCATGTGGCGGAAGTTTGTACGGAGCGCACCATCGTCATATGCCAACTCACTGGCAGTGATGGAATGGAAAGGTGAAGAGGGACCAACGGTGGATGAGGTGGCTGGCCGGCTCTGGCGATATGAAGAAAGTCTCTCTTCCCCCCTTGTCTCAGCTGTGGAGAAACTGTTGCGGAAGGCCCAGCAACTCGAAGAGAATATGTCCTACTCCCCACCTGTACGGGCCAGCATCTCAGCTATTAGGAGCAGGGCTTCCCCTCTCAAGAGAGGGACTACAGAGGGTACACACCGCGAGGCACCCTGTGGTTCTACCTGCGTGACCACGGAGAGGACATGAGGAAGTGGGATGGACAACCTACTTCGATCCTGCGGACACGGGTACAGGAGTTGCAAGGAAGGACAACCACAAAAGGGGATCCTTCCAGGAAAAGTGCCGCCCCGGTTCCAGCGGGCAGCTCCCCAGACAGAGCAGAAGGCCTGATCTTGCTTCTGATCCTCTTGAAGGAACCTCCAAGTCATTTCTGCAAGAAGTGAGTACTGGATACCATGACCACTATTAGAGGGGCCCTGCCTCCAGCCAGGTGGAGGAAAGGGACAACCGGGTTTATTGGACGGTGTGGACTCGATGGCCTGGCACATCAGACCCACAGGAGTACAAGGCTCCAGTGGACACAGGAGCACAGTGCACTCTGATACCATCAAGCTCTAGAGGGGCAGAACCCATTTGTATTTCTGGGGTCACAGGGGGATCCCAAGAGTTGACTGTACTGGAGGCTGAAGTGAGCCTAACTGGGAATGAGTGACAAAAGCATCCCATTGTGACTGGCCCAGAAGCTCCGTGCATCCTTGGTATAGATTACCTCAGGAGAGGGTATTTGAAGGACCCAAAGGGGTACCGGTGGGCTTTGGTACAGCTGCCTTGGAGACGGAGGAAGTTAAACAGTTGTCTACCTTGCCTGGTCTCTCAGAGGACTCTTCTGTTGTGGGGTTGTTGAGGGTCGAAGAACAGCAGGTGCCGATTGCTACCACAACGGTGCATCGGCGGCAATATCGCACTCACCGAGACTCTCTGATTCCCATCCGTGAGCTGATTCGTCAACTAGAGGTTCAAGGAGTGATCAGCAAGACTCGCTCACCCTTTAACAGTCCCATATGGCCGGTGCGAAAATCTAATGGAGAGTGGAGGCTAACTGTAGACTATCGTGGCCTGAATGAAGTCACGCCACCACTGAGCGCTGCCGAGCCGGACATGCTAGAACTCCAGTATGAACTGGAGTCCAAGGCAGCCCAGTGCTATGCCACAACTGACATAGCAAATGCATTCTTCTCAATCCCCTGGGCAGCAGAGTGCAGGCCACAGTTCGCTTTCACTTGGAGGGGCATCCAGTACACCTGGAATCGACTGCCCCAGGGGTGGAAACACAGCCCCACCATTTGCCATAGACTGATCCAGACTGTACTGGAACAGGGTGAAGCTCCAGAACATCTGCAATACATTGATGACATCATCGTATGGGGAAACACAGCAGAAGAAGTTTTTGAGAAGGGGAATAAAATAGTCCAAATCCTTCTGAAAGCTGGTTTTGCCATAAAACGAAGTAAGGTCAAGGGACCTGCGCAGGAGATCCAGTTTTTAGGAATAAAATGGCAAGATGGAGGCCGTCAGATCCCAATGGATGTGATCAACAAAATAGCAGCCATGTCTCCACCAACTAGTAAAAAGGAAACACAAGCTTTCTTAGGCATTGTGGGGTTTTGGAGAATGCATATCCCAAATTGCAGCCTAATTGTAAGCCCTCTGTACCAAGTAACCCGGAAGAAGAACGATTTTAAGTGGGGTCCTGAGCAACAACAAGCTTTTGAACAAATCAAACAGGAAATAGTCCATACGGTGGCCCTGGGGCCAGTCCGGGCAGGACAAGATGTTAAAAACGTGCTCTACACCGCAGCCGGGGAGAATGGCCCTACCTGGAGCCTCTGGCAGAAAGCACCAGGGGAGACCTGAGGTCGACCCCTAGGGTTTTGGAGTCAGGGATACAGAGGATCCGAAGCCCGCTACACTCCAACAGAAAAAGAAGTGTTGGCAGCACATGAAGGGGTTCGAGCTGCTTCGGAAGTGGTTGGTACAGAAGCACAGCTCCTCTTGGCACCTCGACTGCCGGTGCTGGGGTGGATGGTCAGAGAAAGGGTCCCCACCACACATCATGCAACTGATGCTACGTGGAGTAAGTGGATTGCACTGATCACACAGCGAACTCGAATGGGAAACCCCAGTCACCCAGGAATTCTGGAAGTGATCATGGACTGGCCGGAAGGCAAGGATTTTGGGATGTCACCAGAGGAGGAGGTGACACGTGCGGAAGAGGCCCCACCATATAATAAACTGCCAGAAAATGAGAAGAAATATGCCCTGTTCACTGATGGGTCCTGCCGGATTGTGGGAAAGCATCGGAAGTGGAAGGCTGCTGTGTGGAGTCCTACACGACAAATTGCAGAAGCCAGTGAAGGACAAGGTGAATCAAGCCAGTTTGCAGAGGTGAAAGCCATTCAGCTGGCTTTGGACATTGCCAAGCAAGAAAAATGGCCGGTACTTTATCTCTACACTGACTCCTGGATGGTGGCAAACGCTCTGTGGGGGTGGCTACAGCAGCGGAAGCAGGGCAACTGGCAGCGCAGAGGCAAACCCATCTGGGCTGCTGAACTATGGCAAGACATTGCTGCCCAGATAGAGAATCTGGTTGTGAAAGTACGCCACGTAGATGCCCATGTACCGAAGAATCGGGCCACGGAGGAACATCGGAACAACCAGCAGGTGGATCGGGCTGCTAGGATTGACGTGGCTCAGGTGGATCTGGACTGGCAACATAAGGGTGAACTATTTATAGCTCGGTGGGCCCATGACGCCTCAGGCCATCAAGGAAGAGATGCGACATATAGATGGGCTCGTGACCGAGGGGTGGACTTGACCATGGACGCTATTGCGCAGGTCATCCATGAATGGGAGACATGCGCTGCAATCAAACAAGCCAAGCATTTGAAGCCCCTTTGGTATGGAGGACGATGGTTGAAATATAAATATGGGGAGGCCTGGCAGATTGATTATATCCCACTGCCACAAACCCGTCAAGGCAAGTGCTATGTGCTCACAATGGTGGAAGCAACCACTGGATGGCTGGAAACATACCCCGTGCCCCATGCCACTGCCCGGAACACTATCCTGGGCCTTGAAAAGCAAGTCCTGTGGCGACATGGTACCCCAGAGAGAACTGAGTCGGACAACGGGACTCATTCCCGAAACAGCCTCATAGACACCTGGGCCAAAGAGCATGGCATTGAGTGGGTATATCACATCCCCTGTCACGCACCAGCCTCTGGGAAGACAGAACAATACAATGGACTGTTAAAAACTACACTGAGAGCAATGGGTGGTGGGACCTTGAAACACTGGGATGCACATTTAGTAAAGGCTACCTGGCTGGTTAACTCCAGGGGATCTACAAATCAGGCTGGCCCTGCCCAATCAAAACTTCCACGTACCGTAGAAGGGGATAAAGTCCCCGTAGTGCCCATGAAGAATATGTTAGGGAAGACAGTCTGGGTTAGTCTGGCCTCAGGCAAAGGCAAACCCATCCGTGGGATTGCTTTTGCCCAAGGACCTGGGTGCACTTGGTGGGTGATGCGGCAGGATGGGGAAGTCCGATGTGTACCTCGTGGGGATGTGATTTTGGGTGAGAATAGCCAATGAATCAAATTGTGTGTTGTTGATTGTTAAGTAACACTGTCACTGTATGTCCTTGTTACTGTAATTGCTGTCAGCTGTACTACATTAAGAATCACCCAAATTAAGGACAGATGGACTCTGATGAAAAATTGAGTAAAGCACAGCGGTGATGGGATCAGAACTGACCTCAGCAGTTGGCACCCAGCGACTTCCTCAAGATCTACATCTTCAGCCCATGGACTGGGTGTGCGTGAGCCACGCTGGGTACACCAGTCACAGGCTCCGAAAATACAGCATGCAACAGGCCAGCACCACACACCATCTCACCTGCCCTGAGAGACTGTTCTAACAGATGGAGCCCAAAGCCATGGATTGAATGAACTCGCCAGACACTTTGGAGGGGTGGCCCATAAACTAAGGGCATTATATCTGCATGAATATATATGCATATATATGTGACAGGGGAAAGCGGTGGCAATTCATTGGAATCTGTAAGATCTGGGCATGGCAAAAATGGTATGGAATAAGGGGTGGATAATGTCCTGGTTCTGGCAGGGATAGGGTTAATTCTCCCCAATAAATAGTATTCCATGCCATGTGAGCCATGCCCTCTCTGAGCTGCCGGAGGAGGAGGAGGCAGGAAGTTGCCACTTGGAGTGGGCTGGGGCGTCCCGGGTCCGGTCGGTGAGCGGCAGTTCCGTAATAGTGTTTATTCCTTTATTCGTGTTATTGTTGCTGTTTTTCTTGTTCCCTCTGCTGTTCTGTTAAACTGCTTTTGTCTCAACCCAAGAGTTTTGCCTTTTTTTTCTGATTTGTCCCGTATTGGGAAGATCTGAGCGAGCGGCACGTGGTTCTTTGTTGCTGTCTGAGGCTAAACCACGACACAACTTCATCTGCCAGCTCCCTCAGGATCCGTGGATGGATTTCATCCGGTCCCATGGACTTATGCACCTTCAGGTTCCTCAGATGGTCCCGAACTTGATCTTCTCCTACAGTGGGGGGTTCTTCATTCTCATAGACCCTGCCTTTGCATCCTGCACCTTGGGTGGTGAGGTTGGAGCCCTTGCCAGTGAAGGCCGAGGCGAGAAGGTCATTCAGCACCTCAGCCTTCTCCATATCCTGGGTGACCAGGTCTCCTGTCTCCTTCTCGTGCAGGCCCACATCTTCCCTAGTCTTGCCATTGCCCCTGACGTACTCATAGGAGTTTTTCTTGTTATCCTTGATGCCCCTAGCCAGATTTAACCAGGCTGGGAAGTTTTTGAGTGACGTCCCTGACCAGGGCCCCGGGGAGGCAGCGTACCTCCCTGTGAAGAGGGTCTGCCCGGCATATTGGGCCTTCTGTCCCCCTCCGAAGGGAGTCTCCTACTACTGTAACCCACCTCTTCTTCCTTGCAGAGGCAGCTTTTAAACTGGGGGTAGGCCTTGCTGGTCCTGGCATCTCTGCTGGTGTAGCCAGACCACCTTCCATGCCATCCAGGGGTCGGCCTCCCTCCTCAAGAGCCTCACACCTGTTGTGCAGAGGCACCTGGTTGGGGGATGTGGGCAAGGAGGGAGTTCGCTTGCCTCCCCTCGTAGGAACTAGCCTCCGTTCACTGGCCTCCTTTTGGCCACTGCCCTCGGTCTGGCAAGGGGAAGGGACCAGATCTCCTTCAGCTCGGGGTTTTTTTGGTGGCTCTTCTGGTGTTTTACTCAGGGAGGTCAGAGTCTAATTCCACCAATCAATTTCCTTCTCACTCTCCCTGATGCTCTGCAGCCTTTCTACTTCCTCTTTTAGCTCTGCCCCCAGGCTGAGTAGATCATCCCCCTGGTGGCACCTCACGCAGCTGTCACCTCTTCTACCACCCACCAGACCTGGGAGATTAAGGCACTCTCTGCAGCTGGTGACCTGGGTGTCTGCGTGCTTCCAGGGGAGCTCAGTTTGTATGGCCGCGTCTGCTCTGGCAAGTGCAGCAGACGCAGGAAGCTGCATCCTTCGGGTAGACACCATGGCTGAGTTTCCCCCCGAGCTTCCTGTGCCCTTCTTGTGCACCCTTCCTGTAATTAGAGTTGGACCTTAATTTAGGAGACTAGGCGCCTTAAGGCTGTACAAAGAACAGATGCAACAGTTGTAGTGATAAATGTCAGAATTTATCTCTTATTTTTTAAGACAGAATGCTGTAGGACAATAGAACCTTGTAGTAGAAGCTTGAGTAGAAGCTCTCTCAAAACAAGGGGCCCAGGGTTACTGAGGAATGCAGAGACTAGTCAAAGCTGACACTTGTGATGTGCCAGCAAGCATAAAGAAGTAGAGGCCTGCAGTTCACCAGGAGGTCACAACGATGAGGAGGAGTGGAGGAAGTAAACCACCACCAGCCTTGTCCCGGACTCAGAAAAACTCAGGAAAAGCTCCTTTTCGCCTCCATCGCCCAGCTCCGCTGCCGACGTGCCAGCACCAGAGCTGTTTGCCTCGGCGAGGGACCTGTGACTTGTGGATTTGCTGGCTTAAACTCTGTTTTTCATTTTACTGAGCCTCCACTGCACCAATTGAAATTAAATTTCCAGTATTTCAAGTATTCTTGAGCGTCTCCCTGTGAAGCTGTGAAGGTTACTGTATTGCTCAAAGCAATGATGAGAAGCTCTCTGTGGTTCTGATTTGTAGCTATCACATGCCTGGTGACTTGATATTTCAAAAAACGGGTCTCAGCTGACCCATCCCCACCTGTTTCGCTGCTGAAGGAGAAACACTCATTTTTTAAAAACGTGACGTGAGGACGAGAGTATCTTCTCCATTGTTTTTGGTCCTAGATACAAACATTGGGCTTTTTGTCCTCGAGGTGAGACTGACTCGGAACACCCCACACAGAATCTCAAATACAAGGTTGCCGACTCCACGTCAAAGGCAATTAGCAAGAAAGAAATACAATCTCCTCTGTTGACAGTCGGGGACAGGTAGAGAGGAGCATAACCAATGAAGTAATGAAGAAAAGAACCCAAGGAACACAACACACATTTATGCCTGTATCATCACATACTCATCCTTCAGCCCTCGGGTTTGGGCTTTCTGATTCTCAGCACAGTTCTGGGTGGTTTGTTTGCCGCACACTACGTTCTCCTCCTCCACAGGAATTCGTGGTTAGTACCAACCATATCATCGCAGAACCAGAGCACAACATAGAGTGCAGTCAATAAGTAGTGGGTTTGGCTTCGTTACTTAGGATCATAGGTAAGGTGTTCTGTATAACGAAGAGAACGGTATAACTTCCAAGAGAAATTATAATCTACCAAGGTATAGATATATATATGCATATAAAAGCATATATATATATATCTCAGCTAATGTGGAAAGGTTCTTTGTTTTTATGGGATTGTTGAATTGGGTCTCTACAGAGTCTCTTCTATCCCTACAGGACAGGAGAACAGCATGAAAAGAACAGGTTAGGGAAAACTGATTGGGTTTTTCCTGCCTCAGGCAAAGGCAAACCCATCCGTGGGACTGTTTTTGCTCAAGGACCTGGGTGTACTTGGTGGGTGATGCTGGAGAATGGGGAAGCTCAATGTGTACCCCAAGGAAATTTGACCCTGGGTGAGAAAACTTAATTCCGAGCTGTATGATATTAATTGTTATATGACACTAACAGTGTTCTACAAGTGTTTTTCAGGATAACACAGTGGCGATGAAACCTGAACCAGCTTCATCAAGTGGCATCCAGCAAAACTCTTTGAGATGGACATGCTACCCATGGGCACGAACCACAATGAACTTCGTTCATCCCTGAGAATTTCATTCATCTTTCCTACCCTGAGATCCTGCTATGAGAGATGAAATCCTACAGTTATGAACTAAATGGACTTTTGTAGGTAAAATCATAACTGAGTAACCTGCATGTATCTATTTATATATATATATATATGGTGTGTGGATAGATTTGATAGATAAAGTATAAGTGATCTGAGCACGACACCGATGGTATGGAATAAGGGGTGGAATGTCCTGGTTTGAGGTAAAACAGAACCAACTTTCTGTTCAGTAATCTTTACTTCTTAGCTAGACCTCTGCTAACTCTCTGAAATTAACGCATGTTGTGTCTGAAATGGTTCGGTCAGAGTGATAAGACAGCTTGTGCCAAGGAATGGTGTGCACAGAGGCTCTTGATTATACTTATTGCTGTAACAACCCAGGTCAGCTAATTTCGTTATTTGCCCCGTTAGAGGGTCGGAAGCGGAAAAGCGTAGAGGGGTCCCACCTGCGGGTTGGAGCGGACAGGACAGGTAACACAAAATTGACCAACAGGGGTATTCCATCCCATCTGCCCCATGCTCAGTGTAAAAGCTGAGGGATCAATGGGTCGGCCTCTTTCTTCAACAGCTGACGTCCGAGGAGGACGCTGTCTGTTATCTGCCTTTGATCCCGATCTGTGTGTTCCTGATTCCAACTCTGGAACCTGGTTCCCACCCGTTGCTGAGTCTAGTCTGGGACTTCCCCAGTGCCTGCCAGTGACGTCATCCTGGGAGCTTAATAGGGTTTTGTATATACTGTATCTGTTTCATTATTTTCCTTTTTATCTTATTATTAATATTTCATTAAAGTAGTTTAGTTTCTTCTAAACTCGTAAATCTCTCTTTATCTCCCCCCCTCCTCCCCGTGCACAAGAGGCTGGGGGGGAGCATCTGTTGCCAGTGATTGTCCAATTTGGCCAAAACCATGACAGAGGCCAAGGCGGCCAATGGTCTCCTGGGGTGCATTGAGAAGAGCGTGGCCGCAGGTGGAGGGAGGTCATCCTCCCCCTCTGCTCTGCCCTGGGGAGGCCACAGCTGGAGCACTGGGTCCAGTTCTGGGCTCCCCAGTTCCAGAAGGGCAGGGAACTGCTGGAGAGAGTCCAGCGGAGGCTACGGAGATGCTGAGGGGCTGGAGCACCTCTGTGCTGAGGAAAGGCTGAGACCCCTGGGGCTGTTCTGCTGGAGAAGAGCAGGCTGAGAGGGATCTCATCAATGCTCAGCAATATGTAAAGGGCGGGTGGTAAGAAGATGGGGTCAGGCTCTTTTCAGTGGTGCCTTGGGATGGGACAAGGGGCAACAGGCACAAACTGGAACACGGGAAATTCCATCTGAACACGAGGAAAAACTTCTTTCCTGTGAGGGTGGCAGAGCCCTGGCACAGGCTGCCCAGAGAGGTGTGGAGTCTCCATCTCTGGAGAGATTCCAAACTTGCCTGGACATGATCCTGTCCAACCTGCTGTAGTTGAACCTGCTTTGGCAGGGGGGTTGGAGGAGATGATCTCCAGAGGTCCCTTGCAACCCCTACCATTCAGTGATTCTGTAAGAGGAGCAGGCGTAAACATCTTTTGCTTCCTGAAAAGAGATTTTCAGACTGTGGGAAAGGATGTAACTGTGAGATGCCAGAAACTGTAGAGATGTGAAGAGAGCACTACACGGACGGGGAGAAGAAGGGGTCTCCCAGGGAGGTCCTAGAGCCACACCGGGCTGTGTGAGCACACGGTTCTGGGATGAGCTGAAAGGTCCTGAGGGGACATAAGGGCAGATGGGGGGCTGGGGGCACCCCGAGAGGACCCATGGGCCAATGGTGAGCTGGCTCCCTGCCCCCCGCTAAGTGGACGCCCTGCCCCTCCTGACCCGGGCAGCGGGTCTCAATGGGGCCCTTTGTGACATCACTCTGTGACACCCCACAGCACCATAGAAAGCCAGCGTGGCTGTGGCCCTGCAGTGTCCAGCAGGACGGCGACGGGACAAGGCGGGAGTGCGGAGCTGGCGAGGAGACTCCAAGCGCAAGCCCACGTCTTTCCCCACGACACCCAGTAGCCCCACGGCACTGAGGTGTTTCCCTTAAGCTGCCCTCCCCTCTCCCCCACGCCTTCCTCCATTTGGCAGGATGGCGGAGAGGCTCCCCAGCAGCCCCAGGGTGGCCTGGGAGGAGGTGGCAGCTCCCCGGGAGACCAGGTCTCCAGCGGAGCCCTACGAGGTGACCACGGTCCAGCCGCTGCAGATCGGTGAGTGAGGAGCCCCTCCGGGACTGGCAGGGCCAGCAAGCGCGACCACCTCGATGCTGGAATCCCATTTCCACGGCATACCGGCAGCAGGGCTCCCAGCGGGCAAAGCGGTGCTTGAATGCCAGGGCCACTCAGGGCTGGGAGCCCTCCCCAGCACAGCCTCTTCCTCAGCCCTGCCAAGCTTAAAGCTCTTTCCACCCTTTGGGAAGCTTGTTGGCAAAGATGCTGTGTCCTACCGACTCTCCTGTGTTTCCCCTCCTTGTAGGCGAGACACTGCCAGAGGAGAATCCACAGCATCCAGAGCTCGAACCAGGATGGGATTCCGAGAGCAGCTGCTCGCTTTCTTCGCTTGACAGCAGCGAGTCGACCACGGTAATGAGCTGCCCCCTTCCTGGGACTCTTGTCCGTGTCACCAGCAGGAGGCTTGTGTGAGCAAAGGGAGCCAGAATCAGTGGGGCTGGCATGGCCTCCCTGTCCCCGGTGAGACGGTTCCTGCTGTCCCCACACAGGGACTATGTGAGGGCGGCACTCCAGTGTCCCAGCAGCAGCTCCAGCCCTCCTGGCCACCAGCGAGCCCTGGTTCTCTGTCGGGCCAGCACGCTGTGTCCATGAGCCCAAGCCTCCTCCCTCACCCTGGGGACCCTCTGCTCTCACCCTCTGCCCTGCAGAGGCTGCGGGCACTGCTGCCACCTTTCCTGCGGGCACTGCTGACGGCACTGCCGGGCATCTCTCCTCAGAGCTCCTTGGACACTCAGCCCAGCAGTACCATCAGGGTGCTTGGCGTGACATGGCTTCCCTCCCTTCCTTCCTCCCGTAGGTGTTTGGACTACACCTGGAGCCTTCTCAGGTGACAGACATTGTCCTCATTGCAATCGAGGCCTTGACAGCAGATGACACCCGTGACAGGCAGATGGGCAGCAACATCCTGGACATGGCCGTGCTAGACCCTGGCTACTGGCTGACGGACGTAAGTGCCCTGTGGCTGGACTGCCCTGCCCGTGAGCCCTGCCGGGCCTTGTTCTTCCCTCCTTCCCTAAGCCAGCTCTCTCGGGCACCTGAAGCCTTTTCAAGGCAACAGAGAGGGATGGGAAGGGCAGCAGTTTCAGTGGCAGCTGGAGAAATGTCTGCACTCCAGTGGCCGCGCCATCCTCACCCATGTCCTCTCCAGGTGCCAAAGTTCATGAGGTACATTCACAAAAACATGGAGTGCGTCTGCACGGAGCCAGCTCGGCACAGCCTGGACTCGCTTCTCCTCCGAATGACCGAGTGGTGCCCCAGAGAAGTGGTCAGGACCCTGCTGAAGATCTCGCCAACATGTGACAGGTACTAGCCGTGACAGCCTTGAGGGCTTGTTCCCTGTGGGGAGAGGGGCCCAGAGGCTCTCTGCCTGCCAGACCCGTGGAAAACTGCAGGACATCCCTGAGGAGCAGAGCGCTCCACCCCTCCACGCTTCCCAGACCCAGTGGGTCATCCAGGCCTGCAGCAGCCAGAGCTGGCCAAGCCAGAGCCCCACCACCACGCTCCTCCCAGCCCCAGGGGGAACACCACCGCAGCCCCCTCCTGCCTTGCTGGGCAGGGCCCCCGGACAGCCCGAGCGAAGGGGGCAGCCAGGGCCCGGAGAGGCTGGCCCAGGCACCGTGCAGTGGCCGAGGCAGCCCTGCTGACCCAGCGCTCTGGGTGTGCAGCGCTGCCCTGGCCATGTGGGAGGTGATGATCTCCGTGCCTTGGACTTTGTGGAGTGTCCTGACGGAGCTGCTCAGCGTGCTCCAGGACCAGCGGGTGCGCAAGGTGTTCAGCTGTGCCACGGAGGACGCCTGCATCTATCCCTTGGCTGTGAGTGACCATGCTCATCCTCAGGGCTGTGCCTGCCTCCCCAGGGAAACAGGCACGGAGCCCTCCCCTCCTCTCTGCCTCCAAATGGCCACCTCCCCCCGTACAGACGGACACAGCCCCTCAGGGCCAGCAGGGCCCTGCCCAGCACCAGCCAGACCCTGTGCTAGACACCTGGGGCCGCCCCGGGCCCTTTTGGCCCCGGTGCACAAACACGAAGCCTGCGCCTGCCCGGGCAGAGCTCTGCTTCCCCCCGCCCTGCTCTGCAGCCCGGAAACCTGGGGCAGAGAGAGGGGCAGAAGCCAGAGCCAGGCCGGCTGCTGGGCCTGGGGCAGAGGCCTCTGCACAGCCTGAGGGGGCTTCCAGTCTGGCGAGAGGAGATGATTGCCACCGCTGGCGGGTCACGCCTCCTTCGTGCCAGCGTGGCGGAGGGAGCCCCGCGGGCTCTGCTGCTCTCTCACCGCTGTCTTCGTTTTAGCTGCTGCTCTACACGGACATTGACGCCGAGGAGTTTGCTGCCCTGTACAGAGCCCAGAGGTACCTGAGGCGTCCAAGCTCGGTGATGCTGTCGCTGGTGCTCAGTGTCCTCATCATGCTTTTGGAAAAACCTAAGATGGTGAGCAGGGTATAGCCAAGCGGAGCCACGTTGGCAGCCGGTGCCTGGGGCAGTGGGGGATGCAGTGGCTTGGCCTTGGCTGGGAGTCAGGCAGTGGGGTGACTGCTCCAGAAGCCCTTCCCACCGTGGCGGGGAATGGTGGGTTCCTGGGGAGCCCTCCAGGCACAGAGGATTACCAGTCCATCTGCCCCTTCTGGCTGGTTGGTAAAGGGCATGGCTGAGTAAGGGGACGCTGCTCTCCTGCAATCCCTTCCTCCTGCTCTCCCTGCATGCCATCAGTGGCCAGTGCCGGCCAGGAGGCTGCTGCAGTGACTCCTGTGCCACCTGCTGGGAAGGCGGACGGGAGGCTGGTGCTTAGCAACCAGTGCATTTTTGCCAGGGTGGCCTTTCACCACTTCATCATAAGGAAACTGTGTGTTTCATACAGGCAACAAAACTCCAGGTCCTGCTGCCAGACATCATGGAGACCCTGCAGCATACCAACACTGATGTCAACACGAAGGCCCTGGTATTCCTCAGGAGCATGATGGGTCACATGAAGACTGAGGAGGCCAGCCTCATTGTTGTGCAGCTGGCGGAGAAGCTCCCACCCCTCTTTGATGATGTAAGGCTGCCGTGGGCACCTCATCCCTACAGATGGGCGCTCCGCACAGACAGCTGCCCCTCAGCCCGGCCCGGTGGGCAGCACTCGGGCAGGGCTGCCCTCCTCGCTCCTCTTGCCTGGCCTTTCAGGGCTGTGGGGCCATTCAGCCTCAGCTGCCCATCGGGCCCACAGCTCCTGTGTTCAGGATCCGAGCCCAGAGCATCTCCCCTCACATCAGCCACACTAACGCCCTTGCTCACTGTGGGCAGGGAGCGGCTGTTGATGAAGTCCCCCTGTCCTTCTCCCTACCAGGAGTCCAGCCAGGTGCGGGAGCTCTCCATCAGCCTCTTCAAAGAGGTGGTGAAGGCCGTGGTGGGGATAAACAAGAAACAGATGAAGAAGAGAGTGCGGGGGGTCCTGCTCCCGCTCTTCCTCCACATGAGCGACCAGATCGAGAGCGTGGCACAGGTACAGTGACCAGTGTCACGGGGAAGGGCGTGCTGACACCACCCCAGTCCAGCAGCGGACTGGCCCTGCATCCCCGGATCAAAGCTGTGCCCACCCTGAGCCTGGCCGTGAAGGAGCTGGGGCAGCCCCAGCTGGGCAGCCAAGCGTCCTGCTGGGGGATGCCCGTGGGAGGTGCTGCTGGCCCTGTCCTACCCCGCTGTCTCTGGGACTCCCGCCCTCACTGCCTACAGCCGAGGGCCCGCAGCTCCTTTGCCCTTCACTTTGCCCCCATCCCTGGCAGCAGCTCAGCAGCTCGTGAGGATCTCTCTTCTGCTGGCCGGCAGCATGAGACACCCAAGGTGGTGTCTGCCCCGTGTCCCTGCCCTGGGCACTGAACCCAGTTCAGCCTTGGTCCCCCGCTGCCTCTTCCCATAAGGGGCTGGGAAAGGCTCGGAGCCTGGCCAAGAGGAGGAGGATGCCAGGTCTCCTTCCCTGGGCTCTGGTGCCATCTCCCAGCCTCTGCTTCTCTGCAGGCCTCTAGGGACACCCTCCTCACCTGTGCCGAGTTCCTGGGGTGGAGGAAGCTCAGCCACCTGGCCAAGACAAACCAGACGCACCTGATTGGAGAGTACTTGGTGAGGACAACCCCCAGGCCCCAGGGTCGGGCTGGACGAGAGCTGCCCCGTGTGCCCGGGGGCTGAGCTGTGCAACTCTGCCTTGCCTGTCCTGCTCCGGCCAGGAGCCCCACAGCCTGCAGCTGCATCCTCCTTCCCTGCCCTCAAGCACGGAGCCCCCAGGGGCTCTTCTCCAGGCCCCTCTCCCCTCCCTGCCCCCGGGGTGCTGAAGGAGACCCTGGCCCATCTGGGCCCTGGCGGTGGGCCAGAGGGCTCTTGCCACCCCCGGGTCCCCTCTGCCTGCAGCTCTCTCTGGATCTCAGCCCCATAGGGCTCCTGGCTGGGAGACGGGAAGCGCCGGGAGGGAAGGGGGTTCTGGTAGGAGGGGCTGGTCCAGATGGCTGCGGAGGGTCTTTGCCAGCCCCGTTCCCTTGTGCTCTCTCCAGTTAGTGCATGACAGGAGCAGGGCGGAAGACTATCTGTTTCAGAGCCTGCAGTACCTGCACAACGCTCAGGCCACCTTGCGAGAGGCGGCCGTCAGGTTCATCGGTGAGCCACGTCCCCCGGGGTCCCTCTTTTGGCAGCCAGGCCCCTGTCCCCACCGCTGCACTGGCAGGGAGGGGCAGCCCTGTGTTGCCAGAGCCCTGTCTGCCCTGTGCAGGGCCCACCATGCAGGTGGGCTCCCTGGGAGCCTTGCTCAGTCCCAGTGCCCTTGGGTGCTGTCATTCCCTGGGGTCAGCCCTGCTGAGGGGCGGGAGGGCGTGCAGCCCCGAGCTGGCAGGGCCAGGGGCCGTGCTGCCAGGCGTGTGCTGGGGAGCAGAGGTCTGACACGAATTCTGTGCCTAGGGCTTGCCATGCAGCACCTGAGGAACCTAAGTCAGACCAAGGTGTGCCATGTCTGCAACGGTGAGTAGGGGCAGTGCTGTGCTGGCCGGGGCTGGTGGCGCAGGGGACAGAGCCTGGGCAGGGTGCTGCCATGCCTAACCCTGCTCCAGGGAACTGCTTCAGGGGCAAGAGGAACACGTCAGGGCCACATGGGGCATTTCTGAGCAACAGCTTCCAGCTGGTCTGTTTGTCTCACCTGCTCCTCCTGGCCAGGGAAAGAGATGAGTGGGGCTGGCACAGTCTGGATGGAGGAGGTCTCTGCAGGCAGTGGGGGTTCATGTCTGCTCTGCTTCCTTCTCTTGCAGCCCTCTTGCCCTTGAGGAGAGACACTGAGCGCTCGATCAGCTCCCTGGCAGCTCAGACCGTCTTCAACCTGACAGAACGCGCGAGAACACCAGGATGGAGCCTGCGGTTGCTGTGCTGCTGGCCTGTCTGAGCCACGGAGAAGTGAAAGAATCCTCTGGACAAGGGCCATATATTTGAATGATTCTTTGGTTTCAATAAAGCTGGAACAACAAGCCCCGTCCCATGGTGTCCTTCCCACGGGTAACACCCTGAGTGGGCCAAGCAGTGTCACTCCCGGCCTCTGCTGCTGCCTGCACGACAGCACCCGCAGACCCAGGCACCTGGCAACAAAGCCCCAGCTGCGCCGCTAGACCACAAAGCCTGGAGGGGAGGAGGAGAGAAGCTTTAGCCCAACCTGCCCCTCCTGAGACATCTCAGGGCACGGAAAGGCACCCATGCTTCGCAAAGCTTTGCAAAGTCGTCATTTCTCCCAGCATCAAAATCCTCTCTTGTTCCATGGAGCTGTGCAGGTGTTGGCTGGGATGGAGTTAATTTTCTTCCTAGTAGCTCCTATGGGGCGATGTTTTGGATTCGTGCTGGAAACAGTGCTGATTGCACAGGGATGTTTTCATTATGGCTGAGCAGTGCTTACGCAGCGTCAAGGCCCCTTCTGCTTCTCAGCCCACCCCACCAGCGAGCAGGCTGGGGGTGCACAGGGCATTGGGAGGGGACACAGCTGGGACAGCTGACCCCAGCTGACCAAAGGGACATTCCGTGCCATATGACGTCGTGCTCAGTGACAAACCTGGGGGGAGGCTGATGGGGGGCTGCTGCTCGGGCATCAGTTGGTTGGTGGTGAGCAAGTGCTTTCCTTTGCATCGCTTGTCTGTCTTGGGGTTTTCTTCTCTCTCTGTGTTATTTTCTTGTTCATCACCAATTTATTGTTACTGTTACTATCCTGTTGTTCCAATTATTAAATGGTTTTTACCTCAACCCACCAGCTGCCTCACTTTTGCTCCGCCGATTCTCTCCCCGGCCCCGCTGAGGGCAGTGAGGGAGCGCCTGTCTGGTGCTCAGTTACCGGCCGGCGTCAAACCACGGCAGTCCTTTCTCCCCCCCTCACTGCACACCACGAGCGTCAGGCCCAGGTCCTGCACCATCCGATGCATCCTCAGGACCCACGGCTCCCCTTCCCACCCTTTTGACAGAATGCACAGGCAGCACTCCCTCAGTCGATGGAGCACCCCTGTAAAATGTCCATAAAAAGTCCACAAAATGCCCACGGAGCCTATTCAGCCCATGCCTTTGGGCTCCACCCCTCACGCTGCTCCCTCCAGACAGGAGAGGTGGTGTCTTCCGCGCAGCTCCTGGGCACCAAAGCCCGCTCAGGCCGGAACCAAGAGGTCGGTCCCCCTCATTTTCAGGTTCCAAAGCGCCATTGTTGGCATCTAGCCCACCCTTTCCGTGCCCAAAGCCTCCTTTTCTAGGCCCCGACCCACCTTCCATGCCCCACAGCCTTTCCTCAGGGCCCACAGGCCCTGGGGCGCGTCCAACCCCTGAACGTGGAGCCGGTTGCCTGGCAGCGCCCACCCAGGAGGGGAGGCAGCGGCCCGGGACAGCCAATCGCCTCAGGGGAGGCGGGGCAAGGCATGCGATTGACTGGTAGGAGGCAGCCAATCAGAGGAAACATCCCTGGAGGGCAGGGTGGGCACTGGGGTGCTCCTGAGGGGAGTGACGCCTCAGGCAGCCAATAAGAGAGAGCATCACTGCAGGGGAGGGTGGGCCCAAAACAAGGGCAGAGTGACAGCCCACATGGCCAATCACAGATGAAGGGCGGGCACTGCAGCCCAGCAGCCTGCCCACCTGGGGCCAATCAGGGGCAGCATCGCCTCAGGGGAGGAACCTATGAGGGCGGAGACCGAGGGGAGAAGAAGGTGGGCTCTGCTGGTGGCCAGGCCGAGCTTCGCCATGGCACCCGTGGGGCCTGCCCCGAGGCCCAGCAGCCCCCAGCCCAGGCCCGAGGCCCCTCTTCCCCCCTGCTCCCAGCCCTCCCTTCCCTCAGCCACCCCCATCTTCTGGAACCCCCCCGTCTCTGAGGGAGCCACCGCCTCCCAGAGAGTCAGTATGCCCTGGCCGTGCCACTAGACGGCAGCCATGGGCCCCAGGGCTTCTGGCTGCCATCGCCACCGGCGTCCGCCCGACGGTGATGAGGAGGTGAGGGTGAGGCCGCCGGGATGGTGGTGGGGTGGAGGAAGATGGGTGGGTGTGATGCTTGCTGTGGGTCCGCCCGCCGTCACATCCCCTCCCTGCAGCCCAGGTGACCCTGCAGTGGCCTGAAGGGTATTGGGGAGGGAGAGGATGCAGCAGCTCTTCCTCCTGGATTACGGTGTGGTGTTGGGGGAAACTGAGGGGATGGGAGGGACGCTTTGGAGTGGGGAGGAAACTGGGACACACACACACGCATACACACAAACTGCAAATACAGCCCCCAGGCTCCCCCTCGGTGAACACAGAGGGGGGTAGGTGTATGACCTGTGGCTGGACATAGCCCACTTGGCCCCACAACCCATTGGCCAGAGTCCCCTAAATGCATTCAAAACCCCTTCCCTCAGGTGACCTGTGTTCTCCCACAGACATGGGGGATGTCTCCTCCTCCTCCTTCTCTTTGTCCTTGTCCTCCTGTTCATCCGGTTCCTTTTTCTGTTCATTCTTCTCCTCTTTCTTCTGATCTTTTTCCTGTTCCTCCTTTTCCATGTCCTCCTCTTCCTGTTTTTCCTCTTCTAATGCCTGCTGCTCCTCTTCCTTCTGTTCCTCTTCTCGTTCTCCCTCTTCCTCCTAAAACTACTCCTCCTCTTGCACTTCTTGTTCCTCCTATTCCTCCCTCTGTTCCTCCTTTTCCTCCTCACCTCCTCTTCCTCCCACAGGAGGGAGTCTTTGCTAGAGTGTGTTTTTTAACGAGAGAGTCCTTGCTAGTGGGAGGAGAGAGTCCAAACCTGCTGTCCTCACCTGTTTTTCAGGGATTGAAGCAGGCGTAGTTTTACACTGTGCTTTGATTTTTTCCAATGGGAGGGCAGGAATCTCAAGCATGTTCAATAAGGTGCCTCTGAGTCCATCACAGGCCTATGTTATCTAAGTGCAGATGTTCTGCTTGTCAAGCACAGAAGACTAGGAGTATTTCCAGGACCTGGGCAAACTGGTGGGACGTCTCCTCCTGTGCTCTAGCAGAGAAGCGGTGGGGGGTTTCCAGGGCAGTGCCTGTGAAAGAGCCTTTAGGAGATCCTGTCCCTTGACTCTCAGATGGGGCAGTGGAGAGTTTGAGAAAGTCATGGGTGTTTTGGTGTTCAGTTCATCCTATGTAGGAGAGCTGTGAGGCAAGACTGTGGGTAGGAGGGAATGTGCTTAGTTACCTATCAAAGGGAGATAAAATAAGTGTCTAAGTCAGGGTCATCGTAACTCTCCAGAGTTCTGGCTGTTTAAATGTTGACCTGAACTTTTACCGAAATGGAAAAACGCTTGCCCTTTTCTTCTCTTCTAGTTCATGCATGGGTACAGGGAAGAAGGCAGCAGATGTACACACTGGCTAAACCCCCTTTTTATTGCCGGCCATAAAGGCGCCTCTCGGCTGGGAGCCCGAGAAGGACCCCGTGTTACAATTCTTGGTTCCTTATATGCCATCCTAAGGCTATTCACATATGCATTGTTACAGTCTAAGAAGCCCATTGGCTTTGGCCATGAGGTCACCTGTTACTGTTCACTTTGGAGGAGTTGTTCATGTGACCTGCTTTGCAAGCACGCTTAATTCATATTTATTAGCTGAGTTTGCACTATTTTCTTGCAACTTTGCCACTTTGAGCTCATTTCCATCTGGTTTCTTGAAACAATAGACCCACTTGCATAGGTGAGGTCGCTGTTGGTCAAGTTCTCTTGTGTGTGTCTTCAAAGCCATCTGTCTTTACAGAGAAGCTTTTTCTTTTGGACCCCAATGTGCGGGTCAGCTTTTTCAGCAGGGCTAGTTCAGAGCCTACGCAGCAGGACACAGCTGCTGCCTGAAAAGTTTTCTTTATATCCTACAGGAGCTTGATGGTGAAAGCACCATTTCTAGCTTTCCTGGGAGACAGGGAGGACCAAAGCTCTTGTATCATCACAGCGTGGCTTGGTCTGTGAAGGTGTCCTGGTTTGAGGTAAAACAGAGCCAAGGTTCTGGCAGGTGAGGCCTGATGTTTATAGCGAATACCAAGGAATGGTGTGCAGAGAGGCTCTTACTTCTACTTTTTGCTATAACAGCCAAGGTCAGCTCACTTCATTATGCCCCAAGTTGGAGGGTCGGAAGGGAGAAGCATAGAGGTATGTAGAAGCACCTTTGGGGAGGAGTGGAGAGGAGAGGTGACCTAGAACTGATCAACAGAGTACTCCATCCCACCTGCATCATGCTCAGTATAAAAGCTTAGGGATCACAGGGCGGCACAGCCTTCTGGTGTGTCAACCACCCCCCCCCAGCTTTGTGTCATCAGCAAACCTGCTGAGGGTGCGCTCTGTCCCCTCATCCAGGTCATTGATGAACGTATTGAACAGGACTGGACCCAGTACTGACCCCTGGGGAACAGCACTCACCACTGACCTCCAACTCGACTCCGTGCCCCTGACCATGACCCTCTGAGCTCTGTCTTTCAACCAGTTTTCTATCCACCCCACTGTCCATTCATCTAACCCACTCTTCCTAAGCTTCCCTAGGAGGATGCTGTGGGAGACCGTGTCAAACACCTTGCTGAAGTCAAGGTAGACCACATCTACCGTCCTCCCCTCATCTCTCCATCCAGTCATGCCATCACAGAAGGCTATTGGATTAGTCAGACATGATTTCCCCTTGGTGAATCCATGTTAAGTACTTCTGATAGCTTTCTTTTCCTCCACATGCCTTGAGATGATGTCCAGAATGAGCTGTTCCATCTTCTTTCCAGGGATGGAGGTGAGGCTGACCGGCCTGTAGTTCCCCGGCTCCTCCTTCTTGCCTTTCTTGAAGACTGGAGTGACATTGGCTTTCCTCCAGTCTCCAGGCACCTCGCCTGTTCTCCAGGACCTTTCAAAGATCATGGAGAGTGGGCCAGCAATGACTTCCACCAGCTCCCTCAGCACTCTTGGGTGCATCCCATCGGGGCCCATGGACTTGTGAATATCTGATTGATCTAATTGATCCCTCACTCAATCCTCCTCAACCCAGGGGAAGTCTTCCTCTTTCCCCGTTACTTTCTCCAAAGCCTGGGACTCCTGAGGGCTGGGCCGAGCAGTAAAGACCGAAGCAAAGGCGGCATTCAGTAACTCCACCTTCTCCGCATCCTCCATTGTGGCAGAATATTTAGCTTTAAATGGTTATCCTGTGAACACTCCAGAGGTTTGAGGAGATAAGAACGGCGGGTCATGGGTTAACGAGGGATGTCTTGGTTGTTTAAGAATTTGCTTAGGAATTTCCTGAGTTGTTAATCGCAGACTATCAGCAGGAGCCTGCAGACATTAAGCAGAACTAAGTTGGTAGAAAGATAACATTGTGGGAGGTAAGCTTCAATCAGTTGTGAAGATAAGGAACATAAAACATCATTAGTAGAAGTTTAACAAGTAGATTTAGGTAGCCAATAGTATTGATTGGGCGGTGAAACTATGATATCTTGAATGTATAAAAGCAGAGCTATTTGGGCAATAAAATTGGCATTAACCTGATCATATTGGTCTGCGTGTTATTGTCCGAAGCTTCCGCGTCAACAAGTGGCGCCCGAACAGGGACCCTCGGATCGGGATTAGGACCCATCTCCTGATAGACACCCGACCACGAGAGGGGACGGAAAAGCGGCCGAAAAGGTGAGTGCTGCCCCGGCACTCGGGAAACCCCGGTATTCGGGAAGACGAGGAAAGCGCGCATAGAGTAAGGGAAACTCGCCCTGGCCAGGCGAGCGGCTGGGAGGAATGGGGTCTACGCGCTCGAAAGATGAAGAGGCAGTAGTGAAACTCCTCCAACATATGCTCTCTAAGAGAGGACTGAGTTATGATACGCCCACCTTAAAGGCACTCCTCGCGTGGTCGAGGGACAAGGGGCTTCTTACCTCCACAGAAAGTGCCTTCGCGCAAGACACTTGGGCAAAAATTGGAACGGTTTTGTGGGACGAAGTTAGTAAAGGATCTAAGGAGGCGCATAAACTGTCCACCCTGTGGCGTCTCATTAGTGAAATGCTGAAAACAATGCAAGCGGAGCGTGCTGCCGCTGCTGCTTTTACAGCAACTATGTTACCTGGACCAGAGAAAGGGGGGTCCGCAGTGACTTTTACTGTACCAGCGGCACCCCCACCGGCACCGCGCTGCAAAGCACCGGTATCTTCCCCAGCGATTCCCCCACAGAACGGGCATTTGGAGACAGCGAAGGTTGAGGGACAAAAGCGTAGCGAGTCCAACCCAAGTTCCCCTCCTCCTCCTCCTGAAGAAAGGACTTATGCTGATGTGAAGGAGGGTCAGGGAGAGGACTGCGATGCTGCTCTTTGGTTTCCCCCTTTGCCTTCATCTGGATCATCAACGCCAGATAGTCCACAAAAAGTTACTCCCTCTGCTTTGTTGCAAAGGGGGCAAATTGCGGAGTTGATTAAAAAGTTGGATGTGTTGCAAACGAGATTGGAGGTTTTAGAAGGACCACAACATCCCGCTCGCGGCACGGTCCCTTCTGCACCTCCTGATTATTGCGTCCCCCCCTAACCCCCCTGAGGACCCGGGAATGGGGGGCGGAGGGAGGGGGGAGGATAGCATAAGACGACGATGGTGAGGGGTAATAAGAGATGCGGCTGTCGATGGGATATTTGTTGAAACAGTGCCTGCATTGTTTCCCGTGTTTACAAATGCTGGGGGTAATAGGGAATGGGAACCTTTTGACTGGAAGTTGCTGAAGGAGGCTAAGCAGGCGGTGACTCAGTACGGGTTGTGCTCTCCATATACAAGATCGTTGCTTGATCATATTTTTGGTGCTTATTTGATGACACCATACGATATGCAACAAATCACACAGATGCTTTTAACGCCATCACAAAGGCTAACCTTTTGGCAGACGTGGGAGAGACTTTGTGAAAATGCAGCAGCCGTTCCTCGGCAGTAAGGTGATCCTTTGTATGGTGTCCAAGTTCAGATGCTTATGGGAAGAGGTCCTTATTCTGACCCGCAATTGCAGGCTCAATTTCAAGGGGAGGTGTTACAATTAAGTCAGCAACTAGCTCAAAAGGCTTTATTGGCTATTAAAGAGGACAAGGTAGAGCCATCCTTTATTAAACTGAGGCAAGGCGCCAATGAGTCTTTTCCAGCGTTTGTTGATAGATTGCATGCTGCAATTTCAGCTCACCCAGACTTGAGTGAGGATTTTAAAGGGAAAATGTTGGATTTGTGTGCATATGATGGGGCTAATGAAAAGACTCGTAGGGCGCTTATCACTTTGTCCCGGGGGAGTAGCGCTGCAGCTATGATAGAAGCGGCGGAACGTATACTAATGCAAGAACAGGCGTCTGTAATGGCTGCAGCCGTTGGAGCAGCAGTTAAGAATAACAAAAAGGGAGGTGGTTTGGACAAACGATGTTTCCAGTGCGGTAAATTGGGTCACCTGAGGAGAGAGTGTAAGGCAAAAGGAATTGGACCCAGGAGTGAAAAGTGGTGTGTGAATTGTCATCGAAACACCCATAATACTGTAGAATGCCGGCGGTCGGGAAACCGAGGACTGAGCGCGTCTCGTCCTCCTCGCGCGACGACACAAAATCAGGGGGCGGTTCAGGGTGCTTGGACCGCTGCGCCGCCGCCACCGCAGGAAGCGCAGGGGTGGACGTGGCAACAGCAATAAGCCTAACTTTAACATCCTCGGACGTGGTAGTAATTGACTCCGATCAGCAGGGGCCGCTAGGCCATAGGCTTAGCGCACTGTTAATAGGATGGTCTTCAGTTTCGCGACAGGGCATTTTTGTTATACCAGGATTAATTGATGCGGACTATACGGGTATTATAAAAATTATGGTTTATACTTTGAACCCGCCTGTAACTATTTCCAGTCAATCAAAGATTGCTCAACTTATACCTTTTCGAGCTTGTGTTCCGAGGGCCATGACCACCGATAGAGGAGATGGAGGTTTTGGATCCACTGGCATTCCTGACGTTTTGCTAGCCATGGACATTGGACGAGGAAAACCGGAAGAGAAGGTGACCATGACCCATCCTCATGGAGGATCCAAAACGTTGAATATGCTTATTGATACTGGTGCAGATGTGACTGTGATATCACGGCAACGTTGGCCAGTGGGATGGCCATGTGTCCCTGCTACCACCAGTGTGGTAGGGGTAGGGGGTACGCAAAAGACAATGATTAGCTCATATCTTGTGTCTTTTAGTTTGTCTGACGGGACCACAGTTACGACAAAACCGTACGTAATGCAGATTCCAGTTTCGCTAATGGGTCGGGACTTGTTGTCTCAAATGGGTGCTCGATTAATCACATCGGTTTTTTAGGTGCGGTCACTGAGCAGCAGCCGGTATTGAAGCTCACTTGGACAACTGACACCCCTGTGTGGGTAGATCAGTGGCCGCTAAAGCAAGACCGGTTGCAAATAATTCAGACCTTGGTTGAAGAGCAGTTAAATGCAGGACACATTGTTCCTTCTACCAGTCCATGGAACACCCCTATTTTTACTATTCCGAAAAAGTCAGGTAAATGGAGGCTTTTGCATGACCTTAGAGCTATAAATGAGGTGATGCAAGACATGGGAGCATTACAGCCTGGTTTGCCATCTCCTACAATGATTCCTGAGGAATGGGAGTTTTTTATAGTGGACCTAAAAGACTGCTTTTTTACCATTCCTTTACATCCCGGAGATGGAGAGAAATTTGCCTTTACTGTGCCATCCATAAATAAGGGAGAGCCCGCAAAACGTTATCATTGGGTGGTTCTTCCACAGGGAATGAAAAATTCACCTACTCTTTGTCAAATGTTTGTTGCATGGGTTTTGCAACCGTTTAGACAAGCTAATCCAACTTTAATAGTTTATCATTATATGGACGACATTTTAGTAGCAGGACCGGAGATGGAGACAGAGGTAAAATTGAAAGAACTGACAGCGATAGTTGAGAAACGGGGGTTAAAAATAGCTCCAGAGAAGGTACAAAAGATGGCTCCATGGAATTATTTGGGATGGATAATCACTCAGAGTACTGTTAGGCCGCAGAAGGTAACACTGACAACTGACATTAAAGCTTTGAATGATGTTCAGAAACTAATGGGTGATATCCAATGGGTTCGATCTTTAGTGGGTATTACTAATGATGATTTAGCTCCACTAATGCCTTTATTAGGTACTAGCACAGCAGCTGGAGACAAAAGAACGATGTCCAACGAACAACAGATTGCATTGAATAAGGTTGTGGAAAAAATTGTAACAGGTTCAGCTGCTCGGCGAATATCAGACTTGCCTTTGTGTTTGTTAATAGTTAACACCAGCAGTGATCGGAAGCATTTGTGTGCAATTATAGGACAGATAGAAAGATTAACATTGAAAATTGTAGAATGGATATTTTTGTCTTATCAGCCGAAAAATACAGTAGCCACTAAAGTAGAAATGATTTCAGATTTGATTGTTAAAGGACGCCGACGGATAATTGATTTAACCGGAAAAGAACCTAGCGCTATATATGTACCTATTGTTCAGAATTATCTTGATTGGTTAATGTATTCGTCAGATGTTTTTCAGTATTCCTTGGCTGACTTTCCAGGACAGATTACTAACGCGTATCCATCAAGCAAACTGTTACCATTGTTGCATAATCAGTCATTTGAAGAAGAGCCCTTGAGATCAGAGTCGCCAGTGAACGGGGTGACGGTATTCACTGATGCAGGTCGTAAGTCGAAACGTGCTGCCGTTACTTGGTGTGTTGACGGACATTGGCGATCACAACTTTTAGAGGGAAGTGCACAGGATTCATTGCAGATTTTGGAGCTGCGAGCAGTAGTGTGGGCCTTTTACAAATGGTACAACAAACCCGTTAACACTGTTTCTGATTCATTGTATGTGGTTGGTGTAGTTATGCGCTTGGAAGGTTCGATGGTTCGAAATTTGCAGAATGTTACACTTTATCAATTGTTTTTGCAGTTATTGCAATTATTGAACCAACGTCAACATGTGTATTTCGTAACCCATATTAGGAGCCATCAGCCTGACTATGGTTTGGCCATTGGCAACAATCGTGCTGATCAGCTCGTTGCAGCCAATTGGGAAAATCGGCAAACAAATCTGTTTGAACAAGCTCGTAACTCTCATAATTTTTTCCATCAATCTGCAAAGGTGTTAGCTAGACAATTTAATTTAACTTTTGCGGATGCTAACGGCATTGTGCAATCTTGCCCTGCCTGTCAAAAAACGGGTGTTGGATTGGGTGTAGGTGTAAATCCCCGAGGGACGCAAGCATTACAGTTATGGCAAATGGACGTTACACACATCCCAGAGTTTGGGCGTTTTCGGTACGTTCATGTCTCTATTGATACATATTCACATGCCATATGGGCTACTGTTCAAACCGGGGAGACTGCTAGGCATGTAATTAAGCATATGTGTGCAGCTATAGCGGTTTTAGGTGTCCCACAGGAGGTAAAAACAGATAATGGACCAGCATATGTTTCTCAAAAATTTGACCATTTTTGTAAAGTATGGGGTATTCGTCATGCCACGGGCATCCCGCACTCGCCTACTGGCCAGGCCATTGTTGAGCGTGCTCACGGGACGCTTAAGGTGCTTTTGCAAAAACAAAAAGGGGGAGAATTAGTGCCCACTGAACGGCTTGCAAAAGCGCTTTATGTGCTGAACCATTTACGTTTAACTGAAGGGCGAGAATCGCCACCGATTGTTATCCACCATACTTCGTTAAAATCAGGGTTACTGGCTGCTCCTCCAGTTCGGGTCCAGTATAAGGACCTGGCGACAGGTCAGTGGAAAGGTCCGGCAGAAGTGAAGTTAACTGGAAGAGGTTATGCTTGTATCTTAACAGATCAAGGCCCGCGGTGGATTCCAGCAAGATGGATTAAGCCGTGGAAAGAGGAACTTATCCCGGTCAACCAAGACGACGACACGGATAGGGATGGACCTGGCACCTGTCAACTGTCCGCACTGTGGGAACTGTAAACCATGGGTATTAAGGACCTGTGGGTATTGCGGTAAATCTGAATGGGTGCATGGGACAAGGGTAGGATATTGGCGTGAGACCTGTTTTCTTTAGCAATTTGATCTCGCAAGACAGGCGGCTAACGTAGCGGTAAAGACAGGACACGACGCTGTGCCTTCAGAGAGACCCTTCGAGACTCGACTGGAGCGGCAGGTGTTGGACTGGTGGAAATTTATCAGGGTTCAACAAAATGAGTGTGTGCCATCGGCGGTTGAATGTAGTAGTGACAACTGGATACCACTCCTTTGGGTCGTGAGGCCTGGAGACTGGGAGCGGACCAAACGAAAGTGTAAAAGGAGGTTTTCATGGAAGAAAACATGAGCGGTGTAACAGTGATGTTGAGATTGCTTTTGATAGCAGGGATAACTGATGCTGCCTTTTTAGGAAGTTCATTTATTCAGTTAGTAGAAGTAGCTGTTAATTATACTAATTTGAGTAGCTGTTGGGTTTGTGGCTTAGCTAATCAATTTCATGACCCCATAATAGGTATTCCAATAACAAACTGGAGTTGGTATAATCCTTATGAGATGTTAAATACATCTTATCAGTGTAAGAACAATTCTAGCCCCCTGCAAGGGACTTCGTATGTTTTGCAGACAATGGATAGCAATGTGACCTTTATTAATTATACGACTGACGGAAAGGCTGTAACATGGAATAGTTCTAACGCGCCACATTTTGGGGAATTTAACATTTCTGATGGACAGTGGAGCCCAATTCAATTAAAATATGGTCCCTTTAATAGTAAAAAACAGGGGCCAAGTAATGTTACAGCTGGGGTGAGTTTAGATATGTGGTCAAATTATCTGTATGGGCGTACAGGCACAAATAAGTCCCTTTCTATTAACGTCACATGTGATTTGCCTCCTGGTTTATGGTGGCTTTGTGGGGATAAAAGAGCCCGAAAACAACTACCTGGTAACTGGACAGGTCATTGTACTTTGGGAAGGCTGATACCAAACCTACAGGTAATTAACCACACTAATCTTACGGGCATCACTAGAGGACTTTGGAAACGGTTTAAAAGGGCAGACAATCCATTGATTCGGTATGGTACAGGCTTCCACAGCTTTGTGCGATCCCTATTGCCATCATTGGGGGTGTATCAACTGGAAAAGGCCATTGTAAATATTTCTGCAGAAATGGAAGTCATTGCTAATACTACCGTAGATGCTCTTTTGGGATTACAGAAAGAAGTACAGACCTTAAGGGGTGTAGTTTGGCAAAACCGGCAGGCATTAGATATACTTACTGCGCAAGCTGGAGGGGTATGTACCCTAATAAATGAATCTTGTTGTGCCTATGTAGATCAAGCAGGAAGGGTGTTGAAAGATGTGAACAAAATTTTTGAGCATGCTAAAATTTTGAATGCAATATCATTGGATCAGGCATCGTGGTTTGAGTCATGGCTAAGTTCTTGGGGTATTACAGGGTGGCTGGCTTCAGTTGTTAAAACGGGGTTATTAATACTTTTAATTGTTGTTATTGTTGCGTTGTTTGTTCCTTGTCTTTTTCAATGTTTGCAGAAGGCATTAGAGCGCGTAGTACGAAGAATATGGTATGATCAGATTCCGCTGACTGAGAAGGACAACTGGAGTGTTCAAAAACAAGAAGGGGGAATTGTGGCAGAATATTTAGCTTTAAATGGTTATCCTGTGAACACTCCAGAGGTTTGAGGAGATAAGAACGGCGGGTCATGGGTTAACGAGGGATGTCTTGGTTGTTTAAGAATTTGCTTAGGAATTTCCTGAGTTGTTAATCGCAGACTATCAGCAGGAGCCTGCAGACATTAAGCAGAACTAAGTTGGTAGAAAGATAACATTGTGGGAGGTAAGCTTCAATCAGTTGTGAAGATAAGGAACATAAAACATCATTAGTAGAAGTTTAACAAGTAGATTTAGGTAGCCAATAGTATTGATTGGGCGGTGAAACTATGATATCTTGAATGTATAAAAGCAGAGCTATTTGGGCAATAAAATTGGCATTAACCTGATCATATTGGTCTGCGTGTTATTGTCCGAAGCTTCCGCGTCAACACTCCATCACCATGGCTCCTGTCTCATTCAACAGTGGGCCCCCAACTTCTCTGGTCTTCCTTTTGCTTCCAGTATACTTGAAGAAGACCTTCCTCTTGAGCTTGACATCCCTAGCCAGGCTTAATTCCAACGCGGCCTTGGCTTTCCTTGTTTCACCCCTGCATGCTCTGGTGGCATTCTTGTAATCCTCCCAAGCAGTCAGTCCATTCTTCCACTTACTGTAAACTTCCTTCTTCCGCGTGAGCTTTTCCAGAAGCCCCCTGCTCAACCATGCAGGTCTCCTGTGTCCCTTGGCCAATTGCTTGCTCTTAGGGATGCACCGATCCTGAGCCTGGAGGAAGTGGTCTTTGAATACCAACCAGCTCTCTTGAGCCCCTTTGCCTTCCAGAGCCCGAGCCCACAGGATCTCTCCAAGCAGTTTCTTGAAGAGGTCAAAGTTAGCCCTCCTGAAATCCAAGCTTGTAATTTTACTTCTTGTTGTTTTGTGCATAGTACCCATGATCCAGAACTCTATCATTTCATGATCACTACAACCTAGTGTGCCCCCTACCTTAATGTCCTCCACCAGTCCCTCTGTGTTTGTCAGTACTAGGTCCAGGAGGGCTCCTCTCCTTGTTGGCTCCTGCACCACCTGTGTCAAAAAGTTATCATCAATGCACTGGAGGAGCCTCCTGAACTGTGCATGCCTGGCTGTGTGGTCTTCCCAGCAGAAATCAAGGTGATTGAAGTCCCCCATGAGAACCAATGCCTGCGATTGTGAGGCTCCCTTCAGCTGTCTGTAGAAAGCCTCATCAGCTTCCCCATTCTGATCAGGTGGCCTGTAATAAACACCCACAACAGTGTCCCTCATATTTGCCTGCCACTTAATCCTTACCCATAAGCTCTCAACTCTCTCTTCATCCGTCCCCAGTGAGAACTCAATGCATTCCAGTTGCTCAATCACATTGAGTGCAACTCCACCACCTCGCCTCACTGGCCTGTCTTTCCTGAAAGGGACATAGCCATCCATGGCAGCATTCCAGTCATGTGGGCTGTCCCACCACGTCTCAGTAATTGCAATGAGATCGCGGCCCTGCGACTGCACACAGATCTCCAGCTCTTCCTGCTTATTCCCCATGCTGCGTGCATTGGTGCGTAAGCATTTCAGAGAGGGAGTTGTGTGTGTAGTTTTGACCCTTGAGATGTGGTGTGCCTTCTGGCTCTCAGAAATACTGGCACATTGGCCCCCAAGCGCTGAGCAACTATGCCCTGGCACCTCACCAGCAAGCCCAGTACCATCCCCACCCCCCCTTCAAATCTAGTTTAAAGCCCTCTCAATGAGCCCCGATAACTCTTGTCCTAGAACCCTTTTCCCCCTGGAAGACAAGGTATTCCTGCCTGTTACCAGCAGGCCTGGTGTTTTGTAGATCAGGCCATGATCAAAGAACCCAAAGTCCTGCCGGCAGCACCAGGCTCAAAGCCAGGCATTGCTCTGCTGGCTCCTCCTGTTTACCCCCTCATTGTTCCTCGCAACTGGGGGGATAGAGGAGAACACAACTTGAGCTCCTGATCCCTTGACCAGCTGTCCCAGGGTCTTGAAATCTTTCTTCATTGCCCTTGGACTTCTTTTTGTTACCTCATCGTTGCCTACCTGAAAGATCAAAAGCGGGTAATAGTCTGAGGGCCGTACCAGGGAAGGAAGCATCCTCTTCACGTCCTTGACCCGGGCCCCAGGGAGGCAGCAGACCTCCCTATGTACCAGGTCTGGCCTGCATATTGGGCCTTCCGCTCCCTTCAGCAGGGAGTCACCTATGACAAGGACACGTCTTTTCTTCTTTACCGCAGAGGTTTTGATGCGGGGGAGGTCTGACCAGACCTCGCTGACACCTCCAAGGTAGGAGAACTATCATGCCTGTCATTGTCCAGGTTCCCTTGCAGAGCACTGTACATGTTACACAATGGCACCCAGGAATATGGGGTAGTCACCGGGCAGTCCCAAGTGCAGCGCCTGTTGTGCCGGGCAGGAACTTCCTGCCGTTGCCCCCTGTCCTCCAGGTCACCACCTTCAGTTGAGGTGATAGAGGATAGGGAGTTCTCTGCTGCAGGTGTTCTGTCTGCCTGCTGGGTTTCTGTTGTGGGATGCAGGATTCTACTCCATGTATCTATCTCCCTCTCACATTCCCTGATGCTCCTCAACCTGCTTACCTCCTCCCTGAGCTCCGTCACTAATCGGAGGAGATCCTCTACCTGGGCACATCTCCCACAGGCGTGCCCATCACTGCCATCCGACACCGCCATAAGAGCGGGGCACGCTCTGCAGCCTGATGTCTGTGTGGCAGCATGTTCCCACAAGAGCTCCCTCTGAGAGGCTGCATCAGACCTGGTGGTTGTTGAGGTCATGGATGCCACAGTCTTCTTGCAAGTAGTTACCATCGCTACCTGGCCAGGTTGGCAGTCTTTCAGCTCTATCCTGCACAAACTGCCGTGCAAACTGCTGTGATTGGACCGTTGTGTCACGCCCTGTTTGGCCGCCCTCTTCACCAGCCCAGGAAGTCCACCCTTCTCGTGGTGCTCCTGGGTGGTTCCGTGGGTGATGCCCAGGCAATGCCCACTCACTGCTTGTTTGCTCAATGCACAGCATTGCTGTGCTCCCAAAGGGCTTCTTTTATGAGGGGGGAGAGTGGTCCCACCCCCTGCTCGTTCACACCTGCCGCTGGGGGTGGTGGCTCCATCCTTGGCTCCTCAGCTGCCTCCGCCCCCCAGAAGTGCTGGGTACTGGCTCGGGCCGGCTGCTTTTCCTGGCTTTAAAAAGCCTCGAAAAGGAGCCTCTAGCTGACCCTTTTTTGCCACAATTCCTTTCCCCAGTGTGGACTTACCTGCACTGGAGCTTGTCTCCTTGGCAAGTGTTATAGTTACTGTATTTCTCTTTCTCTGTCTGACTCCTAGTCTGTATTTTCTAATCCCCGCCCCCACCCGCCCTATATCCCATTGCTCTTTTTTCCTCTCTTTCCCGCTCCCTGTCCTTCTCTCTTTTCTATCGCCATGTCCAGCTTCCTGGCCTCTTTTCCCCGCGCTTCTGCAGCCTGTCCCCTCATTCCCACCTGTCTCTCAGCTGGCTCGGTCTTCTTTCTTCTCCCTGGGCCTCCATCCTGCTCCCTGTCCCCTGTTGCTCTTCCTCCCTCTCAGCCCTGGAGGGGCTGTTCTGTCCTTCTCCGCCTCCTTGTCCTGACCGGCACCCTTCTGTTTCTCAGGCTCTCGGCAGTGTTTCCCAGACTCTCCCTTTCCCTCTCCCCTCCCTTTTCCCTCTCACCCTTTCCCCTCTCTCCTGCTCCCTGGCCCATCGCTCTGTCCCTCTGCTCTCCCGCTGCCTTTTCTGTCCCTCTCACCCCCATCCCACTCCCTCGCCCGGCTGGTGTCTCCCCGGCCCTCGGTCCCCTTCCTGCCCTTCTCCTGCTCTCTCTGTTCCTCTCTCCCACTGCTCATCACTGTTTTTCCTCCTGCCCCCGCTGTCCCCTGCCCTCCATCTCCTTCCCGCTCTCTCCTCCTGCTCCTCACCAGCATTTCTCCTCCCTCCGCTCCCTGCCCAGCTCCCCCCTGCTCTCCCTGTCCCTCTGGCCCGTCCCACCGCTCTCCGCCGCTCTCTCCCTCTCTGCCCTCTGCCTCCCTGCCCCAGCGGGGGTCTGGGGCCTGGCCCTGGTTCCTGCGGGGGGCAGAGGGCAGGAGGGGGTGCCCCAGGGCACGCTGGGAGCTGTAGTCCCGGCACGGGGCTCCCGGCGGCCATCTTGTGTCGGGAGCTGCAGCCTTGGCTCCCACTGCAGCCCGGCTGAGGGGAGGGCCGGGGTCACCCGTGAGGCAAGGACAGGCAGGCGGCTGGAGCTCCAGGAGAGGAAGAGGGGAAAGCCCGGCCAGCCGGGGACAGAAGTGCCTGGTCTGGAACATTTCCTGGCCATGCAGAGCGCGGGAGCTGCAGTGAGTCCCAGGCCCTTGGGCTCCTGTCAGCCCTCGTCTGCCTCCCTGTTCCTCCCTGCCCTTCCCCCTTCCCTCTGGGTCATGTTTTTCACTTCCCTGCACCTCCCTTCCTCTCTGTTGTTGTGCTCTGCTCCCTGTCCCCCCTTTCTCTTTCCTCCAAGATCCTCTCTCTCTCTGTCATCCTGCCTCTCCCTTTACTTTCCTCATCACCCTTCTTTCCCACTCCCTGGGTCTCCTTTTTTCTATCTCTCTCTGTCCCGCAGGCCATCGTGGTTTTTTCCTTCTCCATCTCTGTCTTGATCTGCACCCCTCTCCTTTTTCCCATAGTCTCTCTGGCCTTTTCCCTGTCTTTTGTCTATTTCTGCCGGTGTGTCCTGCTCCCTGTCCTTGTCTTCCCCTCTCCCTCCTTCCTTCTACTTTTCTTTCTTTCTCTCCATTGCGCTGTCCTCTTCATTGTTGCTGTGTTTTTTCATTCTGTATCCCACTGTCCCTGTCCTTCTCCCTGCCCATCTTCTCTCTCTGTCCCTCTCTGCTGCTCCCTGACCGTTCCCCCAGCCCTCCTCCATCTCTCTGCAGGGCTCCTGATACCTCTCTCTTTCTCCATCCCTCTGTGCTGCTCACCGCCCCTGGTTTTCTCTTTCTCTATGTCATGATTTTTGTCTGTCGCCCTGTCCTGCTCCCTGCCCCTATCCCTGCCCTGGTTCTTTTTCACCCCTTTCTGTCTTGCTGCCAACCCTAGGCTTTTTTTTTTTTTTTTCCAATCTGTTTTGTGCCTCCAGCCATTATTTTCCTTTGTCTCTCTTGCTCCCTTACCCTTTTTGTGCCTCTCTTCATCGTTCCCTGCTGCTTCTTTCTCCCTCTCTGTCCAGATCCTTCTCCTTTTTTTCTTCTTGCTGTCCTTCTGTTTTTCTTTTCTCTTTTTTTTCTCTCTGTGTCCTGTTCCCTCTCTGATACTTTCTCCCTACATACAGTCCTCGTTATCAATACAGGCCGGGGGATGATGTGATAGAGAGCAGCCCTGTAGAAAAGAACTTGGAGGTCCTGGTGGATGAAAAGCTGGACATGAGCCAACAATGTGCGCCTGAAGCCCAGAAGGCCAATGGCATCCTGGGCTGCATCAAAAGAACCGTGGCCAGCAGATCCAGAGAGGTGATTCTCCCCCTCTGCTCCGCTCTGGTGAGACCCCACCTGGAGTACTGTGTCCAGCTCTGGAGCCCTCAAGCACAAGAAGGACATGGACCTGTTGGAGTGGGTCCAGAGGAAGCCATGCAGATGATCTGAGGGCTGGAGCACCTCTCCTACGAAGACAGGCTGAGAGAGTAGGGGGTGTTCAGCCTTGAGAAGAGCAGGCTCCGGGGAGACCTTAGAGCCCCTTCCAGTCCCTGAAGGGGCTACAGGAAAGCTGGGGAGGGGCTGTTGGCAAGGGCATGTAGCGATAGAATGAGGGGCAATGGTTTTAATCCAGAGCAGGGCAGGTTTAGGTTAGACATTAGGAAGAAGTTCTTTACACTGAGGGTGGTGAGACACTGGCCCAGGTTGCCCAGAGAGGGGGTGGAGGCCCCATCCCTGGAGACATTCAAGGCCAGGCTGGATGAGGCTCTGAGCAACCTGATCTAGTTAAAGATGTCCCTGCTCACTGCAGGGGGTGGGACTAGATGGCCTTTAAAGGTCCCTTCCGACCCAACACAATCTATGATTCTAAGAGACAAAGCTACAACTTCTCTGTCTCAACTATGGGCGGAGGAGGTTCTGGAGAAGCACTGAAGTTCTGGAGAAGTTCTGAAGACATTTCCCGTGAAATCCGCAGTGCACTCGTGCACTGGGGTGTTTGCTCCTTCTCTCCTTGCAGCCGGGGGTCAGGATGTAAAGTGACAGTGCCAGGGGAGGTTTAGGATGGACATTAGGGAAAAAAAAATTTCTTCCCAAAAGGGTTGTCAAGGATCAGAACAGGCCGCCCAGAGAAGTGGTGGAATCGCCATGCCTGGAGGTATTTAAGAGGCAGGTAGACGTGGTGCTGAGGGACATGGTTTAGGGGTGGTTTTGGCAGTGCCAGGCTCATGGTTGTGAGGTATTTTAAGAAGGTAGAATGTACTTTTGAAAAGTTAAAATGCATTTTAGAAGGTAGAATCTCTCATTAAGTAAGAATAAAGAGCTGTAAAACGGTCGCAAGGCCCTGCGAAACCAGACACTTGGTATAAACAATAAATGCCTTGCTAATGAATATACCCTTGAAGAAGAACAGGAGGAGGATAATAAGGACCATCCCACCACAGGAGGCACCGAAACAGGCTGAAAACCAGACGGCTGCTGGATAAGGCATGAAGTCAACAAAAATTAGTAGTAACTGGGGGAAAGGTAAATGGGAGTGGGAGATCGCGACCACCAACTCAGTTGGAGATTGAATTGGATTTACGTCCCCCCTCCACCCCCCCAGTGCTGGAGCATGCGCACATCAGTTAAAGGACCTAATTAAATGAAAGCGAGAGACTGTACTAAGCAATAGAAATTGTTAAGATAAGGTACTAACCAGTAATTATAACTTTGTATTTCTGTGTTTTGGACCATATAAATATTCTGAAGAGTTTTTAGGCCGGTGTGCTAGCTTTGTGGATTACCACCTAGCACCCATCTCTGCAGAAATGAAATAAATAGATAATATTTCTACTCTGTGCATATGTTGGCATCTGCACACTGGGTAAATGACCCCGCTTCGGGACAAAAGTTGGACCTGATGATCTGAAAGGTCCTTCCAACCTCGACGATTCTATGATTCCATGAACACTTAGTTGGGTGAACGCGGCTGAAGAATTCCTGTGCCCAAAAAGGCCCCTTCTACGGACGGTATCTTGTCCATAAGATGACCCTGTCAGGAGGGGAGAGCTTGAGGCTGGTGTAGATGGCTGCAGAATCAAGAGCTGCTGCCCCAGGGAATGGGCTGTGGGGACTGCGTGCCCTCCTTTGTGCCGTGTCCTCCCAAATCAAGGATTCCTCTTCCAAGACATGCCAGCCAAGAAGCTCGTGCCTGCAGCACCGCGGGTGCCTGTGCCCACTGTGTGCCACAGCGTGGATGTGCCAGTGCCTGCCTGGACACAGCCAGGCCGGGTGGCAGGTGACAATGGGGCCCTTTGTGACCTCCTCCGTGACACGCCAGGGGCTGCCTGGTGCTGGTGGGCCCCGGCCCTTCAGTGTCCAGGAGGACGGCAACAGGAAAGGGCAGGAGCACAGGGCTGGCCAGGAGCCCTGAGCGATGCCACGTCTTTCCCCACCACCCCTGGTGTCCCAACGGGAGCAAGGCAATTCCCGGAGGTCGCCCAGTCCCCAGCATGGGTAAGAGGCAGGGGCTGGATGGGTGCCCTGGGGGGAAATGTGCCGGATCACGAAAGCCTTTTGGGATTTCTCCAGCGGGAGCCTCTGCCCAGCCCCCCCTGGGGCCGTGGGTATTCACTGGCTGCCCACAAACCTCCGTCCCCAGGAGATTTGCTGCTCCTTGAAAAGCCTGTCCCACACATCTCCTTGTTCCCGCGCAGCCCCGTTGGCCCCACAGGCTCTCCCTGCAGGCAGTGCCGAGTTGGGCCCAGGCAGCATGGCCTCCCCCCATGCCCACCCCACATGGCCTCTCCTCCTTCCCCAGGACTGAGCAGACACCCCCCAGCCAGCCCTGGCTGGCCTGGGTGGGAGACGAAGAAGAAGACAGCCCTCCACCGACCCCTGACGAGGTGTGCATGGTCCAGCTGCTGCAGAGTGGTGAGTGAGGGGCGTTTTGCTGCCCGGCGGTGCTCCTGCGTGGCGATGGGCTGCTGGGCACATCCCAGGCCTGACCGGCGTGGGGGAGGTGCTATGTCCGTCCCTTCTTTCAGTCCACCCGCCCAGGGCTGGCTTTGTCCTGGGGAGCTGGCTTACGGCTGGATGCAGGGTATCGCTGTTCCATCTCCCTCAGCTTGCCCTCCCCCTTTGCTTTATTAGATCCCGAGTCAGATTCCTGCAGCCTTCTGCATGTGCCACCAAGCAAGGAGAAGGACATCCAGGTTAGCAGCAATGACTCTCTCGAAGACTCAGGAGAGGTACACAGAATCACACAATCACAGAACAGTAGGGGTTGGCAGGGACCTCTGGAGATCATCCCATCCCACCCCCTGCCAGAGCAGGGTCACCCAGAGCAGGTGGCACGGGAACGCGTCCAGGCGGGTTTGGGATGTCTCCAGAGACGGAGACTCCCCCACCTCTCTGGGCGGCCTGTGCCAGGGCTCTGCCACCCTCAGGGGAAAGAAGTTCCTCCTCATGTTTAGGTGGAACTTCCCATGCTCAAGTTTGTGCCCGTTACCCCTTGTCCTGTCCCCGGGCACCACTGAGAAGAGCCTGGCCCCATCCTCCTGACACCCCCCCTTTCAGTATTTATAAGTGTTGATAAGGTCCCCCCTCAGCCGTCTTTTTTCCAGACTGAAGAGACCCAAATCCCTCAGCCTTTCTTCATAAGAGAGGTGTTCCAGTCCCCTCATCATCTTGGTAGCCCTTTGCTGTCCCCTCTCCAGCAGTCCCCTGTCCTTCTTGAACTTGGGAGCCCAGAAAACCTCAGGGACTGCCATCTGTCTTGTGCCTGCCTCTCCCTCCAGCTCCTCCCATGCTCCTGAAGGGCTGTCCTGTGTGCAAAGCTGCGGGAAAAACCAACAGGAAAAAGACACCAGTGTCTTGTGGGTAAGAGGGATCCATAAAGTTGCCCCGTGACCTTCTCTTTTCCTTGCAGGACTGGAGCGTTCTGGACAACCTGCTGAAGGATTTGCTATTCAACATTTCATCCTTCACCCTTTTGGAACGGCGGAATCTCTTGCAGGTCTGGCATTTCCAGAGCAGATCCCAGCTTCCCCAGTGACAACCCCCAGGGAGGTTTCTGCCCCGATGTCCTCTGCACCTTGAGGGGAACAGAAGGCCCCTTTTGGAGGATGGCATAGAAAGGAGCAGAGGCTGCAGTGGGACCGGGCTCTGGCGACCTCCCTGGAGGTGGCAGATTGGTGTGGGGACCCTTCCCTGAGGCTGGAGGGCCTCTGGGGACACAAAACCAGTGACGGGCTTTGCTGCTGTTCCCAGGAAGCCTTGGCAAACGCTCTGACCCCTGCCAGGCACTGAGCAGCGCTGCCACTCCTGGAACAGCCGCCAGAGCCCGGGGCAGAGCATCAGCTTTTTCTTTTTGCAGGTCCTGCTGCCCTTCACAGAGTCCCAGAGACCAGAGGAACGTCAGGAGGCTGTGAACATCATCGCCTGGCTGACGGCATCGTTTGTCAACTCCTCCTCTGCAGGGGTAAGGGGCCTCAGGCCCAGACAGCCTCTGGTCGCCCTGTTGCCAAAATCCCTAACGAAACTTTCACTCTCCAAACCAGGTTTGTAGCTTAGAAAAGCCAACATCAGTTTATTTGCAGTGCCGCGTGCGTGGGGGATCTCTCCTCCTTTCATGCACACCCATCAGATCTCTGCACGCCATTTTTATACACGTTTTACAACACCATTACAATAGAAGTACCTCCTACCTATATTTGATTGGTTAGTAATTTCCATATGATTACACCATCAAGTTAAAGCTCCCACACACGCTCAAGGGAAGGGTCTTTGCCTGGGCAAGGTGCTTCTTGACCTATGGGCGTTATTTTTACTATTATACTGAAGGTAGTTCAGCTTCGCACACTAAGAATTTTCACTTTCCTGACAAGTTGGCAAAACTTCTACAGAAGTGTAGATTAGGACTGTCCTCAAGGTCCCCATGCTCGATGCACTTCCTCGAGAATGATGCAGTACTCGCCTCCCTTGATTAGGAGTTCTTTCGTTAGCCCGTGCCTGATAAATTCAAGGATAGAATCCTCGTTATTCGTGAGAAGACACGTAAGGGCTTCCAACAGCATCTACCGATAACATCTCAGGGATACGCTTTGGTAACAACCCCCAGGGGTTTGGCCCAGCGCCCACACTGTAGCCCTGCTCCCAGTGCTTCCTTCCTCCCTCAGCTCTGCGTCTCTGACAACCCCGACCTTGATGAAGAAGAGGAGTATTTCCAGGACCTGGGCAAACTGGTGGGACGTCTCCTCCTGTGCTGTGCTCCCAACAACAAGAAGGTCCGCTTTGAGGCTGCGGATGCTCTTCGATACCTCTACAAGTTCACCCTGCGGCGAAAAAGTAAGACAAACGACAAGAAGTTGGGTCCTTCCGGGCAGAGAGGCCAAATCAAAGGGCCAAATTCTTTGCTGTGAGGCCGGTGAGCCCCTGGCCCAGGTTGCCCAGAGACGCTGTGGCTGCCCCATCCCTGGAGGGGTTCAAGGCCAGGTTGGACGGGGCTTGGAGCAGCCTGGGCTGGTGGGAGGTGTCCCTGCCCAGGGCAGGGGGTTGGAACGAGATGATCTTTAAGGTCCCTTCCAACCCAAACCATTCCGTGATTCTGTGATTTGTATACATACACTTTAGGCAGGTGCATCTAATCCTTCTCCATCATTCCTGAGGTCCCTCTCATTCCCATCGCCCGTCACCCCTGTCCACTTCTACCCTTGACTGTAGGTTGTAAACTCCCTCCTTAGCCAAAAGCTCTTTTCCCCAGCTGGTAAGCTTGTTGGCAAAGATCCTCTATCCTACCCACTGTTCTGTGTTTCCTTCCCCCCGTTTTAGGCAGGACGCTATCAAAAGGGAGCCCAGAGCATCCCCAGCTCCAGAGGGAATGGGAAGCTGAGAGCGTCTCCTGGCTTTCTTTGCACTGCGACATGATTGACATTGCGATGGTAATGAGCTCCTCCCTTGCTGGGACTCTTGTGCGTGGCATCAGCAGGGGACTCAAGTGAGCAAAGGGACCCAGAAGCAGCAGGACTGGCATGGCCTCGCTCTCCCTAGTGAGAGAGGGCTCCCTCTGTGCCCAAGAAGGGACTATCCGAGGGTTGCGCTCCAGCATCCCTGCAGCAGCTCCAGCCCTCCTGGCCACCAGCGAGCCCTGGTTCTCTGTCGGGCCAGCGTGCTGTGCCCATCACCCCACGCCTCCTCCCTCCCGCTGAGGGCCCTCTGCTCTCATGCTCTGCCCTGCAGTGACTGCAGCCCGTTTCCAGCTTTCCCATGGGCAATGCTGCCAGCACTGCCGGGCATCTCTCACCGGAGCTGCTCTCACAGCTCAGCAAAGCAGCACAATCAGGGCACTCGGTGTGACGTGTCTTCCCTCCCTTTCTTCTTCCCGTAGGTGTTTGGAGAATACCTCCAGCCTTTGGAGAGGACAGACGTGGTCCTCACAGCTGTTGACGCCATGAGAGGCTCCAGCAACTGTGACAAGCAGGTGGCCTGCAGCATGCTCTACATGGCCATGACAGACCCTGCCTCCTGGCTGATGGATGTAAGCAGCCTGGCGTTTTTCCTCCCTCCCTCACAAACACCAGTGTCTCGGGCACCTGAAGCCATTTCAAGCCAGCAGAGAAGGATGGGGCAGCAGTTTCAGCAGCAGCTGAGAAGATGGTTGCACTCCGGTACTAGCACCATCCTCACCTTTACCTCTTCCAGACACAAAAGATCTTGGAGGGCATCCACAAAAACATGGAGACCATCTGCACGGAGACAGCCCAGAACAGCCTGGAATCACTACTTCTCCTGCTGACCAAGAAGTGCCCCAAGGATATGGTCATGAGCCTGTTGCAGATCAGTCCTTCTTGTGACAGGTCCCAGCCCTGCCATCCCCGAGGGCTTGTTTGACAGCCTGGCACAGGCCGAGGCAGCCCTGCTAACAGAGCGCTCTGGCTTGCAGCGCTGCCCTGGCCATGTGGGAGGTGATGGTCTCCCTGCCCAGCACTTCCAAGACCATCTTCCAGGAGCTGCTCAGTGTGATCCAGGAGCATTTACCAGAGCACTGGATCATCACAGAGGCCATGCGCGAGCTTTCCGTAGCTGTGAGTGACCAGCCCAGATCTTCCTCATCTTCAGGCCACTCATCATGGCCACATCAGAAGCAGGAGCGGAGCCCCCAGGGCTGCTGGGCCTTGGCCTTGGCCTGGCAGCAGGGTTGCCATCTCCATCAGTGTCTCTGTGGCCAGGGCCAGCACTTGAGCACAACCCATGGGCAACCCGAGGGCTTTGGCAGTGCAAGAGCAGTGTCTTTGCAGTCAGACTTGTCACTGTGTGTTTTCCACAGGCAACCAAGGTCCTGTGCAAGCTCGCCCAGCACCCTGTCTGCCAGGAGACACTGGAAGCACTCTTCCCCAAGCTCTTCATGGCCCTGGTGTTCCAGATCGCATGCATTGCAAAGCTCCCAAGACCCGAAGATTGCCAAATGGAGGCTTTCTGGGAATCCGTCGGACAGGATCAGGCCAAGTAACCCAGCCCTTTCAAGTGCTCCGTCCTCCTTCCCCTGCCGTTCCTACGCTTGGGTGCATGCTCTGTGTGTGACTGGGTTTTGCTCTGCACGCAGGTTTGCAGTGGAGGCCATGAAAGTTCTGCTCCATGCTGCTGGCTACGAAGAGCATGTCGTCAGGATCCAGGGGGAGGGTGGCTGGGACATGCTTCTCGGAACTGAGACCCACCTCAAAGGACTCGGTGTGCTGGCCAGGTGAGAGCCCCTTTCAGCCAGCAGTGCCTCTGCAACCCCATCCCTTGTGGCTAAGAGAGGGTCCCCAGCGCCCCAGGGCATGAGGCTGCAGCTGCAGTGCTCGTGATGGCACAGCCAGAGTGGAAAGGGGCCCTCTTTGCCTGGGAAAGACCAGGTCGCCGTGAACGAGTGGTGTAGAAGCTGTGGCTGAGTGCAAACGCATGTTCTGGCCTGGGGTATCGTGATTAGGCTGGGCAGTGCAATCCCAGCAAGGCTTTGCCTGCCCTGCTCAGTCCCAGCAGTGCTTTTCTTCCCCCTGCCAGAGAGATGAGGAAGGGCCCAGTTGATCATCGATCCTGGATCTTGCGGTACACGCGCAAGATTCTTCGACCCCGTGTGGGAGAATTCAGGACAAAAATTGCCATGATTTTCTACGTTGAGGTAGGCCTGGTGGCACGCAAGTGCCTCTCTGAGATGCTTCTGAACCCAGCCCTTTTTCACACGTGGCTGCAGGGTGGGACGACAGTCGCCGGAGCTGGGACAGCGGGGCTCCGTTGTCAGGACCTCTGGCCCTGACCCATTTCTGCTGGGGGTAGCGCCCACAACCACCCGCACGTCCGGAGGCAGGGCTGCTGTGGGATGGGCTGTGTCAGGCCCCGTGCCCTGCGCCGCGCGGGGAGTCCCGCAGGCTCTGGCAGCCTCTCACTGCCCTCGTCGTTTCAGCTGCTGGCCTGCGATGACCTTCAAAAGGGACTGAGAGATGCCTTCTGCCTCCAGCCTTTTTTGCAGTGTGCGTACCACATGATCCAGGTGCTGGCACTCAGAGGCATGGTCACACTGTCGGAAAAAGCCAAGATGGTGAGCAAGGCAGAGTCAAGTGAAGCCATGTGGGCAGCCTGGGGCAGTGGGTAACGCGGTGGCTTGGGCCTGGCTGAGAGTAAGGAGGTGGGTGTCAGAAAAGGGGGTGGCTGGTCAGGGGACACAGAGCCTTTGCTCTCCTGCCCTCTCTTCCCTGCCCCCGTTCTCCCTCATCCCCATCAGTGCGCGCGTGGCCGCCACCAGACAGGAGGCTGCTGCAGCCATTCCCGTAGCGCCTGCCAGGAGGCCAGACAGGAGGCTGGTGCTCAGTGAATGCAGCATTTTGGCCGGGGCGGTTTTCCACCGCTTCGCCATAAAAGAAATTCCATGCTTCACACAGGCAAGAGAAATGCAGTTCCTGAAGACAGACATGCTGTGGACCCTGAGAAACTGTGATGCAGACTTGAAGATCCAGGCCCTGCTTGTCCTCAGGAACCTGATGCGTCGTATGAAGAGGAAGCAGGCCAGCAGCTTCGCCCTGCTGCTGGCGGAGGAGCTCCTGCCACTCGCTGACGATGTACGGCTGCTGTGGGAGCCCCAGCCCCGCGGGTGGGCCCTCTGCAGGAACAGCTGCCCTTCAGCCCAGCCGCTCCCCTCCTCACGCCCCTGGGCTCCTGTGGGACGGCCTCTGGGCTCTGCAGCCCAGTGCGGCTTCTCCTTGGCAGCTCGATGCCTCTGGGTGACCCGAGCCCCCTGGTGCTGGGCCCCCTGTGCAAAGCACCAGCAGCCCAAGAGCTGCTCTGAGCCCCCAGGGCAGGACCAGACGTTCTCCCCAGGCGCTGCAGCGCGGATGCCGAGGCTGAGCCAGCAGCGTGTGCCCTGGAGCATTGCTGAGGGCCAGCGCAGTCTCCTCCTCAGCCCGTCCCTGGGGAGCGCTGCACTGACAGAGCTGGTGGTGAGCGCTGGAGGGCTGGGAGACCACTCGGGGGCACAGCACCGCCCGATGGAAACCTCTCAGGAGGCCTGATGGGGGCCATGGCCCAGAGCCATTGCCCAGGGCCTTCAGCCACAGCTGCAGATCTGGCCCCTGACGCCTCTGTGCAGAAACCGACTGTGGAGCATCTCCCCTCCCATCGACCACGCGAACGCCCTCCATCACCCTGGGCAGGGAGGGGCTGTTGCTGAAGTGCCCCCGTCTTCCTTCCTTGCAGGCGTCCAGCCAGGTGCAAGAGCTCTCCATTTGCCTCTTCAGAGACATGGTGGAGACTGTGGTGGGGCCAGACAAGAGGCAGATGAAGGAGGAAATCCAGAGGCTCCTGGTGCCGCTCTTCTTCCGTACAAAGGACCAGACTGAGAGTGTGGCCAAGGTACAGATTTCAAAGCTGAACAGTGCCGTGGGGAAGGGTGTACTGATGCTACAGCAGTGGCCTGGACATCAGGGAAGCGGGCTGTTGGCAGCCGCGCTCCAGGAATGGTTGTAACCTCAGGGCCCAAGTCACTGAGGTCGGGGCAGAGCTGCCATCCTCCCCTGCCCTGCTCCCACCACTGCCTGCCTCCTCCTCCCAAGCCACCTGCTGCAGAGGTGGAGGGAGTTCTGGGGTCCCCTCCCAGCCCTGCTCCCCCCATTCAGCCCAGAGGAAAGGTCCCTGCACCCCCACCATGAGCAGGGGCAGAGAAGCTGGCACGGACGTTTCCCAGACCTGCCCTACGTGGCCCAGCAGGGCTGGGCAGCAGCCCACAGCCACCAAACAGGCAAGTCCCTATACGCTTCCCAGCTCTCCCTGTAGGTGTCAGAGGCCAGGGCTTCCAGTGCCAACCCTGTCCCCCAGGGGCTGTGCCCAATAGTCCACCAGATCTTCTGGGAAGCTCCCTAAAAGCAGGATGGAAGCGCTGCTCAGCAAGATCACCCTGCAGCAGGCCAGTGAACTGGCTCTGGGCAGAGGGGTGCAAGGAGTGGAGAGCCGGCTTGTTTTCCAGCCTGGGGTGGGGAGAGCAGTGGGAAGGGAGATGCAGTCAGAGGAATCTTGGTTACACATCCCAGGATCAATGCTCTGCCCGCCCGGAGCTTCAGCGTAAAGGAGCTGGGGAACCAAGCGTTCTGCGGGGGGATTCCCATGGGAGGTGCTGCTGGCTCCCCCCTGCCCTGGTGTCTCTGCGACTGCTGCTCTCACCACCGCCAGCCACGGGCCCACACCTCCTTCACCCGTCCCTCTGCCCCCAGCCCCAGCAGCAGCTCAGCGCCTCTTGCGGATCTCTATTCTGCTGGCTGGCGGAGTGCGATCCCCGAGATGGTGGATGCCCCGTGCCCGTGCTTTGGGCATTAAACCCAGCTGAGACTGGAGACTCTGTCCCCAGCTGCCTTTTCCCATAATAAGCTGGGAACAGCTCGCAGCCTTGCCATAGGAGGGGGCTGAGAGGTCTCCTTCTCTGAGCTGGGGTGCCATCTCCCAGCTTCTGCTGCTTTGCAGGCCTCAGAGGAAACACTCCTCACCTGTGCCAACTTCCTGAATTGGAAAAAGCTCAAGCAACTGGTCCAGACCAAACAGACGTGGAGAATTGGAGAGGCCTTGGTGAGAACAAGCCCCAGGGCCCAGCCTGGACAAGGGGTGCCCCATGTGCCTGGAGTGTGGACTGTGCTGCTGTTGCTTTTCATCCCTGCTCCAGCCTGGAGCCTGAAGCCTGGAGCTGCATCCACCTTCCCTTCCCCCTTCCCATCCCTTCCCCCCAAGGCAGGAGCCCCCAAGGGCTCTTCTCCAGGCCCCTCTCCCCTCCCGCCCCTGGGTGCTGCAGCAGACACTGACCCACCTGGGCCCTGGCAGCAGGACGGAGGGGTCTCAGCACCCCTGGGGTCCCCTCTGCCTGTGGCTCTCTCTGAACCTCAGTCCCACACGGGAATGGCCTTGGGGAGGAGGCGGGGTGATGGGCAGAGGGACTGGTCTGGCCGAGCGCGAATGGTCTGTGCCAGCCCTGTTCCCTTGTGCTCTCTCCAGCTGGTGCAGGACAGGAGGAGGGTTGAAGAATACCTGCAGCACAGCATGCCATACCTGAAGGATGCTCAGGCCACCTTGAGAGAGGAGGCCATCAGGTTCATTGGTGAGCCACCGCCCCCACGGTCCCTCGTCCGGAGCCTGGCCCCCGTCCCTGCCACTGGACTGGCAGCAAGGATCAGCCCTGTGGCTGCCAGAGCCCTGGCTGCCCCACGCAGGGCCTGGGCAGCCGAGGGCTCTGTGCCTTCCTCTCTTACCCCTGCCCACGCAGGTGGGCTCGCTGGGAGCCTTGCTCTGTCCCACCGCCCTCGAGGACTGTCCTTCCCTGGGGCCAGCCCTGCCGAGGGGCAGGAGGGCGTGCGGCCGAGCTGCAGGGCCGGGGGCCGTGCTGCCGGGGTGTGCTGGGGAGCAGGGGGTCTGACGAAGCTCTGTGCCTAGGGCTCGCTGCGCGGCACCTGAGGGACCCAGAGGAGAGGAAGCTGTGGGATATCTGTGACGGTGAGCAGGGGAGGCCGTGTGCTGGCCGTGTCTGTTGGGGCAGGGGACTGCCATGCCTTGCCCTGCTCCCGGGAAGGGGTTCGGGGCAGAGGAACATGTCAGGGGTGTTTGGGGCATTCCTCAGCAGCAGCTTCCAGCTGATCCCTTGGGTCTCACCTGCTCCTCCTGGCCAGAGAAAGAGACAGACGGGGCTGGCATGGGAGGGTCTCTGCAGACGGTGGGGTTTCACCACTGCTCCGTTTCTTTCTGTCACAGTCCTCAAGCCCTTAGTGAACGACGCTGAACCCTCAGTCCAGTCCCTGGCAGCTCAGACCTTGCTGATCCTGGAAACACCAAGGAAGCGGCCAGCATCTGGGTGGTCCCTACAAACACTGTGCTGTGGGCTCTGCAGAGACAGGGAGACGTGAAGGTCTCCCTGGGAAAAATGAGTGCATGTAAATAAAGCGGAAACAAGCAGCCCAGTGCCACAGTGACCTTCATACAGGGAGCACCCTGAACGTGCCGGGCCGACAGCGTCATTCCTGGCTTCTGCCCCTGCCTGCAGGACAGCTCATCCCTCAGCACGCCCTGGCCCCACTCGTCTTTACAAGTTGGGCCCTTCTTCGGGCTTTCCCCCAAAAGAAGCCGTGTTTGTTCGCCCCCTGTGCAAGTCTTCTCTTTGGGAAGGCAGAGGGCAAAGGGGAAATGGCGAACCCTGGAGAGATGGGGATGCCCAGTGCCCCCACTTCCCGGTAGCCCATGGCAGCACAGCACACACTGACGCAGCGTGTCCTTGCACCAAAGCCCCAGCAGCGCTGCTGGACCACAACATCCAGGGGGGAGAAGGAAGGAAGCTGTAGCCCACCTTCCCCTCCTGAGACATACCAGGGCATGAAAAGGCACCCATGCTCGCCCACGGTGCTGTCGCCATTTGTCCTGGTGTTCCGAAGTGGCCACCTCCAGCATGCTCCTGGCCTGCACATCCTTGCCCACGAGCCAGGGGAGAAGCTTCCCTGGTGTCTGACAGGAGACATGGTGCCGTGGGTCAGGTGCCCCACAGATCTCTTTCAGAGCTCTTGGGTCACTGATGGATGAGCTCTGAAGGAACGTCCCTAGTGAAACCTTGGAGAAGGCCAAACAGGGCTCTGCAACTGACCACAAGGAGAAAATTATCCTGAGTCTCCTGCAAAGAGCAAACTCCTTGTGGAATATCGCAGGGGGCTTGGGGGACCGTGCAGGACTTGTTCTGGGGCGTTTGAAGTCAATTGTGAGCATGGAAAGCTCATGCCAGTTCTTCAAGGAAAGGTCCAAAGGCAGGAATCTGGCTGAGTCAGAGAGGAGCAAGGGGAAATGGAGAGGAGGGGTGATGAAAGGGAGCAGCCCAACGTCAAGAAGCTGCTGGTTGGGGTGTTTGCCCAATACTCTCTAACAAGGTTCCTTTAGATACTCCATGTTTAATATAAAATTTACTTTTTTGAAGATAGTTGCTGTTACACGGGATTTCTGATTTGACAGAGTGATGTACTGAAACCACAATGCAGATGTTACACTTAGCAAAACACGGCAATAGCAACGCACAGTTTAATCACGATACCAATGGGAGCCCCATTACCGGTCTCCATGCTATGCCCACTGTCATGATGCTGGGCATCCATCATCGCCAGGAAGGAATACATAGGCTGAAGCCAGCTCAAGCCTTTTTCTCTCTGTGAAATTGTTTTTTAGTTATTTAGTTTTTATACTCCGTGTTGGGCTGAGCCACATATTCACTCCACCCATGCTGTTCTGGCTAACTCGGGGAGACACGTTTGCACCAGCAGTTGATCCACTCAACTGACGTAACTGCTTGCCCGAAACAAAGGGCGTCTTCTGGTCCTCTCTGTGTTGAATTCAGCTTCTTTGCAGCAGTAAGATTAGTTTCCACTTGTGCTAACGGAATCAGTTACTATATATCAGCATATATAATTTTTACTTTGCTGCTTCTAAGTATTTTTGGATTTCAAACAGACATTGGGGAATGTTAGCATTTTGCTTGAGAAAGTTGTCTAGTTGACGCAAGGTCATTCCAAGTGCTACCAATGTTTTAAATGGTGCAAAGGAAGACATACTTCATTCAATCAGATGAGAAGTTAACCAGCAAGTCTGCTTGATGATTTGGTCAAAAATGTATGTCACATTACAATCGCAAATGCCCAAAATCTACATGTGCATCATCTACATCATCAAGTGAATAGTATTGAAGGTGGATACACACACCCCTAAAACCATTGTCACATACTCATGTCTTATTACCATCCATACATCACCAGCTGCAGTGTTCCATAATGAATAACTCTGGAGGTTTAGGGCAGGCTCTGTAGGGATGAGGTCAGGAAGGCCAAGGCATGGCTGGAGCTGAACTTGGCAAGGGATGCTAAGAACAACAAGAAGGGCTTCTACAGGTACGTCAACCAGAAAAGGAAGGTTAAAGAAAGCGTGCCCTCCATGGTGACTGAGAATGACACACTGGTAACAGCAGATGAGGAGAAGACTGAGGTTCTCAACAACTTTTTTTGCCTCGGTCTTCACTGCCAGCCTCTCTCCTCACGCCTCTCGAGTTGAAGGACTGCAAGACGGGGACCTGCGGGACAAAGTCCCTCCCACTGTAAGTGAAGACAAGGTTCGCGATGACCTGAGGAACCTGAACAAACACAAGTCTATAGGACCTGACGAGAGGCATCTGCGAGTCCTGAGGAATTGGCTGATGGAGTTGCCCAGCCACTCTCCATGATATTTGAAAAGTCATGGCAGTCAGGTGAAGTCCCTGGTGACTGGAAAAAGGGAAACATTGCACCCATTTTTAAAAAGGGTAGAAAGGAGAACCCTGGGAACTACCACCCTGTCAGCCTCACCTCTGTGCCTGCGAAGATGATGGAACAGATCCTCCTAGAAGCTACGCTAAGGCACATGGAGGACAGGGAGGTGATTCAAGACAGCTCCCAGCTACAGACTGGGCATGGCTCATATGGGATGGAATACCTGTGTCCCTGCGGGAGCCTGGGGGGAATTACACAGAATCACAGAATGGTTCAGGTTGGAAGGGACCTTAAAGATCATCTAGTTCCAAGCCCCCTACCCTGGGCAGGGACACCTCCCACCAGACCAGGCTGCACAAAGCCCAGTCCAGCCTGGCCTTGAACCACTCCAGGGATGGGGCATCGACAACTTCCCTGGGCAACCTGTTCCAGTGTCTCACCAACCTCACAGGAAAGAATCTCTTCCTGATATCCAATCTAAATCTACCCTCCCTCAGTCTGAGGCCATTATCCCATGTCCTATCATTACACTTGCTGCTCCAGAGTCCCTCCCCATCCTTCCTGTAGGCCCCCTTTAAGGCCTGGAAGGGGCTCGAAGATCTCCCCGGAGCCTTCTCTTCTCCAGGCTGAACACCCCCAGCTCTCTCAGCCTGTCCTCCCAGCAGAGGGGCTTCAGCTGGGATTTGATCATCTTTGTGACTCCCCACTGGCCCCGCTCCAACAGCTCCGTGTCCTTCTTGTGCTGAGGACTCCAGAGCTGGACACAGTACTCCAGGTGGGGTCTCACCAGAGCGGAGCAGAGGGGCAGAATCACCTCCCTCGCCCTGCTGCCCACACTTCTTTTGATGCAGCCCATGATGCGGTTGGCCTTCTGAGCTGCCAGCACACACATTGCCAGCTCATGTTGAGCTTCTCGTCCACCAGCACCCCCAAGCCCAACCTCTATTTGTGCTTGGGATTGTCACGACCCAGGTGCAGGACCTTGCCCTTGGCCTGGTTGAACTTCAGGAGGCTGGCACAGATACACCTCTCCAGCCTGTCCAGGTCCCTCTGGATGCCATCCCTTCCCTCCAGTGTGTCAACCGCGCCACACAGCTTGGTGTCATCGGCAAACTTGCTGAGGGTGCCCTCGATCCCACTGTCCATGTCACCAACAAAGATGTTAAACAGCACCGGTCCCAGTTCTGACCCCCGAGGAACGCCACTCGTCACTGGTTTCCACGTGGACATTGAGCCGTTGACCGCAACCCTTTGAGTGCGGCCATCCAGCCAGTTCCTTATCCACCCAGTGGTCCATCCATCAAATCCATGCTTTTCCAATTTAGAGACCAGGATGTCGTGCGGGACAGTGTCAAACGCTTTGCATAAGGCCAGGTAGATGGCGTCGGTTGCTCTCCCCTTATCCACCAACGCTGTGGAAACATCACAGAAGGCCATCAAATTTGTCGGGAATGATTTGCCTTTGGTGAAGCCACGTTGACTGTCACCAATCACCTCCTTATTTCCCATGTGCCTTAGCAGAGATTCCAGGAGGATCTGCTCCATGATCTTGCCTGGCACAGAGGTGAGACTGACTGGTCTCTAGTTCCTTCTTCCCTTTTTGAAAATGGGCGTTCTGTTTCCCCTTTTCCAATCAGCGGGAACTTCACCAGACTGCCACGACTTTTCAAATAGAATGGAAAGCGGCTTGGCGACTTCATCTGCCAGCTCCCTCAGGACCCGTGGATGGATTTCATCCGGTCCCATGGACTTATGCACCTTCAGGTTCCTCAGATGGTCCCGAACATGATCTTCTCCTACAGTGGGGGGTTCTTCATTCTCATAGACCCTGCCTTTGCATCCTGCACCTTGGGTGGTGAGGTTGGAGCCCTTGCCGGTGAAGGCCGAGGCGAAAAGGTCATTCAGCACCTCAGCCTTCTCCATATCCTGGGTGACCAGGTCTCCCGTCTCCTTCCTGAGACGGCCCACATCTTCCCTAGTCTTGCCTTTATCCCTGACGTACTTATAGAAGTTTTTGTTGTTATCCTTGATGTTCCTGGACAGATTTAATTCTCTCTGGGCTTTAGCTTGCCTAATCTGGTTCCTCGTCACTCGGACCGTTTCTCTGTATTCCACCCAGTCAACCCGTCCTTGCTTCCACCCTCTGTAGGCCCCCTTTTTGCTTTTGAGCTTGTCCAGGAGCTCCTTGTTCGTCCACGCAGGCCTCCTGGCATTTTTGCCTGACTTCTTCATTCTTGGGATGCACCGCTCCTGAGCTTGGAGGAGGTGATCCTTGACTACTAACCATCTCCCTTGGGCCCTTCTCCCCTCCAGTGCTGTTTCCCACGTTACCCTGCCAAGCAGGTCCCTCAAGAGGCCAAAGTCTGCTCTCCTGAAGTCCAGGGTAGAGAGCTTGCTGCGTGCTCTCCTCGCTGCCCCAAGGATCTTGAATTCTACCGCTTCATGATCACTGCAGCCAAGGCCGCCCTTGAGCTTGACATTCCCCACCAGCCCCTCCTTGTTGGTAAGGACAAGCTCCAGAATAGTTCCTCTCCTTCTTGGCTCCTCTACCATTTGAAGAAGAAACTTGTCATTGACACATTCCAAGAACTTCCTGGATTTCTTGTGCCCTGCTGTGTTGTCCTTCCAGCAGATATCAGGGTGGCTGAAGTCCCCCATGATGACCAGGGTCTGTGAATGCGATGCCACTCCTATCTGTCTATGGAGGGCCTCATGCGCTCTGTCGTCCTGGTCAGGTGGCCTGTAGCAGATCCCTACTGTAATGTCCCCTGCCCCTGCGTTCCCTTTAATCTTGACCCATAAGCTCTCCGTTGGGTCTTCATCCATGCCCAGGTGGAGCTCCATGCACTCCAGCTGGTCATTGACATAGAGGGCAACATCCCCTCCTGGTCTCCCCTGCCTGTCCTTCCTGAAGAGTCTGTATCCCTCCATTTCCACGCTCCAGTCATAGGAGTCATCCCACCACGTCTCTCTGATGCCAGTAAAATCGTAGGCCTGGAGGCGTGAGCACATCTCCAGCTCTTCTTGCTTATTTCCTATGCTGCGTGCAGTTGTATAAAGGCACTTCAGCCGGGTATCCAGTGAAGCTGTCTCACTGGCTGGAGCGTTTGCGTTCCCTTCATGCTGCTCTTCAGGTGGTCTTCCTTTGGGCTGTTTCATCTGTGACTTCCTAGTTCCGATCTCCTCAGGAGCCCCTGGCTCGTCCCCATAACACCTCAAGTGTGCTGCAGCGTACACAGCACATCTCGGAGCAACAGGTTGAGGGCCTTCAGTAATGAGCCACCCCTCAGGCCTTGGAGCATTGTCCCTTGGCTTGTCACGAGCAAGCCAGGTAGCATCCCCCTTCCCCCAGCAACCCTAGTTTAAAGCCCGGTCGCTAGCTCATGAGCAAACACCCTCTTCCCCCTTTCAGAAAGATGAGCCTCATCTGATGCCAACAAGCCTGGTGCCATATAGGCCATCCCATTGTCAAAAAACCCAAAAGTGTGGTGGTGACACCAGCCACGGAGCCACATCTTGATAGATTGCACGCGTCTGTTTCTTACAGTGTCCCTGCCTAGAACTGGGAGAACTGGAAGAAAAGATAACCTGTGCCCCAGACTCCCTAATTAACCTTCCCAAGGCCCTGAAGTCTCTTTTGATTGTTCTTGGGCTACCTGTTGCCACCTTGTCACCACCCACGTGAAAGAGCAGCAGCGGGCAGTAGTCCGAGGGCCAAACCAGGCTGGGAAGTTTTTGAGTGATGTCCCTGACCAGGGCCCCGGGGAGGCAGCGTACCTCCCTGTGAAGAGGGTCTGCCCGGCATATTGGGCCTTCTGTCCCCCTCCGAAGGGAGTCTCCTACTACTATAACCCACCTCTTCTTCCTTGCAGAGGCAGCTTTTAAACTGGGGGTAGGCCTTGCTGGTCCTGGCATCTCTGCTGGTGTAGCCAGACCACCTTCCATGCCATCCAGGGGTCGGCCTCCCTCCTCAAGAGCCTCACACCTGTTGTGCAGAGGCACCTGGTTGGGGGATGTGGGCAAGGAGGGAGTTCGCTTGCCTCCCCTCGTAGGAACTAGCCTCCGTTCACTGGCCTCCTTTTGGCCACTGCCCTCAGTCTGGCAAGGGGAAGGGACCAGATCTCCTTCAGCTCGGGGTTTTTTTGGTGGCTCTTCTGGTGTTTTACTCAGGGAGGTCAGAGTCTGCTTCCACCAATCAATTTCCTTCTCACTCTCCCTGATGCTCTGCAGCCTTTCTACTTCCTCTTTTAGCTCTGCCCCCAGGCTGAGTAGATCATCCCCCTGGTGGCACCTCACGCAGCTGTCACCTCTTCTACCACCCACTAACTGTGAGAGGCGAAGGCACCCCCTGCAGCTGGTGACCTGGGTGTCTGCGTGCTTCCAGGGGAGCTCATTTTGTATGGCCGCGTCTGCTCTGGCAGGTGCAGCAGACGCAGGAAGCTGCATCCTTCGGGTAGACACCATGGCTGAGCTTCCTTCCCGATCTTCCTGCGCCCTTCTCGCGCGCACTGCCGCGCCACGCGCTCCCTGGGGCCGCCTGTGAATGGGGTGGGTCTGGCCGCTGCTGCTGCAGGCCCCGCTCCCGCCCTGTCACCCGCTCTGGCGTGAGCTGCGGGCTCGTCCCCGCCTCAGAAAAACTCGCAAAAAGCCCCTTTTCACCACCATCGCCCGGCTCCACTGCAGACGTGCCAGCACCAGAGCTGTTTCTCTTGGCGAGTGACCGTTGGTGGCGGTTACGCCTCGTTTAAACCTGACGCTGCTGCTGCAGACTCCGCCCCGGCCTCGTCAGCCGCTCTGGCGCAATCTGCGGGCTCCCGGCGGGTCCCTGCCGCTGCCCGGGCTTGTCCGGGCCTCAGAAAAACTAAGGAAAAGCCCCTTTTCGATGTCATCACCCGGCTCTGCTGCCGAGGTGCCATGCCGATGTGCCAGCACCAGAGCTGTTTGTCTCGGTGAGTGACAATTAACCCTATCCCTGACAGAACCAGGACATTATCCACCATCCACCATATTCCATACCATCATATCCATACCATACCATATCCACCAGATTCCATACCATCTTTGCCATGCCCAGATCTTACAGATTCCAATGAATTGCCACCACTTTCCCCTGTCTTATATATGTATGTATATATATGTACATATGTACATATATATTCATGCAGAGATAATGCCCTTAGTTTATGGGCCACCCCTCCAAAGTGTCTGGCGAGTTCACTCAATCCATGGCTTTGGGCTCCATCTGTTAGAACAGTCTCTCAGGGCAGGTGAGATGGTGTGTGGTGCTGGCCTGTTGCATGCTGTATTTTCGGAGCCTGTGACTGGCGTACCTGGCGTGGCTCACGCACACCCAGTCCATGGGCTGAAGATGTAGATCTTGAGGAAGTCGCTGGGCACCAACTGCTGAGGTCAGTTCTGATCCCATCACCGCTGTGCTTTACTCAATTTTTCATCAGAGTCCATCTGTCCTTAATTTGGGTGATTCTTAATGTAGTACAGCTGACAGCAATTATAGTAACAAGGACATACAGTGACAGTGTTACTTAACAATCAACAACACACAATTTGATTCATTGGCTATTCTCACCCAAAATCACATCTCCATGAGGTACACATCGGACTTCCCCATCCTGCCGCATCACCCACCAAGTGCACCCAGGTCCTTGGGCAAAAGCAATCCCACGGATGGGTTTGCCTTTGCCTGAGGCAGGACTAACCCAGACTGTCTTCCCTAACATATTCTTCATGGGCACTACGGGGACTTTATCCCCTTCTACGGTACGTGGAAGTTTTGATTGGGCAGGGCCAGCCCGATTGGTAGATCCCCTGGTGTTAACCAGCCAGGTAGCCTTTACTAAATGTGCATCCCAGTGTTTTAAGGTCCCACCACCCATTGCTCTCAGTGTAGTTTTTAACAGTCCGTTGTATTGTTCTATCTTCCCAGAGGCTGGTGCATGATGTGGGATGTGATAGACCCACTCAATGCCATGCTCTTTGGCCCAGGTGTCTATGAGACTGTTTCGGAAATGAGTCCCGTTGTCCGACTCAGTTCTCTCTGGGGTGCCATGTCGCCACAGGACTTGCTTTTCAAGGCCCAGGATAGTGTTCCAGGCAGTGGCATGTGGCACGGGGTATGTTTCCAGCCATCCAGTGGTTGCTTCCACCATTGTGAGCACATAGCACTTGCCTTGACGGGTTTGTGGCAGTGGGATATAATCAATCTGCCAGGCCTCCCCATATTTATATTTCAACCATCGTCCTCCATACCAAAGGGGCTTCAAACGCTTGGCTTGCTTGATTGCAGCGCATGTCTCCCATTCATGGATGACCTGCGCAATAGCGTCCATGGTCAAGTCCACCCCTCGGTCACGAGCCCATCTATATGTCGCATCTCTTCCTTGATGGCCTGAGGCGTCATGGGCCCACCGAGCTATAAATAGTTCACCCTTATGTTGCCAGTCCAGATCCACCTGAGCCACTTCAATCCTGGCAGCCCGATCCACCTGCTGGTTGTTCCGATGTTCCTCCGTGGCCCGATTCTTCGGTACATGGGCATCTACGTGGCGTACTTTCACAACCAGATTCTCTATCCGGGCAGCAATATCTTGCCATAGTTCAGCAGCCCAGATGGGTTTGCCTCTGTGCTGCCAGTTGCCCTGCTTCTGCTGCTGTAGCCACCCCCACAGAGCGTTTGCCACCATCCAGGAGTCAGTGTAGAGATAAAGTACTGGCCATTTTTCTTGCTTGGCAATGTCCAAAGCCAGCTGAATGGCTTTCACCTCTGCAAACTGGCTCGATTCACCTTGTCCTTCACTGGCTTCTGCAACTTGTCGTGTAGGACTCCACACAGCAGCCTTCCACTTCCGATGCTTTCCCACAATCCGGCAGGACCCATCAGTGAACAGGGCATATTTCTTCTCATTTTCTGGCAGTTTATTATATGGTGGGGCCTCTTCCGCACGCGTCACCTCCTCCTCTGGTGACATCCCAAAATCCTTGCCTTCCGGCCAGTCCATGATCACTTCCAGAATTCCTGGGTGATTGGGGTTTCCCATTCGAGTTCGCTGTGTGATCAGTGCAATCCACTTACTCCACGTAGCATCAGTTGCATGATGTGTGGTGGGGACCCTTTCTCTGACCATCCACCCCAGCACCGGTAGTCGAGGTGCCAAGAGGAGCTGCGCTTCCGTACCAACCACTTCCGAAGCAGCTCGAACCCCTTCATGTGCTGCCAACACTTCTTTTTCTGTTGGAGTGTAGCGGGCTTCGGATCCTCTGTATCCCTGACTCCAAAACCCTAGGGGTCGACCTCGGGTCTCCCCTGGTGCTTTCTGCCAGAGGCTCCAGGTAGGGCCATTCTCCCCGGCTGCGGTGTAGAGCACGTTTTTAACATCTTGTCCTGCCCGGACTGGCCCCAGGGCCACCGCATGGACTATTTCCTGTTTGATTTGTTCAAAAGCTTGTTGTTGCTCAGGACCCCATTTAAAATCGTTCTTCTTCCGGGTTACTTGGTACAGAGGGCTTACAATTAGACTGTAATTTGGGATATGCATTCTCCAAAACCCCACAATGCCTAAGAAAGCTTGTGTTTCCTTTTTACTAGTTGGTGGAGACATGGCTGCTATTTTGTTGATCACATCCATTGGGATCTGACGGCGTCCATCTTGCCATTTTATTCCTAAAAACTGGATCTCCTGCGCAGGTCCCTTGACCTTACTTCGTTTTATGGCAAAACCAGCTTTCAGAAGGATTTGGACTATTTTATTCCCCTTCTCAAAAACTTCTTCTGCTGTGTTTCCCCATACGATGATGTCATCAACGCATTGCAGATGTTCTGGAGCTTCACCCTGTTCCAGTGCAGTCTGGATCAGTCTATGGCAAATGGTGGGGCTGTGTTTCCACCCCTGGGGCAGTCGATTCCAGGTGTACTGGATGCCCCTCCAAGTGAAAGCGAACTGTGGCCTGCACTCTGCTGCCAAAGGGATTGAGAAGAATGCATTTGCTATGTCAGTCGTGGCATAGCACTGGGCTGCCTTGGACTCCAGTTCATACTGGAGTTCTAGCATGTCCGGCTCGGCAGCGCTCAGCGGTGGCGTGACTTCAGTCAGGCCACGATAGTCTACAGTTAGCCTCCACTCTCCATTAGATTTTCGCACCGGCCATATGGGACTGTTGAAGGGTGAGCGAGTCTTGCTGATCACTCCTTGAACCTCTAGTTGACGAATCAGCTCATGGATGGGAATCAGAGAGTCTCGGTTAGTGCGATACTGCCGCCGATGCACCGTTGTGGTAGCAATCGGCACCTGCTGTTCTTCGACCCTCAACAACCCCACAACAGAAGAGTCCTCTGAGAGACCAGGCAAGGTAGACAACTGTTTAACTTCCTCCGTCTCCAAGGCAGCTGTACCAAAGCCCACCGGTACCCCTTTGGGTCCTTCAAATACCCTCTCCTGAGGTAATCTATACCAAGGATGCACGGAGCTTCTGGGCCAGTCACAATGGGATGCTTTTGTCACTCATTCCCAGTTAGGCTCACTTCAGCCTCCAGTACAGTCAGCTCTTGGGATCCCCCTGTCACCCCAGAAATACAAATGGGTTCTGCCCCTCTAGAGCTTGATGGTATCAGAGTGCACTGTGCTCCTGTGTCCACTGGAGCCTTGTACTCCTGTGGGTCTGATGTGCCAGGCCATCGAATCCACACTGTCCAATAAACCCGGTTGTCCCTTTCCTCCACCTGGCTGGAGGCAGGGCCCCTCTAATAGTGGTCATGGTATCCAGTACTCACTTCTTGCAGAAATGACTTGGAAGTTCCTTCAAGAGGATCAGAAGCAAGATCAGGCCTTCTGCTCTGTCTGGGGAGCTGCCCGCTGGAACCGGGGCAGCACTTTTCCTGGAAGGATCCCCTTTTGTGGTTGTCCTTCCTTGCAACTCCTGTACCCGTGTCCGCAGGATCGAAGTAGGTTGTCCATCCCACTTCCTCATGTCCTCTCCGTGGTCACGCAGGTAGAACCACAGGGTGCCTCGCGGTGTGTACCCTCTGTAGTCCCTCTCTTGAGAGGGGAAGCCCTGCTCCTAATAGCTGAGATGCTGGCCCGTACAGGTGGGGAGTAGGACATATTCTCTTCGAGTTGCTGGACCTTCCGCAACAGTTTCTCCACAGCTGAGACAAGGGGGGAAGAGAGACTTTCTTCATATCGCCGGAGCCGGCCAGCCACCTCATCCACCGTTGGTCCCTCTTCGCCTTTCCATTCCATCACTGCCAGTGAGTTGGCATATGACGATGGTGCGCTCCGTACAAACTCCCGCCACATGGGCCTTGTGCAATGCACCTCATCGGGGTCTGTAGGTAACTGCATTGTCCAGGTCATAATAAATCATCTCCCGCACGGCTAGTTCTCTCAGGTACTGGATACCTCTTTCCATGGTGGTCCACTTGCTTGGTTGACATACAACACCTTCACTGAAGGGGTACCTCTCCCTCACGCCTGACAGGAGTCGTTTCCAGAGGCTGAGGGCTTGGGTCTTCTTCCCAATCGCCTTGTCAATGCCGCCTTCCCTAGACAGGGATCCCAGCTGCCTGGCTTCCCTACCCTCTAATTCCAGGCTACTGGCCCCGTTATCCCAACACCGAAGCAGCCAGGTGACAATGTGCTCACCTGAAAGTCGGCTAAAATCTTTTCGCATATCCCGCAGCTCGCTCAAGGATAGGGATCGGGTAATTACCTCTGGTTCTGCCTCGTCCTCCTGTCCTCGTGATGGCCCTGGTTCATCGTCATCTCTTACTGAGCGAACTGATCTCTTTGTGTACTTCTTCTTCTGTAGGGGGGCAACTGACACTGGCACGGGCTGGTTCCCTGGTTCAGCGGCAGTGGCTGCCACCGGGGCTGGAGTAGCTGCAGCGTCCCTCGCAGGGGTTGCAGTAGCCGCAGTGTGTGTCACAGAGGTTGCAGTAGCCGCAGTGTCCGTCAGAGGGGTTGTAGTAGCCGCAGTGACTGTCACAGGGGTTGTAGTAGCCGCAGTGCCTGTCGCAGGGGCTGCAGTAGCCGCAGTGCCCATCGCAGGGGCCGCAGTAGCCGCAGCGCCTGTCGGTCTGGTCTCCGTCTCTTTCCCCTGAGGGTGCCGCGTAACACTGAGCGGTGCCTGGTAGATCCTGGCCAGGGCCCAGCACAGTGCGGGGAGTTGTGCCTCTCTGGAATGGCCACAGCATTTTCCCTTCAGATATTCTACTACTCTGTCAGGGTCCTGTAATTGTTCAGGGGTGAAGTCCCAGACCCTTGGAGGCGAGCAGTTCTCTGGGTACCTGCCCATGTTCTCCCACATGCCATGCCACCCCTGACTGTCCAGCCTCGGAGCAGATCTCTGGGGGGTGGTCTTAAACACTTGTTTAACCCTAAACAGGGCCTGGAACACATTCAGCAGACATAACACTAGGAACATGCTGGTTTGAGCATCCCAAGGATATTCAAAATTGTCAAAAGCTGTCACACCTGGCCCAAAGGAGAAAAGGGAGGCAAAAGAGCTGAGGAAAGTGTCCCCCCCCTGTTTCCCCCATAGACTGGGTGTGATTATTAATAAATTCCGAGAAACAGCGCCCAAGGTACGGACAGGACAGCAATACCACACACCACCCCAAAATAGCCATCTGAACAGTGACATTATCATATCATAAGCTGATATCGCACAGGACAGCAAAATGATAGTCCTGATCCTTCTCCCAGAGGTGATAAACAGCATCCTGGGAAGTACATAAACCATACAGGAATTTACATAACACAGCCACGGGATTAAACCGAGCAACATGGTAACCAGCAACTACTTACCTAATATAATAAATGCACACAACAAATTCGCTTTAACAAGCTCTAGTTGGCTTTGTCATTATCTCAACCCTTCGGGCCCCACGTTGGACACCAAAAAGAACGGTTGTGGTTTAGCCTCAGATGGCAACAAAGAACCATGTGGCTGCTCTCTTCCCCACGGGGAAGAAGCGGAAGAATTCTGAAGGTACGATTTGCCCTCGGTGAAGCCATATTGGCTGTCACCAATCACCTCCTTATTTTCCATGTGCCTTAGCAGAGATTCCAGGAGGATCTGCTCCACGATCTTGCTGGGCACAGAGGTGACACTGACCGGCCTGTAGTTCCCCGGGTTTTCCTTTTTTCCCTTTTTAAAAACGGGGGTTCTGTTTCCCCTTTTCTAGTCAGTGGGAACTTCACCAGACTGCCACGACTTCTCAAATATAATGGATAGTGGCTTGGCAACTTTACGTGCCAGTTCCCTCAGGACCTGCGGATGAATCTCATCAGGTCCCATGGACTTGTGCACCTTTAGGTTCCTCAGCTGGTCTCAAACCTGATCTTCTCCTAAAGTGAGCGGTACCTCATTCTCCTAGTTCCTGCATTTACCTTCTACAACTTGGGCGGTGTGGCTAGAGCCCTTACCAGTGAAGGCTGAGGCAAAAGAGTTGTGGAGTACCTCAGCCTCGTCCGTGTCCTGGGTGACCAGGTCTCCCATTTCCTTCTTGAGTGGGCCCATATTTTCCCTAGACTTCCTTTTATGACTGACATACCTATTGAAGGCTTTCTTGTTGGCCTTGACGCCTCTGGCCAGGTTTAACTCTGTCTGGGCTTTAGCTTGCCTAATCTGGTTCCTGGCTGCTCAAACAATTTCTCTGTATTCCTCCCAGGCTATCTGTATCTGGCTTCCACCCTCCGTCGGCTTCCTTTTTCCTGTTTGAGATTGTCCAGGAGCGCTGTGTTCATCCATGCAGGCCTCCTGGCTTTTTTGACTGACTTCCTCTTTGGCAGGATGCATTGCTCCTGGGCTTGGAGGAGGTGATCCTTGAATATTAGCCAGCTTTCTTCGGCCCCTCTTCCCTCCAGGGCTTCATCCCATGGTACTCCATCAAGCAGATCCCTGAAGAGGCCAAAGGCTGCTCTCCTGAAGTCCAGGGCAGCAAGCTTACTGTGCACCCTCCTTGTTGCCCTAAGGATCTCAAACTCCACCATCTCATGGTCACTGCAGCCAGAGCTGCCCTTGAGCGTGACATTCCCCACCAGCCCCTCCTTGTTGGTGAGAACAAGGTCCAGCATGGCACCTCTCCTCTTGGGCTCCTCCACCACTTGGAGAAGGAAGTTATTGTCGACACATTCCAGGAACCTCCTTGATTGCTTATGCCCTGTTGTGTTGTTCTTCCAACAGATATCAGGGTGGTTGAAGTCCCCCATGAGGACCAAGGCTTGTGAATGTGAGGCTGCTCCTATCTATCTATAGAGGGGCTCAGCCACTCGATCTTCCTGGTCGGGTGGCCTGTGGCAGACCTCCACTACAGCATCACCCACCCCTGCCCTCTCTTTAATCTTGACCCATAAACTCTTGGTCAGCTCCTCATCCATTTCCAGGTGGAGCTCCATGCACTCCGGCTGGTCCTTGACATAGAGCACGATACCCCTTCATCGTCTCCCCTGCCCGTCCTCCTTGAACAGGAGCCATCCTACCATGTTTCCACGATGCCAATTAGATCATAGCCCTGCAGGTGTGCTCGTGTCTCTAACTCCTCTTGTTTGTTCCCCATGCTACATGCATTTGCGTACAGGCAGTTAAGCTGGGCCCCTGATGAAGCTGGCTTCCTGGCCGGAGTGGCTGTTTTTCCCTCAAGCTGCATTCCAGGGGCTCTCCTGCTGACCTGTAACCCATCTCCAGGTTCTGGGCCTCTACCACTGGTATTAGCATCATATTGGTAGGAGTGGGACAGATTCCGGTTCCCCACCCCCGGCAACTCTAGTTTAAAACCCTCTCCACAAGCTTGGCGAGCCTCTGACTGAAGATGTTCTTCCCCTTCTCTAATAGGTGAACCCCCTCAGGGCCCAGGTTTCTCAAAGCGAGTCCCATGGTCTAAGTAGCCAAACCCCTGGCCGTGGCACCAGTCCTGCAGACAGTTGTTAATTTGCCAGATTCGCCTGGCCCTATCAGCCCCCTTCCCTTCGACTGGGAGGACTGATGAAAAGACTACCTGCATCCCAGAGTCCCTGACCACCGCTCCCAGGTGTCTCGGTAGTCTTCAGGGTGCTCCCAGCTGCATCACTGGTGCCCACATGGAAGAGCAGCAGTGGATAATAGTCTGAGGACTGCACGAGGTTTGGCAGTCTCTCAGTAACACCCCTGACAGGAGCTCCCGGCAAGCAGCACACCTCCCAGAGAGCGTGTCCGGCCAGCAGACGGGTGCCCCCGTACCTCTCAGTCGCCCACAACTATCACCCGTTGCCTTTTCTTGGTTGCACTGGTTGTTATACGGGGAGCAGACGGGGTAGTCTTGCTCAGCTCCAGCACCTCTCCTGATACAATAGGTTTTCCCTCTTGTCCTGGTTCCGGGAGGGAGAGGGTTAATTTTCCCCAGGCTCTGGCAGGGACACGGGTATTCCATCCCATGTGAGCCATGCCCAGTCTGTAGCTGGGAGCAGCTGGGGGAGGAGGCGGGAAGTCACCACTTGGAGCAGGCTGGGGCATCTGGGGTCGGTCGGTCGGTGGATGAGCCATGCGCGATGGTACCGTAGTTGTGTTTGTACATTCCTCTGTCCGCGTTATCGTTGTTGTTCTCCTGTTCCCTTTGCTGTTCTGTTAAAGCGCCTTCGTCTCAACCCACGAGTTTTGCCTTTTCCTTCCGATTCTTCCCCGTGGGGGGGCGGGGTTGAGAGAGCTGCCGCGTGGTCCTTTGTCGCCGTTCGAGGCTAAACCACGACACCCCTTCACTCTGCAGAGCGGTTGAAGCAGCTCTGCGAGGGCAGCTCAGTTTTGGGGGAAGTCTCTTCCTCCTGCTGGTCTTTGCAGGGACAAGCTTCCACTCTGTGTCACTGGCCTCCCCTCCTGCTGCGTGTGCCGGCGTGGGAGCTATTGCCTGTTTGGCTGTGGGTTGGGGGTCCACTGCAGGCTGTGTTTGTACATAGCTAGCACCATCATTAATTGCATTAATTGTATCTGCCATACTAGGTACAGTGGCTGTTAGAGGGTCAGTGACTTTATTTAAAGCCCTATAGCCATGTGCCGTGTCCCCTCTGGTTTTTTAACAGCCCAGATGAGGTTGTTATATGATGAACAGCCCAGAACCCCCCCGCACCCTGGGCTCATCCCCAGCAGCGTGGGCAGCAGGGCGAGGGGGGGATTCTGCCCCTCTGCTCCGCTCTGGGAGACCCCCCTGCAGCGCTGCCTCCAGCGCTGGGGCACCAACAGCAGAAGGACACGGAGCTGTTGGAGCGGGGCCAGAGGAGGCCCCGGAGATGCTGGGAGGGCTGGAGCCCCTCTGCTGTGGGGACAGGCTGAGAGAGCTGGGGGGGTTCAGCCTGGAGAAGAGAAGGCTCCGCGGAGACCTTCCAGCCCCTTCCAGTCCCTCAGGGGGCTCCAGGAAAGCTGGGGAGGGACTCTGGATCAGGGAGGGGAGCCACGGGACGAGGGGGAAGGGTTTTACACTGAAAGAGGGAAGATTTAGGTTAGATAGCAGGAAGAAATTGTTTGCTGTGAGGGGGGTGAGCCCCTGGCCCAGGTTGCCCAGAGAAGCTGTGGCTGCCCCATCCCTGGAGCGGTTCAAGGCCAGGTTGGACGGGGCTTGGAGCAACCTGGGCTGGTGGGAGGTGTCCCTGCCCGGGGCAGGGGGTGGCACTGGGTGATCTTTAAGGTCCCTTCCAACCCAAACCATTCTGTGATTCTATGAATGTGATTTTATTTTCCCCTATAACACCCAGATTATTACTGTAATTGTTTGATTAATTCTGTCACAGGTTTTATGGCAGGAGCAGTTTATTGGTTTGCTGTTCGGCAAGAAGGCCGTACGAAATACGGATTTCCACCCACTATTGCAAATGATAAACCTTGCCCAAACTATATATTGTGCCCTAAGGTGTGAGGCCAGCCGTTAAACCCGGTACCGGGGACAACGGAACTTAAGCCCTGGATCAGGGGAAACGGAACTTAAAACCAAACCAGGCATCTGAAGCCCTGCATCGCAAACTGATGAGCTGAGATTTGAAAAGAAAAAAAAAGCAGCAGCAGCAGCAGCAGCATATGTGACCCCATTGCTCTAAAACATGTTTAGGTTAAAAAAAAAAAACAACAAGCAAACCCAATATTTTTTTAGAGGAAAAAAGGTTTTTTGGACTGTTGGTAAATAAACTAACTTTTTTTGGAGATCTTTCATCTTTCTCTCATCTTTTTTTTTTTAATTTCTGTTAAATATATGCATATAATCTATTGGTGCAGATGTGTATCGATAAACGGATATACATCGGGGGAGGGGGCTCAATAATTTAGGGGCCGAAAAAAGCATGCAGACCACCCCCGGGGCACTATGACGTCACGGCTGCCTTGCCCACCTCCCCGGTGACGTCACCCCTTCCTCCCCCCCGCGCGTGCGCAGGGCGGCCCCTCTCCCCCCACCCCCGACTCGGCGCGGAGGATGCGGGGGCCGCAGGTGGGTGCGTTGTGCTGCGGGGGGGATGCAATGGGGGGTGCATGGGCGTGCAGGCGGGGGGGGGTTGGGGGGGGGGTGTGCATCGCCGTGGTGCATTGTGGGCACTGCGTGAATTGCGGGGTGCGGGGGAGGGATTTCGCGGGGGGCGCATCCTGGTGCACGCTGCGGGGTAGGTGTCGCATGGGGCGGGGGGGGGGGACGGGGGGACGGGGGGGGTCGCGCCGCAGCGCTGCATGGCGGGGGGGGGGCGGTGCGCAGGGAGGGGCGCATCAGGCATTGCCCGGGGGGGGGTGGGGTGTTGATTGTGAGGGTGCAGCGGTGCACTGGGGGGGTGCCCGTGTTGGGGGGGGTGGGGGGTTTCTGCCTGCCCCGGGGGCGCTGCGCTGCGCATCAGCATCCGTGCAGGGGTGGTGCATTGTGGGATGCGCAGGCGCTGCCGGCGGGGGGGGCACGGGCTAGAGGAGGGTGCCTGGGGCATTTTGGGGTGTTTGCGGGGGAGGGGGCGGGGGGCTGGCACGGGTGTGCGCACCTCTGGGGGTGCATGCAGAGAGGGGGTGCGGCACGCGCAGCTGTGCATGCAACACCCCAACACCAGCACCCCGGAGCGCGGGGCGGTGTGAATGGCGGTACACGGTGCGGGGGGGGGGGGGGTGCGTGCATGCACGTACAGCGCTGCACGCGCGCTCTGCGCGCATACCTGCACGGTGCGCGCACCCGCAGGGGCACGTGCGTGTGGAGGTGCGTGCGTGCAGCGTGCGTGTGCGCCCCTCTGCACGCGCCCACCCCGGCACGCGCGCGCCGCCTGAGCACACGCATGCGGCACACGTGCGTGCACCTCACCTGCACGCGCCCCTTACGCACCTGTGCCCCCTGCACGCGCACGCCCCCCGGGCACGCGCACACGTCTGCAGGAGGGCAGGCAGGCACGGGGCGCCTACCCACGGCGCGCGCGTGCGCGGGGCGCGCCATGCACGGTGTGTGTCCGCACACACGCAGGGGGGTACGTGCAGCCCAGACGTGCGGGGGGGTGCGCGGGGGGGGTGCGCACACAGGGGGTGCGTGCAGCAGAGCTGTGGAGGTTCAGACATGCGTGGGGGGGGGCGCATGGGTGCGGGGAGGGCATGCGGACGTGCTGCACGTGCACAGGCGGAACTCCAAAGCCCCAGTCTGGCCAGATTGTCCCTCAAAAGCGGCGGTGTGTTTCTCCTCTTCTCCCAGTCCCCAGGAGGAGCGTGAGCGGGGCTGGGTGAGTGCACTGGGGTAGCGGTGCCTTAGTACGAGGCTTACAACCAAGTTACCGTTTGCTTCCTATGAGGCTACCGCTACGATACGGTGGGATATTCTTGGTAACCTTGTGAGGGGTCCATGAGATGCTGCCGAGAGACCGCTGAGATACTCTCAGGGTGCTACTGGGATGCTGCTATGATGATACCAGGGGTTTACTAAAATACTGTTAGGATTCTCTGCAGACAGCGCTAAGGCCCTGAGGTAGCTGCCACTAAGACGCTGTCAGGGTACTATCTGGATGCTACCGGGATCCTGTGGGAATGCTGCTATGGTACTGCCAGGGCACTACCAGGATGCTATCAGGACACTACTGAGATGCTTCCAGCATCTTTCCAGGGTTGGTACTGAGGTACTTTTATGAAGGTACCACTGGGGCAGTGATAACCCACCAGCAGGGCACTCTCAGGATACTACAACAGGTACGGTTTAGATGCTTTTAGCATAGTAACGTGGCACTAAGCTAATACCTGGATATTACACTGCACTACCAAGGTATAGCAGGACCCTACTCAGAGAGTAGCTATGTACCATTATAACAGTGTCAGGATCCCATCAGGACACTGCTCATACACTACTGTGATCCTCTCAGGGCACTGTTAGGATATAACTAGGATGCTATTGGGATGCTCCCGGCATAGTATCAGGATACTACTACCTGTGCTAGTCCACCTTCAGGGCCGCACTGAGCTGTTCAATGGTTGCTACGAGGATACTCTCAGTGTGGCACAAAGGCACTATCAGGACGCTGATAAGATGTTCACAGAATCACAGACTGGCCGTGGTGGGAAGGGACCTCTGGAGATCATCCCCTCCAACCCCCCCACCAGAGCAGGGTCACCCAGAGCAGGTGGCACAGGAACGCGTCCAGGCGGGTTTGGAATGTCTCCAGAGACGGAGACTCCCCCACCTCTGTGGGCAGCCTGTGCCAGGGCTCTGCCACCCTCACAGGAAAGAAGTTTTTCCTCGTGTTCAGGTGGAATTTCCCGTGTTCCAGTTTGTGCCCGTTGCCCCTTGTCCCGTCCCCGGGCACCACTGAGAAGAGCCTGGCCCCATCCTCTTGCCCCCCGCCCTTTAGCTCTTGCTGAGCATCGATGAGATCCCTCTCAGCCTGCTCTTCTCCAGCGGAACAGCCCCAGGGCGCTCAGCCTTTCCTCAGCACAGAGGTGCTCCAGCCCCTCAGCATCTCCGTAGCCTCCGCTGGACTCTCTCCAGCAGTTCTCCGTCCTTCTGGAACTGGGGAGCCCAGAACTGGACCCAGTGCTCCAGCTGTGGCCTCCCCAGGGCAGAGCAGAGGGGGAGGATGACTCCCTCCACCTGCTAGCAATGCTCTTCTTGATGCCCCCCAGGAGACCATTGGCCTCCTTGGCCACAAGAACACGTTGCTGGCTCATGGTCAACTTGTCCACCAGGACTCCCAGGTCGCTCTCTGCAGAGCCGCTCTCCAGCAGGTCAGCCCCCAACCTGTCCTGGTGCAGGGGGTTGTTCCTCCCCAGGTGCAGGACCCTACACTTGCCCTTGGTGAACTTTATATTATCAGGGTGCTGCCTGAATACTCCAAAGGTACCACTGAGATACTTTTACAATACTATCAAGGCACTACTAAGATGCTACAGGGCGATTGCTAGGTTGCTACTAAGATAGTATCGGGGTACTACGATGATCAGGATATTATCACAACGCTGCTCAGGTGCTATCAGGACAATAGTCATTTCTTAGTAGGATGCTGTCAGGACGCTACTAGGATATCAGTGGGATTCTTCTGAGATACTCCAAGGGCACTAGAAAAGATTGTGGTACGATACTTCTGGGATACTATCAGGGCAACACTCAGACTTTTGGGATAATGTCAACACATTACTAGCATGATACTTTCAGGTCACAACTAAGATAGTGATGTAGTATAAGGATACAACTAAAATACTCCCAGTTCAGTAAAACAGGTAGTGTTATGATACTTTTTATATGCTGTCAGGGTAGCACTAAGAGACTTTTGGGCCACTACCAACCCTTTGGTGCTACTAGTAAAGTACTACTAGTACAGTGTCAGGATATCTGCGTGTTTCTATGAAGACAGTACTAAGATGCTCTTGGAATACTGCTGGGGTACTACAGAGGTGCCGTTGGTGGTGTAACAGCCCTGGCGGTAGGGTTTCAGCCAGCCCAGCAGCAGCAAAGGGGATGGGGAGCCCTGGTGTCGTAACCGGTGAGTGGCCACCAGTGCCTCACAGGCACTCTCTCCCCGCAGCTAGGGCGGTGCGTCAGCATTGAGGAGGATGGAGGCCCCCCTGGTAAGCCTGGAGGAAGAGTTCGAGGAGGGGCCTGGCGATGATGGGGGGACCCCCCAACGTACTGCGGACCCGGCACTGGCTGAGCTGGAGAGCTTCTCGGCCGAGATGATGAGCTTCAAGTCGATGGAGGACCTGGTACAGGAGTTTGACGAGAAGCTCACCGTCTGCTTCCGCAACTACGATGCTGCCACCGAGGGTCTGGCCCCCGTGCGGGGACGTCTCCAGGCACAGGAGGAGGAGGAGCGCCTCCAGGATGAGGAGTGAGTAAGGCCCCCCCCGCTCCTGGCGACACGTGCCTCCTCGCACACCTGCAAAATCCACCTCCCCCGCAACGCAAAAATGACCGTGTCGCAGCGTGGTCACGCAGCACAGCACAGTAGTGGTGCAGTAGTGGTGTAACCTGTGAGTAAGCTCCCTCACAGCCTGTGGGCATCCTTGCAGCCTTGGGAGACTTCCCTGACCAGCTCCCTGCACTGCAGCATGGTCACGCACCATGTCAGGAATAGCGTGTAGTATCCTATGAGTAAGGACTCCCTTGGAGTCTGCATGCCACCTTGCACGCTAGCAAGGTACACCCCACATGCAACTCAGCCCCCTACGTTGTGGCATGGTCATGCAGCTGTGTGGAGTAGCTGTGTGGAGCCCTGGACCAGCTTTGTAGCATCCTTGGAGTAGCTGTGTAGGATCCTTGGAGTAGGGCACCATGGGCCCGCATGCCTCCTTGCACGGTCATGAGCTACACCCCGTCCCACGGCATGCTGCCCAGCCTTCCCCAGTGCAGCCTGGTTGTGCAGCACACAGAATCGTAGAATCACCCAGGTTGGAAGGGACCTTTCACATCATCGAGTCCAACCGTCGGCCCAACTCTGACAAAAACCATCACTAAACCACATCTCCAAGCGCTATGTCTGCCTGTCTTTTAAATACCTCCAGGGATGGTGCCTCAACCCTTCCTTCCCTGGGCAGCCTGTCCCAATGCTTGATAACCCTGTCAGTGTAAAAATTTTTCCTAATACCCAGTCGAAACCTCGCCTGGCGCAACTTGAGGCTGTTTCCTCTTGTCCCATGGCCCATTCCTTGGGAGAAGAGCCCGACCCCCCCGGCTACCCCCTCCTTTCAGGGAGCTGCAGAGAGCGAGAAGGTCTCCCCTCAGCCTCCTTCTCTCCAGGCTGAACACCCCCAGCTCCCTCAGCCGCTCCTCACAGCACTTGTGCTCCAGACCCCTCACCAGCTCCGTTGCCCTTCTCTGGACACGCTCCGGCCCCTCAGTGTTTTTCCTGTGGTGAGGGGCCCAAAACTGGACACAGCCCTCGAGGTGGGGCCTCCCCAGTGCCCAGTACGGGGGGACGGTCACTGCCCCAGCCAGTTTCGAACCTGGCAAAGAGTACTGCTGTCCCGTGAGTACTCCGAGTACTCCCATCGGGGTAGTGGTGGAGTATCCTACGAGTAACGCCCCTCTGGGGCCTGTTGCGCCTCCTATTGCGCTCGCAAGATCTCCAGCGCACGCGAGTCGGCTCCCTGCGCTATGGCGTGGTCCTGCAGCACCTTGGAGTAGCTCTGTGGGATCCTTGGAGTAGCTCTGTGGGATCCTTGGAGTAGCCGTTTGACAAACCCCCCCCCAGCCCTGCCACAATAGAGTGGCATTTGCATTAAAATCTAGATTTCATTAAAAACCTTTTTTTTGTCTTGCAAAATGCCTTTTTTTTTTTTTTTTTTTTGGCCAAATTAGTGAATTTTTTTTTTCAGCGGTGTTTATACGTTAACACCTTTCTAATGGATTTTTTCTGTGTGTTTAATTGGGATTATTCCCCAGGCTGCAATCCCTAATACTGCTTTTTCACTGTGCAAAGTGGTTGTTTTCAACCCAAAAGCCCCCAAATATGTTTATTTTGTTGGGGTTTTTTCCTTTTCCTCAAGGTCGAATTGCTTTTTGTAATTGGCCAAACCGATGGTTTTTCAGAGAAAAACACATTTTGGCCTGGTGCCGGGAGCACCCGCGCTGTCGCCGGCAGCCGGCTCGCGGCGCCGCTTTGTGCTGCTTATTGTGTCTTTTTGGGTCACTTTGGGCAAAACAGCGCTTTTTTTTTTTTCTCCCTCTTGAATGGGCCCTGTGTGTATGGGCGGGGGATGGGCTGAGGCCTTAAAGGCACCGTATTTCCCTAACTATTAACCAATTCTTGCCATAATTAACCCAGAAATCTGCTGCTGCTGCTTGCCCCGCCCTGCAGGGTGCTGGCTCTTTAAGAGTGGAAAAAAAGCACAAATTTGGGGGGATAGCAATTTTTTCCTTATTTGCTGCGTGTTTGTTAAAAATCAGAATATAGGCATTTTTTGACGTGCATTTTTGTGCGTTAATTTGTGAAATATGTGATTTAGGGGGAGTTAAGGTAAGGTGAGGAGGCAGAGAGAAAAATACCCTAAAATCAGCGGGTTGGGGCTGGGAGGGGCAGGAGGTTTTAGGGTGATTTAGGGGGAATTGGGATGTGCGTGGATGTGGCACCATGTCGAACTAAAAATGTGATGGGAAAATGGATGGGTTTGCCTTAATGGGAGAAATTGTCTAATCTTTTTGTGCCTTTTCCCCATTTTTGCCTTTTTCCCTATTTTTGACCTTTTTCCCCAATGTCCCCTTCTCATCCATTTCCCCCTTTTCCATTTTTTCCTCTTTTCTCTCCCTTTTCTCTCTTTTCTCTCCTTTTTCCTTCTCCTCCACTTTTCCACATTTTTCTGCTTATTTCCCCCCTTTTCTCTTACATTTTCCTTTTTCCTCCCCATTTCCCCCATTTCCCCTTTTCCCTCCATTTTTTTCCTTTTTCCCTCTTTTACCCGCTTTTCCTCCTTCGCCTGTTTCCCATTTTCCCATCTTTCCCTTTCTCTCCATCTTTTTTGCTTCTTTCCCCTTTTCCCCCTTTTCCTTCTTCCCCTTGTTCTCATTTTTTCTTCCACTTCCCTTTTATCCCCATTTCCCCCCTTTTGGCCCCTTTTTTTTTTTTCCCATCTTCTCCTTCTTTAACCCTTTTTTTTTTCTGCTCTTTCTCCAGTTTTTTCCCCGTTTTTCGTTTTTTCCTTTCTCTCCCTTTTTTCATTTTTTCCCCTCTTTTTTCCAATTTCCTCCTTCCCCCGTTTTCACATTTTTCTTTTCACATTTTTCACATTTTTCAGTGTTTTTTTTCCCTTCCCCCCTTTTTTCCTATTTTTCCCCCCCCCTTTTCTTCTTTTTTTCCCTATTTGCCCTCTTTTTCCTTATTTTCGCCCTTCCCCTCCTTTTTCCTTTCCCCCCTTTTTCACATTTTTCATATTTTTTCACATTTTTCACTTTTCTCTCCTTTTCCCTCCTTTCCCCCCTGTTTTCCCCCTGTTCCCCAACCCCTCCCCCATGCACCTTTTTTGGGGTGAAATTGGACAAAATTGGTCCAGCCCAGTGGGGGAGAACTGGGCACCTCAAATAGTGGTGCAGAGGAGCGGGGGTTAGGTGGGTTCAGGGCAGTTTTGGGATGTTTGTTGCATTTTAGGGTATCAGGGCCATGGTTTGGGATGGTTTCGGGCAGTTTTGGGGTGTTTTGGGCTATTTTGGGGTTCTTTCCAGGTGTTTCAGGGCTCTGTTTTGGGGCACCATTTCAGGGTATTTTGGGGAGGTTTGGGAGATTTTGGGGGGGTTTCAGGACATTGCAGCTGGGTTTTGGGGGGTTTTGGGGATGTTTCATTTGTGGATATTCCAGAGCCATATTTTGGGGTGTTTCAGGGCAGTTTTGGGGGTGCAGTTTTGGGGTGTTTCAGGACTGTTTCAAGTTGGCAATTTGGGGTGTTTCAGGGTGGCATTTTGGGGTGCTGTGACTGCACTTTGGGGCATTTCAGCATGTTCCAGGGCAGCCTCTTGGGGAGTTTTGAGGCATTTTGGGCACTGCAGAAGCAGTTTGGGGTGTCAGGCAATTGGGGGATGTTCTGGAGCATCGAGGTGGCATTTTAGGGTTTTTCTTTGGGGTATCAGGGCAGCTTTTGAGGCATTTTAGGGTGTCTCTGGGCATTGTTTGAGGAGAGCATTTTGAGGTCTTTTCCCAGTGACATTTTGGGGCTTTTTGGGGTATTAGGGCAGTATTTTGGAGCATTTGAGAGATTTTTGGGGTGGTGTCTTGGGGACAGCATTTGGAGACATTTCAGGCAGCATTTTGGGTGTTTTGGAGCATTTTGGGCAGTGTTTCAGGATGTCATTTTGGGGTATTTCTAGGTGTTCAAAGGTGGCATTTTGGGATATTTTGGGGCATTTCAGGGTTTTTTAGGGATGGTGGTTTGGAGCATTTCAGGGTAGCATTTTGGAGGATTGTGACTTTTGGGGGAATTTCAGGGCATTTTGGAGCTTTGGGACTTTAGGGGCATTTTGGGGTGTTCCAGGGCAGCGTTTTGAGGTGTTTTCATAGAATGACAGGACGGTTCAGGTTGGAAGGAACCTTAAGGCCCACCCAGTGCCACCCCCTGCCCTGGGCAGGGACACCTCCCACCAGCCCAGGTTGCTCCAAGCCCCGTCCAACCTGGCCTTGAGCCCCTCCAGGGATGGGGCAGCCACAGCTTCTCTGGGCAACCTGGGCCAGGGGCTCACCCCCCTCACAGCAAACAATTTATTCCCAATATCTCATCTCAATCTCCCCTCTTCAGTGTAAAAACCCTTCCCCCTCGTCCCATGGCTCCCCTCCCTGATCCAGAGTCCCTCCCCCAGCTTTCCTGGAGCCCCTTGAGGGACTGGAAGGGGCTGGAAGGTCTCCCCGGAGCCTTCTCTTCTCCAGGCTGAACCCCCCAGCTCTCTCAGCCTGTCCCCACAGCAGAGGGGCTCCAGCCCTCCCAGCATCTCCGGGGTCTCCTCTGGCCCCGCTCCAACAGCTCCGTGTCCTTCTGCTGTTGGTGCCCCAGAGCTGGAGGCAGCGCTGCAGGGGGGTCTCCCAGAGCGGAGCAGAGGGGCAGAATCACCTCCCTCGCCCTGCTGCCCACACTTCTTTTGATGCAGTGCAGATGCGGTTGGCTTTTTGGGCTGCCAGCGCACACATTGCCAGCTCGTGTTGAGCTTCTCGTCCACCAGCACCCCCAAGTCCTTCTCCTCGGGGCTGCTCTCCAGCCATTCTCCGCCCAGCCTGGATTTGTGCCTGGAATTGCCATGACCCAGGTGCAGGACCTTGCCCTTGGCCTGGTTGAACTTCAGGAGGCTGGCACAGGCCCACCTCTCCAGCCTGTCCAGGTCCCTCTGGATGCCATCCCTTCCCTCCAGTGTGTCAACCGCGCCACACAGCTTGGTGTCATCGGCAAACTTGCTGAGGGTGCCCTCGATCCCACTGTCCATGTCACCAACAAAGATGTTAAACAGCACCGGTCCCAGTTCTGACCCCCCGAGGAGCGCCACTCGTCACTGGTTTCCACGTGGACATTGAGCCGTTGACCGCAACCCTTTGACTGCGGCCATCCAGCCAGTTCCTTATCCACCCAGTGGTCCATCCATCAAATCCATGCTTTTCCAATTTAGAGACCAGGATGTCGTGCGGGACAGTGTCAAACGCTTTGCATAAGGCCAGGTAGATGACGTCGGTTGCTCTCCCCTTATCCACCAACGCTGTGGAAACATCACAGAAGGCCATCAAATTTGTCAGGAATGATTTGCCTTTGGTGAAGCCACGTTGGCTGTCACCAATCACCTCCTTATTTCCCATGTGCCTTAGCAGAGATTCCAGGAGGATCTGCTCCATGATCTTGCCTGGCACAGAGGTGAGACTGACTGGTCTCTAGTTCCTTCTTCCCTTTTTGAAAATGGGCGTTCTGTTTCCCCCTTTTCCAATCAGCGGGAACTTCACCAGACTGCCACGACTTTTCAAATAGAATGGAAAGCGGCTTGGCGACTTCATCTGCCAGCTCCCTCAGGACCCGTGGATGGATTTCATCCGGTCCCATGGACTTATGCACCTTCAGGTTCCTCAGATGGTCCCGAACATGATCTTCTCCTACAGTGGGGGGTTCTTCATTCTCATAGACCCTGCCTTTGCATCCCTGCACCTTGGGTGGTGAGGTTGGAGCCCTTGCTGGTGAAGGCCGAGGCGAAAAGTCATTCAGCACCTCAGCCTTCTCCATATCCTGGGTGACCAGGTCTCCCGTCTCCTTCCTGAGACGGCCCACATCTTCCCTAGTCTTGCCTTTATCCTGACGTACTTATAGAAGTTTTTGTTGTTATCCTTGATGTTCCTGGACAGATTTAATTCTCTCTGGGCTTTAGCTTGCCTGATCTGGTTCCTGGTCGCTCAGGACAGTTTCTCTGTATTCCACCCAGTCAACCCGTCCTTGCTTCCACCCTCTGTAGGCCCCCTTTTTGCTTTTGAGCTTGTCCAGGAGCTCCTTGTTCGTCCATGCAGGCCTCCTGGCATTTTTGCCTGACTTCTTCATTCTTGGGATGCACCGCTCCTGAGCTTGGAGGAGGTGATCCTTGACTACTAACCATCTCCCTTGGGCCGTCTCCCCTCCAGTGCTGTTTCCCACGTTACCCTGCCAAGCAGGTCCCTCAAGAGGCCAAAGTCTGCTCTCCTGAAGTCCAGGGTAGAGAGCTTGCTGCGTGCTCTCCTCGCTGCCCCAAGGATCTTGAATTCTACCACTTCATGATCACTGCAGCCAAGGCCGCCCTTGAGCTTGACATTCCCCACCAGCCCCTCCTTGTTGGTAAGGACAAGCTCCAGAATAGTTCCTCTCCTCGTTGGTTCCTTTAGAGGGTCATGGGGCAATGCTTTAGGATGGCATTTTGGGGTGTTTCTGGGGCTTTGGCAGCATTTTAGGATGTTTTGTGGCATTTCGGGGCATCATGGTGGTGTTCTGGCGTAGTATTTTGAAGCATTTCAGGTTGGTCTTTTGGGGCATCTGGGACATTTTGGGATGTTGCAGTGGCCTTTGAGGGGGTATTTTGATGGCAATGTTTCAAAATCACATTTGGGGCCATCTCAACTGCTTGGGCAGCACTTGGGGTACTTTGGTATTTCAAGGCGGTATTTCATGATATTTTGAGAAGCTTTGGAGTCTTCTAGGGCATTATTAGGGGTCTTCTAGGGTAGCATTTGGGGTGTTTGGGGATATTTCAGGCATCTCAGTGGTGTTTTGGGATTTTTCCAGGCAGTATCTGGGGACGTTTCAGGGTGTTCTGGAGCTGCGTTTTGGGGTGTTGTGAGGCATTTTGGCATGTCATTTTGGGACGGCTTTCTGGGAGGCGACATTTTGGGATCGCCGCTCACCACCCACCTCCCTGCAGGGTCTGGGATGCTCTCACCGATGGCTTCGCCCCCCGGGGCTCCCCCCGGCCCTGGCTGCTCCCCGGGGCTGAGGCCCCCGACGGCACCGACCCCCAGGTACGGCTGTGGCCACCCCTTGGCTCCCCAAGCCCCCCCTGTCCCCGCATGACTCCCTGGCGATGCTTAACAGCTGTCAGTCAGCCCCAAGGCTCAGCGACCATCAGGGCACTGCAAACTACCCAAAAGGTATTTTGGAGTGCCAGCAGCACCAACGCAGTGGGGTGTCCACATTTTAGGGTGAAATCACACTGAAACAGGCAAGATCAAGCGTTTGATTTGGCAATCTGGTCTTTGCCAGTTTGCCTCCAAGCGATGGGTAAAGTGGTGTATTTTGAGGGTAGAAAATAGCGTTTTCCTTCAGTTGTAGTGAGTTCATGCTGTGAATAGCTGTGTTTGGGGTGGTGGGAGGGCTGCAAAAATGCCCCAAAATCCACTGAATTTAACCTATTTGGATGTTGCACAACCTGTTGCTAAAGGGGAAGAGAAGGTAAATTCTGGGGTTATTTTCTGCTAAAAAGGTGAAAGAAGTAGACTGTAAAAGGTGGTAAAAAAGAAGATGCCTCCCCATCCAACATCTCCCTCCATCACCTCCCCATGCAGTGTTCCCCTCTGACATCTCCCATCTAATGTCCGCATCCAATGTCTCCATCTGACCTCTTCCCCATTCAGCTTCACCATCCCCGTCCAACATCCCCATCATCTCCATCCAGCATCTGCAACACATCCCCATCCAATATCGCCATCCAATATATTAGTTCCAACACCTCTCCATCCAGCATCTCCATCCAACGTGCCTGTGCTTCTCCCTGTTCAATTTCCCAGGCCAACGTCTCCATCCAACAACTCTCCATCCAGTGTCTCACATTCAGCATCTGTCTCTTTGCAACACCTCCCCATCCCATGCTTCCCTGTTCATCATCTTCCTCTCCAGTGTCTCCATCCAGTGTCCCTATCCACAGTCCCATCCAACATCCCTGTCCAACATTTCCCCCTCCAGCATCTCCATCCATCTCTATCCAGTGTCCCTGTCCAACATCCTCCCATCCAATGTTCACATCCAGCAGTCTCCACCCTAACATCCCCATCCAGCATCTCCACCCAATGCTCTCGTCCAACACCTCCCCATCCAGTGTCTCCCTGTCCAACGTTCCAACCCGATGTCTCCATTCGATGTCTCCCATGCAAACTCCCCCCTGCAGGTGTCCCCCCAAGCCGTGGTTCCCTGGAGGCTCTCCTATGCCAGGGCCAGAGCCATGTCTGTGTCTGTGCTGGGGCCGTGCCTGTGCCGGGCCGTGCCTGCGGTGCCATCACGGCTGCCCAGCGTGTGTCTCCTGCAGCTCTGCGAGAAGGAGGAGGAGGAGCTCCCGAGAGGAGTGAGCAAGACTCGGGCATCAACGAGGAGCCGCTGCTGACAGCTGATCAGGTACCCCCGGCCCCGTGGGCACCCGAACGCCTGCGTGTCCCCCAGAAGCCAAGCTTTGGCCCCCCAGAATGGGCCTCAGCCCACCCCAGCCCCATGGCCATGTGGTGAAAGCACAAAAAAAAAGGCAAATCCCATTGTTCTGGGATGTGGGATGCAGGGCGTGGTGTGCAGATTTGGATGTAGATGGAGGTGCAGGTTGTGGGTGCTGATGTGGCATTTGGGTGCAGGTGGGGACGTGGGGTGCCAGTGCTTGATGCAAATGGGTGGCGTGGGCTGAAGGGTGAAAACATGGGATGTGGAGGTGGGATGCAGCAACAGGATGCCAGCACGGAGGTGGGATGCAGATGTGGGATGTGGGATGCAGGTGCCAGATGCAGGGTGAGGGGGTGGCTGCTGGATAGAGGGTGCAGGTGCAAGTACAGGATCCAGGGTGCAGATGGAGGATGCAGGATGAAGGGAGCAGGATGCAGCCACAGGCGCAGGATGCAGATGCGGATGTAGATGCAGGTCCAGGGTGTGATTGCCCATGGGGGTGTGGGATTTGGATGCCGATGCAGGATGCAAATGGAGGGCGCAGGGTACAGATGGATGCAAATGCAGGTGGAGATGCAGGATGGAGGGAGCTGGATGCAGATGGAGGATGAAGGGAAGCAGGTTGCAGATGTGGGTGCAGGACAGATGTGGGGTGTGGCTGCAAGATGGAGGTAGGATGCAGGTGCAGATGGAGGACGCTGGTGCCCTGCAGGTCATCGAGGAGCTGGAGGAGCTGATGCAGAGTTCGCCTGACCCGGAGGCCGACCCTGAGGGGGATGAGGATGAGGAAGAGGAGGAGGAGGAAACTGAGGCTGATGCTGAAGGCAAAGGCAGCGGCGGGGGCACGGAGCCCATCCTTCTGCGTGAGCTGCGTGCTTTCTCCCCTGCCTTCAACAACAACTGCTCCCATGAAGGTATGGCCAGCAAAACCCAGGCCAGTCACTTTTGGGGGGCAATTCCAGCTAAACTGGACAATTGAGTCTCTCCAGGCTTCAGGGGCTGGCTTGCGCCAGTGTTTGCACACTGTTTGGCCAGGAGAGGGCTCTTGGCAAAAATGAAGCCCAGGTGGATCTTGCTGTTAGTATGCTTTAAACGTCCCCAGGGTTTCGCCGATCACGCCTCGCGTTTTGCAGAATGCCTCGTGCATCGCCCCTTGGCGTTAAACACATCTTGCTAAAGGTGATGTGCCTTTCCCTGAAGCACTCCGCATTTTCGCAAAACATTCATTAAATACACGGCGCCTTGCACTGGCGGCGGCGTGCCCCATCCCTCCCCACGCACGCTGCGCTTTTTGCTGCGCCTGCCCAGCATTGCGCAGAAGTGCCCCGCGTACTTTGCGTGTTGCTGTTTGCATCCTGGATTTCAGGAAATGCGGTTACTTGCGGCACGTGCCTGTGACCGCGTGTGCCGGGGCACCTCCCTGAGCCGCGCACGGCGCTGTGTTCCTGACTGCGCTCTGCGTATTGCGGCGCGCCTCGCTCCCCTGAGAGCGCCGGCGGCCACTTAAATGTGCTGTGCACCGGGCGCTTTTCTACATCCGTGGAAAATATGGCAGCGCCACCATCTCTCATTTCACCCTCTCCCTAATTGCACATTATTTTACATTTCCCTAACTGCATTGTGCCTTTCCCCAGGAGCGCCGTGCAGCGTGCATTTAACTGGTCGCACCATGCAGCATGCGGTGCGTGTCTCTGCGTGCGCTGCGCATGCCACGAAATGCATCACGCGCTCGACTTCGCGCTAATGGCGTGCTGCGTGTCACTAATCGCCCCAGGCGTTTTGCTAATTGCTCGGCTTGTTCCCCTGGTTGCACAGCGTGTTCCATCTATTGCCCCGTGCGTGTCACTGATTGCACCCGGCAATTCGTAGCTGCTCTGGGCATGTCATTTCTGACGCCTGGCATTTCGGTAATTGCACAATGTATTTATTTGTCGGTGGTCCAATAAATGCACCGTGCACCTCGTTAATCACGCGATGCATTTTAACAGTGTCGGCGTGCATTTCACTAATTGCACTGTGCATTTCATTAATTGCCGTGGGAGTTTCACTAAATGTAGTGTGTGTTCACTTACACCCTGCATGTCACTAATTGCACAGGCATATCACTAATTCCTTTGGACGTGCCAGTGATTGCACCGTGCATATCACTAATTGCACCAGGCGTGTTGCTAATTGCATCAGGTATTTCACTCCTGCGCTATGCATTTCACTTGATTGCTCCAGGCATGTCGCTAATTCTATCAGGTATTTCACTAATTGCGCCAGGAATGACACTAACTGCATCAGATATGTCACTAATTGCACTGTGCATTTTACGGATTTTACTGGACTAATTGTAGCAGGCGTTTCCTTAGCTGTACTGTGCGTTCCACCAGTTGTACCGGGCAGCACGGTAGTTGCCCCACGTGTCTTCGAAATTGCAATGTGCATCTCACTAGCTATGGCATGCAGTTTTGCAAACTTCGGTGTGCGTTTCCCTCACTGTAACTGTGCACGCCACTGGTTGTACTGTGTGGGTCACTAAGGCACCAGGCATTCCAGTTGTTACTGTACCTTTTACTAATTGCACTAGGCATCCCGCTAATTGCCCCCCAGCACCTTCACGATTGGGCTGTATGTCTCACTGGTCCTGCGAGGCTTTTTGCAAACTTCAGTAGGCGTTTCACTAATTGTGGCAGGCATTTAATTTATTGCACCGGGCATTGCACTTACTGCGGCAGGCGTTTCACTTACTGCACTGTGCATTGCACTTAACTGTGCCAGACATTTCATTTATTGCGTTGTGCGTCTCACTAATTGCACCAGGCGCTGCACTTCTTGCCCTGTGCACGGCACTCACTGCACTGGGCATTGCATTCATGGCACCGGTCGTTTCACCAGTTGCAGCGCGGAGTCGACTGATCACCCCGTGCATCTTAATAACTGCAGCGTGTATCTCCACCTGCACCAAGCGTTTTGCAAACTGTAGGGTACCTTTCCCTCATTGCGCCACGCGCATCAGTGAGTGTGCTGGGCACGTAGCTGGTTGCAGCGGGCATTTCAGTGATTGCTCCAGGTGTATCACTGGTTGTAGTGTGCATGTCACTAATTGCACCAGGCGTTGCACTTACGGCATTGTGCATGTCATTTATTGCACTGTGCATTGCATTTACTGCACCGGGTGTTTCACTAACTGCACTGGACGTTGCATTTATTGCATGGGGCATTGCACTAACTGCACCATGCATTTCACCCATTACACTGGGCATTTTATTTACTGCGCCAGGCATTGCACTTACTGCACCGTGCATTGCACTTAACTGTGCCAGACATTTCATTTGCTGCATTGTGCATTTCACTAATTGCACCAGGCGTTGCACTTATTGCACCGTGCATTGTACTTACTGCACCGGGCATTGCGTTTATTGCACTGGGCGTTTCATTGATCGCACTGCGCATTGCACTTACTGCACCAGGCATTGCACTAATTGCACTGGGCATTTCATTGATTGCATTGTGCATTGCACTAATTGCACTGGGCATTGCAGTTATTGCACCAGGCATTACACTGATTGCACAGGGCATTTGACTGATCTCACTGTGCATTGCACTTACTGCCCTGGGCATTTCACCAACTGCAGCCCACTAATCGCCCCGCGCATCTTAATAATTGCACTGTCCGCCTCTCTGCCGGCACGCTGCACGTCCCGCCGGGCACGTGCCCGTCTAACCGCGATGCGATGGCAGCAGGGCTGGGGCGGCTGTCGGTGCGGGAGCTGGCGGCGGCAGCAGGGCGCGCGGAGGCGGCGAGCCGGGCACTGTCGGCGGAGCTGGTGGCGCAGCTGGCGCGGCGGGACGAGCTGGCGTTCGAGAAGGAGGTGAAGACGGCGTTCATCGGGGCGCTGCTGGCGGTGCAGGGGGAGCAGCGGGAGCAGCGGGAGGCTGCCCGTCGCCGTCGTCGTGACAGGGGGCTGAGCCTGCAAGGGGGGCGTCCCGAGCGTGGGAACCACATGCCCCGAAAGGTGGGGGACACTGCGGCCACGGGGATGGGGGATGGGGGCACTCGGCGTGCCGGGAGGGGAGATGGGGACAAGGGGAGGGACACAGGGCAGGGGGATGAGGGATGGAGGCACATGGGACGGTTATGTGGGGACAGGGATGGGTGAACAGGATGGGGCAGAGGGACATGGGACAGGAGGACACGAGGCAGGACAATGAGGGATGGGGGGACATGGTATGGGGGAGCTGGGGACAGGGAGACACAGGATGGGGATATGGGGATGGGGGATGGGGGATGGGACGGGGTAGAGGGACACAGGGCAGGGGGATGAGGGAAGGAGAGACATGGGATGGGAGGATGCGAGGACAGGGGATATGAGTACAGGGGACAGGGCAGATGGATGTGGGACATGGGGATGGGTGATGGGATGGGGCAGATGGACATGGGATGCGGACACGAAGTGGGAGCATGAGGGATGGGGGGAACATAGGACAGGGGGGTGTGGGGACAGGGGGACATGGAGCAGGGGGATGGGGGCACAAAATGGGGGGACATGGGACGGGGTTGTGGGGACAGGGGATGGGTGACGGGAGGGGCAAAGAGACATGGGATGGGGAGACATGGGGCGGGAGGATGAGGGATGGGGACACAGGATGGGGGAACGCGCAAGGGGGTGATGCAGGGGCAAGGAGACGGGGACATGGGACATGAGAACAGGAGGATGGGGGACATGGGTCTGGGTGGATTGGGGAGGGGGCAGGGCGGTGTAGGACAGGGGAATAAGGGGGATGTGGATGGGACTCGGGGAGCCAGGGGGACGTTGGTGCCAAGGGAGGTGCCACGGGTGATGTCTGTGTCCCTGGGAGGTGACAGGGTGACACGTGTGTCCCCAGCGCTTCAGCATGGAGGGCATCTCCAGCATCCTGCACTCCGGCCTGCGCCAGACCTTCGGCCCCACTGCCAATGAGAAGCAGGTGCTCTTCTTCCCCCCAAAATTGCCCAGATCTGTCCCTTTTCAACCCCCCATCCTGCACACATCCCATTCCCGTACATCCCCCAAACCTCTTTTAAAATATTTTTTAATTTTACAGCTCTGCTCCACCACCCACACCCTGCTAATTCATCTCGCAAAAATCACCATTTTTTACCCCCAAAAATCTTCCCTAAGCAGAAGTTCGTGTTTGGGCGGGTTCTGCGGCATGCAATTATTTGGTACCCCCTAAAATAACCTGAAAATTAAATGCAGTCACAGGAAAAACGCAGACATATTCTGCTTTTGCAGCAATTTGGGGTGATTTGTGGCAAGGCGGTGCAAAAAAATAGGCAACTTTGTGCCATCTGAGTGGCTTTTGGGGTGTTTTTTTTAATGCAGTACCTGAACACGGTGATTCCCTATGAGAAGAAAGGGTCGCCGCCCTCCGTCGAGGACCTGCAGATGCTCACCAACAGTGAGTATTCATTCAAGCCACTGTTTTGGGGCAGAATCAGACGTTTCGCGTCACCGCGGTGTGGCGGACGTGGGATGCAAAGGAGCATTTTGCATCGCTGCAGTGGCTTGCGGTCTGGGTGCCTCATTGCAATGCGGCAAATTTGCGGTGCAGTCCCCTCTTTTTTTGGCGTCGTTGTGGCGTGGGCAGTTTGAGGTGCGATCACCCGTGGTGCATCATTGCAACAAAGTCCTTTTGGGGACGGGGGGGGGGTTGGGGGGGGAGAGCCGTTTTGCAGCATGGCAGCACTGCTGGTTTGGGATGCCATCACCCATTTTGCATCGCTGCAGCACGGCTCATTTGCAGCAACGCCCTCCCCCACCTCTTTGCATGTTACACCAGCACCGATTTGGGGCTGAAACACCCATTCTGCATTGCCATGGACCGGATGGTTGGGCATGAAAGTGATTTTTTTTGGATGCTCTCTGGCCTGGTGCATTGTGGGAAACTCTGGCAGTGTCTCCATGGCGACTGTGGGGCTGGTTTTGAGGGGGAAAAGGGGCATTTGGGGGGCAGTGGGGCTGGGCTCATGGCTCCATTCTCCCTCGCAGTCCTGTTTGCCATGAAGGAGGGGAATGAGAAGGTACCCACACTGCTCACGGACTACATCCTCAAAGGTACCCACTCACCTCATGCATCCCCCGTGCATCCTTCATGCGACTCCCGTGCAGCCCTTGTGCCTCTGTGCATCCACCATGGATCCCTTCCGCATCCTCGTGCATCTCCCTTGCATCCTCCATGCACCTCCTGTGCATCCTCCATGCAGCTCCCACGCATCTCCCGTGCATCCCTCTTCATGCATCTCCGTGCGTCCCTTATGCATCTCTGTGATTCCTGAGTGCATCTCCTGGTCATCCCTCATGCATCCTTCATGCTTCTCCTGTGGAACTTTCCTGCATCCTTGTGCATCTCCCTTCCATCCTTTGTGTATCCTTTGTGCATCCCTTGCCCATCCCTCCTGCATCTCCATGCATCCCTTGTGCATCTCCGGTGCATCCTCTGTGAATCCCAGGTACAGCTCCTGGGCATCCCCTGTGCAGGCCTCGTGTATCCTCACACACCTTCATAGGTCATCGCGCATCCTCCCTGCACCTCCCTTGCACCATTAGGTGGCCCATCTGCTTCCTTCACGCCACCTCCTGAACCCCCGCACACCCCCTTTCCCCCCTCACACACCGTTGTGCATCCCCATTCGTTCTCCGGGCATCTCCTGGGCACCCCCTCACCTGGGCATCCTTGTGCATCCCTGGGCATCTCCTGGGCACCCCTCACCTGGGCATCCTTGTGCATCCCTGGGCACCTCCCACACAGCCCTTGTGCAGCTCTTCTGCAGCCTCCTGCGTCCTTGTGCATCCCTGGGGCGCCTTTCATGCGCCATCGTGCATGCTCTGTGCATTCTTCACACATCTGCATGCTCAGAGCATCCCATTCACAGCCGCTGGGCAGCCTCATGCAGCACGCGTGCGCGATTGTGCAGCCTTGTGCACCCACACACGCTCACGCATCCCTTCTGCATGCTCACGAATCCTCGTGCATGCACCCTTCCACACCCCTGTGCATCCCTGTGCAGCCCCTGCACACCCTCGTGCATCGTTGTACACCCTCGTGCATTATCGTGCACCCTTGCACACCCGTGTGCATCCCAGTGCAAACTTGTGCATCACTGTGCACCCTCGTGCCTCCCTGTATGTGCTTGTGCATCATCGTGCATCCTCACGCAGCTCCCTGCACACTCATGCACGCCATTACACACTTGTGCATCATGGTGCATCCCCGTGCACACTCGTGCACCCCCTTGCACACTTGTGCGTGATCGTACATCCTCCTGCATCCATGTGCTTGTGCGTCACTGTGCACTCTCACGCATCCCCGTGCACTTGCGCATCCCCTTGCACACTCGTGCACCATTGCGCATTCTCATGCATCGCTGTATGTGCTCGTGCAGCATTGTGCATCCTCCTGCGTCCCCGTGCACACTCGTGCATCATTGTACATCCTCCTGCATCCCTGTATGTGCTTGTGCATCCCGGTGCATCCCCGTGCGCTCTCGTGCACCATCATGTGTCCTCATGCATCCCCGTGCACTTGTGCATCCCCTTGCACACTCGTGCACCATTGCGCATTCTCGTGCATCGCTGTATGTGCTCGTGCAGCGTTGTGCATCCTCCTGCGTCCCTGTGCACACTCGTGCACCCCCTTGCACACTCGTGCATCATTGCGCATCCTCATGCATCGTTGTATGTGCTCGTGCATCATTGTACATCCTCCTGCATCCCTGTATGTGCTTGTGCATCCCCGTGCGCTCTCGTGCACCATCACGTGTCCTCATGCATCCCTGTGCACTCGTGCATCCCCTTGCACACTCGTGCGTCATCCTGCATCCTCACGCATCCCTGTATGTGCTCGTGCACCATCGTGCATCCTCCTGCACCCCCACGCACGCTCGTGCGCCACTGCGTGGCCTCATGCATGCCCTCGCACACCCGTGTGTCGCCACGCACCCTCGCGCATCGTTGCGCGGCCGCATGCGTTCCTGTGCGCGCTCGCGCGTCGTCGTGCGCCCCCCGCTCGGTGCCCGGCGCACGGCGGTGCACACCGCGACCTCTCTCTTTGCAGTGCTCTGCCCAACCTGATGCGATGCCGCCCTCGCGCCCCACCCCACCCCGGCGCCCCCGAAAATGGGGCCAAACCCGAGGAAAATGGGTCGCCCACGACCCTCCACCCCCGCCCCGCACTCTCCCCACCTTTGCATAGCTGGGAAATAAATAATTCGTTTCATTAATTAAGCGACTGGCCTCTGGCGTCTTCATCCCCCTCTGCTCCGCCACCTTGTTGTGCGACTTTTTGATAGAAAAACGCACTTTTTTGGCAGAAAATACCGACAAGGAAATTTTGCTGCGATGCTCACGAATATTCAGCATTATCTAAAATATGCAAATTTCTGGCTAATGAGGTGCTGAGTACTCTGAGCCTGCTGCTGTGCCGCAGGCAGCCGCCGTGATCCGAGGGGTAAAATTTGGCTGTAAATTCCATTTTGAGGGGATTTTTCCCACTTTTAGCTTTTCCGTAGCCCCGTTTTCTGCTGAAGACTGCGCAAAAATCACCTTTTCCCAGAAAAAATCAACCCATTAATTAGGCTCATTAGGGAATGGGCGGGCGGGGGGGGGGAGGGGGTGGTGCGTCCATTTTGGGGAGAATTGCTTATTTTTTGGGGGGTTGTCACTTATTTTGGCTGACAGGCACTAATTTGGTGATCATTGCTCATTTTTTGAGTGTCATCCATTTTGGGGGCAAATTCAGTCAGTTTGGGGGACGTCACTTATTTTGGGGAGATTTCCTCATTTTGGGGATAATCCCTTGCTTTCGGGGAGAGTCACTCATTTTCAGGAGGACTGCGAGTTTGGGAGAGCATCATTTTGGGTGAATTTCACTTATTGTGGGGAGTATTGCTCATTTTGGGGGAGAATTGCGCATTTGGGGGGAAACGTTTTGGGGAGCATCATGGTTTTGAGGAGATCAATCATTTTTAGGGCATCAGTCCAAGAAAAAATGACTTAATTCTGGCAGAGCATCCCTCATCTGGGGGGAGCATTGCTCATTTTGGGGAAATACCACTTTTTTTGGAGGCAAGACTTCACTTTTGGGGAGCACCCCTCATTTTTGGGGGAGCAGAACACGTTTTGGGGCAGCATCACCCATTTTGAGGTAGGTCACTTGTTTTTTGGGGAGCATCGCTCCTTTTTGGAAAAAATAACTCATTTTGGGATGAGTATCACACATTTTGGGGGAGAACCCCTCCTTTTTGGAGAATATAACTCATTTTGGGGTGAGCATCACACATTTTGGGGGAGAACCCCTCCTTTTTGGAGAATATAACTCATTTTGGGGTGAGCATCACACATTTGAGGTCTGTGCATAACATTTTGGGGGAGCATCACTCATTTTGGGGGTGGGTTGTCCCTTTTGGGTAACATCATTCCGTTTTGGGGAGCATCACTCATTTTTTGAGAATATCACTCCTTTTGGGGTGAAAAATCAGTAACTTTAGGGCGGGGTTTAGGGCATCATTTTGGGAGTGCATCACCCATTTGGGGGGAACATCATTCATATTTGGGGGGGGGCATCACTCATTTTTGGGGGAACATCACTCACTTTGGGGGGAGCATCGCTTTTAGAAGTATAAATCCTATTTGCACCGCATCACTCCCTCACAGATTTGGGTCAATTCACCCATTTTGGGGGCAATTTGCATCTTGCCCATTTTGGGGGGGTTATTCACCCATTTTGGGGCTTCTCCACTCGCAGGAAGAAGCTGCCAATAAAATACAGCTGCAAAACCTCATCTCGTAGCACTTTATAATAAATGGCCATGAATTAATACTAAATTACAATGAATCCTTTATGAAATTACAGATTACATTCACGCCAGATCAGTATCGAAAAATAGGCTTTTCTGCCCATTGCATCACTCATTGGTTTGTGTTTTTTTCCCCTGGCTGCTGTTGGTTTGATTTTTTTCTCAACTCCTCAAGAGCCAAAAAAAAAAAAAAGAAACAAGGACAAAACCGGCAAAAAGCGGCCAAAAAAAAAATAATATCCTTCTTACAGAAACCTGCATGTGCAGGAGGAACCTGCAGAAGAAAATTCCTTTATTATTTTCGCGCCGCATCACCCGAGTTTGCTTTTGCATTTTCCCGCCCGTGCCACATTTTAAGGTGAAATTGGCCCTTTTGCCAGCATTTAAAAAAAATGCCAAAATACGTTGTTTTTTTGCAGAGCCGCCCTCCCCCATGGCTCCTTTGGGGTAAAACTCCACCATTTTCCCCCACGATATCAGGACAATATCAGGGAGAAACATCTTTCCAGCAACAATATTGAATTTCCTTCCACCTGGGGGAATCCTGGGGGGGGGGGGGGGGGGGGGTCACCATTCAATTTTGGGTGAAAAATCTGCATTTTTTTAGACCCATTTTTCCCCCATTTTTTCCTGACTCGGTGCCAAAAATGCCCTGGGAAAGTCTCGCTCCAGGCAGCCTTTGCCCCAACTCTGCATCCAGTCTCAGCCCTTAAGGATGAGGATGGGGGGGGGGGGGGTGTTCCAGATTTGATGGGTTTGTCGCACATAAATTAAAGGATTTGGGGGAATTTCCTCCCTTTTCCAGGAAGTTGCATCCAGAGTCACCAAACAACCGCAGCATTGGGATCAAAACGGGGAGGTCTGGGCAATCCGGTGGGTCACGAGCGCAAAAACCTCCTCAGATCCGACCTGAAGCGGAATTTGCACCTGCTGATTATCATTTTTTTCCCCGCGTGCTGATAGTTATGCCTGTGAATCGCCTTTTGGGGGGAAAAAACCCAAAAAGCATCAATCCTGGGGTTGTTTAGGGTTTTTTTTGCACCAAGAAATCCAAGCGATGGACGCGGTGGCCCACAGTGAAAACCCGCCATCGCCCAACACCATCCGAGCATCATCTGGGGAAAACAGCTTCCCCTAAAAATGCTTCTTCTTACCAAAAATGAAGGGGAAAAGGGGAAAATAATAAAACCTGGAAAAAAAAAATTAATCTGGCCACAATATGTGCCTTGTAAACATGTGTCCTTCACTTCCACGCGCCGATGTGGTAGTCCCCGTGCTCCTGTGGGCATCCGGTCGTCTGCCAGCGCCTCCAATTTGCTTTTTTCTCACCAATTTTGTTTTTGTTCTTGCCAGTTTTTTGGCATTTTGAGGGGAGTTTTGTTTCCGGTGCCACCAGTGATTTGGGGAGGGCGCAGGAGGAGCTATTCCAGCGAGTCACTGTGGTCCAAGCCAAGGTCAGCGCCAGGCGCTGCCGGGAGGCCACCAGGCTCTTCCTCCAACTCTTCCTCCTCTTCTTCCTCCTCCTCCATGTCCTCCTCGTCCTCCTCATCCTCCTCCTCTTCTTCGGTGCCGTCAAGGGAGTCTTCGTGGGCCGCCAGCATGGCCTGCTGCATGGCCATGGTGGCCGTGGCTGACGAGAGGGGTTGCAGGTTGTCCATGCTGAGCGAGCCTGAAATTAAAAAAATATAGAAATAAGGACTCCCCAGCTAATACAAAAAGGACAAAAAAGTGCATAGGGTAACCCAAGCGAAAAGCTACCTAGACAGAGCACCCCGTATGGTGTCTCACCTGCCCCAGCCACTCCCCAAGGTCCAACACTTAGTTTTTTCAGCTAATGTATCTTCATTAAATGACAAGAAACCTTCATTTTTGAGCAAGTAGATGCCCAAATTGTTGGTTAGACCTTCTCTTCATCTTCTCTTAATTTCCACCTTCCTTTCTCTTCACCTTCTCTTAATTTCCACCTTCCTTTCTCTTCACCTTCTCTGTTCTCATCTTGTCTAGTCCATTCTCATCTCTGCTCTCTTCACCTTCTCTTCATCTTGGTCATGGAGCAGATCATCTTGAGTGCCATTACAAGTCATATAATGGACAAGCAGGGGATCAGGCCTAGTCAGCATGGGCTTACGAAAGGCAGGTCCTGCCTGATGAACCTGATCTCCTTCTATGACAAGATGACCCGATTATTGGATGAGGGAAAGGCTGTGGACATTGTCTACCTAGACTTTTGAAAAGCATTTGACACTGTCCCCCATAGAATTCTCATGGAAAAACTGGCTGCTCATGGCCTGGATGAGCATACGATCTGATGGATCAAGCACTGGCTGGATGGACGGTCCCAAAGAGTGGTGGTCAATGGAGTTAAATCCAGCTGGCGGCCGGTCACAAGTGGTGTCCCTCAGGGCTCAGTGTTGAGACCATTTCTGTTTAACGTCTTTATTGATGATCTTGATAAGGACATAGAGTGTATCATCAGTAAGTTTGCAGATGACACGAAGCTAAGCGGGAGTGTTGATCTGCATGAGGACAGGGAGGCTCTACAGAGAGACTTGGACAGATTGGATCAATGGGCCAACACTAACAGTATGAGCTTCAACAAGGCCAAGTGCCAGGTCCTGCACTTGGGCCACACCAACCCCATGCATCGCTCCGGGCTTGGGGAAGTGTGGCTGGAGAGCTGCCTGGCAGAAAAGGACCTGGGGGTTCTAGTTGGCAAGCGGCTGAACATGAGCCAGCAGCGTGCCCAGGTGGCCAAGAAAGCCAATGGCATCCTGGCTTGTGTTAGAAATAGTGTGACCAGCAGGAGGAGGGAGGTGATTGTCCCCCTGTGCTCAGCACTGCTGAGGCCACACCTTGAGTATTGTGTCCAGTTTTGGGCACCTCAATATGAGAGAGATCTCGAGGTGCTGGAGCGAGGGCAGAGGAGGGCAACGGAGCTGGGGAAGGGCCTGGAGAATAAATCTGATGAGGAGCGATTGAAGGAGCTGGGAGTGTTTAGTTTGAGGAAGAGGAGGCTGAGGGGAGACCTCATCACTCTCTGCAACCCCTTGAAAGGACATGGTAGAGAGGTTGGTGCTGGTCTCTTCTCACGGGTAATTAGTGACAGAACAAGGGGCAATGGCTTCAAGCTGCAGCAGGGGAGGTTTAGGCTGGACATTAGGAAAAAATTCTTCCCAGAAAGAGTGGTCAGACACTGGAATAGGCTGCCCAGGGAGGTGGTGGAGTTACCATTCTTGAATTTGTTTAAGACTAGTTTAGATGTGGTGTTGAGGGATATGGTGTAGGGGAGAACTTTGTAGAGTGGAGTTGATGGTTGGACTCGATGATCCCAAGGGTCTCTTCCAACCTAAGTGATTCTATGATTCTATGATCTTCTCTACTCCTCATTTTCATCTCTTCATCTTCTCTTCAACTTCTTTCTTCCCATCTTGTCTCATCTGTCTTCTCATCTCATCTTTTCATCTTTTTTTCATTTTGTCTCCTCTCCCCATTTCCCCCTTCATCCCCTCCCCAGCACTCAGGAAATATCCCAAGTGGGTGATGGATAAGGAACTGGCTGGATGGCCGCACTCAAAGGGTTGCAGTCAACGGCTCAATGTCCAAGAGGAAACCAGTGACGAGTGGCGTTCCTCGGGGGTCAGTACTGGGACCGGTGCTGTTTAACATCTTTGTTGGTGACATGGACAGTGGGATCGAGGGCACCCTCAGCAAATTTGCCGATGACAACAAGCTGTGTGGCGCGGTTGACACGCTGGAGGGAAGGGATGGCATCCAGAGGGACCTGGACAGGCTGGAGAGGTGGGTCTGTGCCAGCCTCCTGAAGTTCAACCAGGCCAAGGGCAAGGTCCTGCACCTGGGTCACGGCAATCCCAGGCACAAATCCAGGTTGGGCAGAGAATGGCCTGAGATCATCCCCGAGGAGAAGGACTTGGGGGTGCTGGTGGACGAGAAGCTCAACATGAGCCGGCAATGTGTGTGCTGGCAGCTCAGAAACCCCCCGCATCTGGGCTGCATCAAAAGAAGTGTGGGCAGCAGGGCGAGGGAGGTGATTCTGCCCCTCTGGTCTGCTCTGGGGAGACCCCACCTGGAGTACTGTGTCCAGCTCTGGAGCCCTCAGCACAAGAAGGACACGGAGCTGTTGGAGTGGGGCCAGAGGAGGGTCACGAAGATGATCCAAGGCCTGGAGCCCCTCTGCTGTGAGGACGGGCTGAGAGAGCTGGGGGGGTTCAGCCTGGAGAAGAGAAGGCTCCGGGGAGACCTTCCAGCCCTTTACAGTCCCTAAAGGGGGCCCACAGGAAGGATGGGGAGGGACTCTGGATCAGGGAGTGTTATGACAGGACAAGGAGGAATGGTTTCAAACTCATAGAGGGTAGATTCAGATTGGAAATCAGGAAGAGATTCTTTCCTGTGAGGGTGGTGAGGCACTGGAACAGGTTGCCCAGAGAAGCTGTGTCTGCCCCATCCCTGGAGGGGTTCAAGGCCAGGCTGCACTGGGCTTTGTGCAGCCTGGTCTGGTGGGAGGTGTCCCTGCCCAGGGCAGGGGGCTTGGAACTAGATGATCTTTAGGGTTCCTTCCAACCCAAACCATTCTATGATCCTTGAGGGCTGTTCCCATGCTGAGGAGATGGCCACACCCCATTGCCAGTGTCCTTGTGACGGCCAGTTGGAAGGATCTTCTCACATTGACCACCTCTTCAACATGTTTTTTCCCTGCAGGGTGATAAAGGGCTCAAAAAGTCCTTACTTACTAATTAAGACCACCCCATCAAGGAAGAGCAGGAGCCATCAGGGGTTTGTCCTTACCGTCAGGATTTGTCCCCGAATTGCCACCCTGCTGCTGCAGGACCCCAGCAGCGATGGAGTTGGGCCAGAACCGCTGGGTGGGCCGGTGCTGAGATTTGATTTTCTTGGCTTTGGGGGCGGGGTCCGGGTTGCTGGCATCGAGCATTGGCTGCAGGATGCGCCGCCGGGCATTAATGAACCTTTCCAGGGAAAACAAGAGACCATTGGAGTAAATTAGAGTTGTTACATTAAGTTTGAGTTAAAAAACCAGACATTATAACAGTTCAATGAGTTGCAATCTAAAACCCTTTTGAAAGTGGCCGCATGGTCCAACAAGCTGGGGGTTTACCCTATTTTATTTGTCTGGGGCATGTTACACATTAATTTTTCCAGCCAAGTGTTGGAGGTTGCTACATATTGGGTTTGCCAGGAGAGGGCACTGAGACATCACAAACGAACGTTGTCAATTAAACACACCCGAGCCTGTCTCCCAGGAATCATCCTGAACCGCCCAAGTTACCCCCGAAAAAGCATTACATAGCATGAAAATAGCATGAATAAAATTCTAAAGCCAGCAAGACAACTGCATGGGCCATCGATGCGCTCACCAGTTGTTGACTTGCAAGAGGGTCAGGTTGGTTTGGGCGGCGATTTGCCTCTTTTCATCCTCTGTGGGGTAGGGGTGCTAGAAAAAAAAAGAGATGGGGCAGCAAAATGACATCCCTGTGTGCAAAACAGCAACCCCAAGTGGAAAAAAAAAGAGAAAAAGAAAAAAAAAACCTCTTTTTTCATTTTCCCACCCCAAATTTGGTGGTTTCTTGCATTTACAAGATGCAAGGCTTAGGGTGGCATTATGGTTTCCCTGGCATCCTTAAGGGTTTTCCAAGCTTTTTCCATCAAAGGTTTTCCCTGGAAGAAAAATATTAGGTTTTTTTTTTGTTTTTGTTTTGTTTTTTTTTTTTTTAGTTTTAGTGATTTTCTAGTAATGGTTGTTGGTTAAAGGTGGGATTTGGTCTTGAAAACTCGCCGTCACCCACAACGCTCCTTGTCAGGTGCATCAATAAAAAATGCTGAAACATCTGCAATAGGAGGCTACCAGCACCCAAAGCTTCAACAGCCTCCTCCCAACCACGCTAAAATCCTCCTTTCCAACATTAAAAATGAAATTATTGTCAAAACAGCCCCACGTGTCATTTTTCGGAGCCCCAAGCTGGCACCAGTGTTGATTCACATGACTTGTTTTAAAGCTTTTTGCCCCCAAAATAGTGTGATTTCCTTGGCAAAACCACACAAAGTCACGTCATGCAGGAGACTCCTGTCCCACCGGGACCTCAGGGATGCCAAAGTGGTCAAAAATGGCTGGTTTTTGGCAAAAGTATCCCCGTTTTTTGACATGTTATTTCCAGCATTCCTTCCTCCTGCTGGTGCTACAAAACTTCCAAACCCACCCAATAAAATGATGAGCATCAATGCTCTTAGGTTAAAAACCACATCATCTGTGACGCCAGGTGGAGAAATTCCACGGGGAAGCCCAAGCATCTTCTGACCATGAGGACCAAGCTGAGCAAAATGTCCAGCCGTCCAGTAGAAGCACAATTTCTTTTAGCTTTTCATTCCAGTTTTGGAAATCTCAGACCATGAGGTTCTCCTGGCACCTGGCAGAAAGTTGCTCTTCAGTTTCTGGTCTTCTAAATCCTTATTCTGCTTGCAAATCTGCGGTCCAGCCCTCCAAAAGCATGGGAGTTGCAGGAGGCAGCCTGGGATGGTGGCCCAACGCAGCGATGCTCTTGTCCTCAATGCAATAAATCCAAAATTTCCCATGAAAAAAGGCTGGGAAGTTCCCAACCAGCTGCTGCTCCATGTCCTGAGTCATGTTTTATGCCAAGTTGCTCCTTGGAGCTGCTATTTTGTGTCTTGCTGTTACCTGCGGCTCTCCCACCTTCCTGGAGACCCTCATGCAACTCTTCGCAACCAGCTTTCAAGGGATTGCTTGGCAAAATTATTGAGGGAAAAAGGACTTTTTTTAGCAAAAAGCTAAAGCCCTTCTTCCAGCTCCGCGGGTGGGAGAACAATTTCCTTGCATGAAAATATCCCGGTTTCATCCTCTGAGGTCCCTCCGTCTACTTACATCTCTACCACCAACCCCCAGAATGGGGGCAATGTTGCAATTCTGCATTTCTGCTGATTGCTGACGTGCCAGACCTGTGGGGCAGCTTTCACAACCCGGCTTGCTGGAAAATGGTATTTTAGAGCTGTTAACTGGAAAAAAATGCTCCATCAACCAACTGCGAACCAACTGGAAGGCCACCTCTGGTTTTGTTTGCTTCTTCATGCATTAAGGGAGTATTTTTGCCACCTGTAGTGAAAACGGTCATCCCCAAAAATACTCCTAAAATATAACCAAACCCACTTCGTGCCTCTGAATATAAATTCAGGCAAACCACCACCTCATTTTTTTTCGTTTTGGGTTTTCTTGCCTTTTTTTCCCAGCTTTGCAGGGTGTTTGTGTGTCTATAGTGCTCACCATGAGATGCTGGAAGAGCCATGAGCGCATGATGTTGGTGGCATGTTTGGGCAGGACTCCCCGCTTATTCTTGGACTTCTTGTCCTCACCGTCGAGGAGGGAGGTGAGATCCAGGTTCACCTGCCAGGGGAGAAGAATAGGGAGAGAACTGGCTGAAAACAGCGATGGACAACCCAAAACCTGAGCAAAACCAACCCAAAAAATGAGCAAAACCAACCCAAAATGGGGGTGGGGTGAATGCAAAAACCAGGAATTCACAGGAGCATCCAAACCCCATTTTTTCAAAAAAAAAATTGCATTTAATTCCCATTTTCCCCCAGGATTCTCCCTGCGGTGGCTCCGGCCCAGTTGGGAACTGTGGTGCCGATACCGCAACCATTTTCGATAGGCGATGGAGGAGGAAAACACTTTTGTCTTAAAAAAAAAACCACCAACCCTGAAAAAGATGACTTTCTAAACCTGAGGTTAAAGCCCCACCACTCATTAACTCCTTGTAAACCCGCGTTCCTCACCCACCTGATTCCTACCACAAGGAGAAGCATGCCCATTGAGCTAAAATTTGCTTCCCCCCCCCCCCCAGAAATAAAATTAAATATCTTGCTGCAAGAGAAGTTTTAATGAGGTTGCGGAACCGGACTGAAATCTCAGCGCTTGAGTTAAAAAGGGATTTTTTTTTTTTTTTTTTTTCCCCCCAGATCTTCATCAAAACACTTCTCCTGGATGAATTAAACATCAGGCCAGCAGGTCCCTGTGATTCCCCTGGGCTCCAGCTGAATAAATCATGCCAGCGGCACGGGAAGAGCATCCAGAGGTGCTTGTCCAGGGCTCTCTCCCTGCCCCGATATTCCCTGTGCGCATGTTTTTCCCAGCACAGAGGGTTTTGCTGCAAGATTTGAGCCCACGACGGTGAGATATTAAAGAAAGAAATTTAAAAAAGCATTGCACAGGCAATAAAACCTGCCAGGAAGGCGCCACCCATTTCCAAAATGCCATTTATTCTTCTTTTTAAGAGGCTCCTGCCATTAAATTGGGGTATGTGAGAAAAATATTTGCATGGGGGTATTTTTGCTGATCTGCCCTCGAGAAGCAGCGTAGCAGAAATCGATGGGGTTTTTGAGAGGTCACAGACCAACGGGGATAGCAAGTTGTCCTTCTAAATCCATTTCTACCCCAAATTGTTGCCTTATTGCAGGAATGCAGCTCTGTGGGGAAACTCCGCGCAGTTAATGGCAATTACGAAAAAGGAATAAAAGCAGAGCAAAGGGCTAAAAAATACCCCAAAATCCATAAACCAAGAAAAAAAATGTGCCTTCCGTATGAGTCCTGTGGTTGCCATACCAGGTGGGTAATTATTATAATATAACATCACATCACATCACATCACATCACATCACATCACATAATGTGAAGTAATGTAAAGTAATATAATGTAATATATATTTTATATTTTATATATTACATATTATAATATTATATAATATAGCAATAACATAAGCATTACCATAATTTGTTAGGTCATTGCTATAATTTGTTATGTACCCCAAAGGTGCCCAGCAGTTGGATTTAATCAGTGTTTCTTGCTAATTAAAAATTTAGGATACTCCAAGGGCTGAATTTATGGAGAAACATGGTTTTTTGCTTACTGCAGCAGTGCAAAATGCTGCCTAAAATGGAAATCTGAGGTGGGAAGGTCTTACCTGGGCGCTGGGGATCTGCAGGGCACCGGGGGCAATGGCTTGGGCTAGGACCTGGCCCTGCGACGTCACCATCGTCACGGGCTGGTACAAGGCTCCACCTATGGAAAAAAGGCTCGTGGGGGTACCAAACCCCCAAACTTCTGTGCCCCACCCCACCCCCCGGCGTCTTCTCGGCGGTCCCTACCTGGCACAGCGGGTGAGCCGCTGCCGGCGCTCATGGCCAGGTTGCCCGGCGGTAGCGTGGCTGCCGGCACCACGATGCCCGGCGGCGGGTTGGAGGCCGGCGGCAGCGCCGCGGGTGAGCTCTGCAGCATCTCCTGCGGGAAAAAAAAACCACTGAAAACGTGAATTTTAACACGCAGTGGAAGCACACGAGGTTTTCATTTCCCGCCTCCAATAAATAGGCCCCGTTGCCTTTTTTTTTTTTTTTTCTCTAGGTGGTTCGACAAGCAAAACTGCAGAAAAAGGGATTTTTCAGTTTATTGCAATTGCAAAAAAAAAAAAAAAAAGGTGGAAAAAATAAGGATTTATGCTTTGCAAACCTCCCACTTAGCGTCTTCCCCAAACTCGTCTTCTTTGCGCAGCCACTATTTCCCATAAGGAAAAAGGAGAGGAAAAAAAAGAGTGTGATAGAGAAGCAGGATTTTTTCCAGTCTTCTTTTATTCTATAAGGTTCTATTTTTCTCATGCTTTGACTGGAACTGGATGTTGCTAAAAGCTGGGGCAAGCGCCACCGTTTCCCCTTGCCAGAATAATAGTAAAATAATGAAAATAATAATAATAATATAACCCAATTTTATATAATTCCTTGCAGCTTTAAGCCAAATTCTTGCAAAAGCGGACTTTTTTTTTTTTTTAGCTGGGAATTGTAATCTTAGTCCCGGCTCTGGAGTGGCTTTGGCATGTCAGAAGCAATTGGGAAAAGCCCAAATGGAATGATTATTTGAATATTTAATGCAACATTTTGGGCAGGGAAGGGTGCTGCGATTGAGGATATTGGGGAATTCGGGGCGATGTAGCACAGTCTCCGAGATGGGTGGAATTGTTGTGCGTTATGCCAACAATATTTAGAAAATTATCATTTCGAAATAAGCTCGAGGTAACCATATATCTCTAATGTGCCCGATTGTAATAGAAATAAAACTATACTCATTTTTCCCCCTTTTCTACCCGTTTTCCCGTTCTGCGTCGCTTCCCTGCTGTCCAGCTGGTTCTCAACTGTTGAACGAAATGCCAACGAAGGGGATTTTTTCTCTCCTTCTTATTCAATTTCCCTTCATTTTGATGCATTTCTTCAAGAAACCTATTTCTTGGCTTAAGAAAAAAGGATTCCTCTGGAAGAGTGACATGCAGTGACACTGGAAAACGTGACCACACAAATGTAGTCGGGTCGGAAAAAGCCGCAGCTCCTCTTTCCCTTGCAATAAAACTATAGACATGGTAATTGGAATTAATCAATTAATTTTACATCAAGAGATGCTGCGGGTGTATCGTTCAATGGGGAGTCAGGGTACCCTTGCATCCAGGTTGATGCATTTTCCATTACTGGGGGGAAAATGTCATTTTTGGTCCTTTTTTGGGGTTTCCCCTTTACATTCGTGCCTCTAGCAGCTTTTCCACCATCACTCACCACCAATTTGCCTGAATAAACTCTGATTTCCCCACATGCTTTTGCTATTAAAATCCCTTGCTGCATTTTCCCCTCCCGTGATGCCAAACCCAAAATGTTGCAACTGCTGCCTCTGCCGCGTGTTATTTTTGTCCTCTACGTTGATGATCTGAATATTATTGATCTGGAAATTTTGCTGCAATTGCTGCGAATTTTTCCTTCGTCTTCCAGACATTCCTTTCCATAGCTAAATTAATTTTCGAAAAAATGCAAATGTGGCTATAAAATGCTTGTACTTTTCTTTAATATCCTTTCCACATCTCCACCCTTTGGGGGGAAATGGTTTTCGGTTTGAAAAATGAGGATTTCTCAGCATAGAGAAAACAAAAATTGGTTGCTTTTGCATGCACTTGGACTTGGCTTTTGCTAAGCATCCAACTAACAAGCACAGTGGAAATAGTCATATAAAACCACGTGGTCCCTGGAGAACCTCAAAAAGCAGCCAGATATGGCCGGGGGTGACCAGAGGCTTGGACCAGCCCGGGGACCTACAGCTTTCCTCTCCCATCTTGTTTTCCCATGATACCTCCAAAAGAAGGGCATCCAGAAGACCATTTTTGGAAGTGCGCTGGGAAGAAATAATTGGGGATATTGGAAAATGGGAACAAGAAACTGCCATTTCCAGACATAGTGGTCAAAGCCATTCTCAGCAGCATTTTATTATGACAAAAATTGCATTTTTTTGGTGGCATAGAGGAAAACTGTCCCAAAACACCAGCTCAGCGGTGTTCAAAAAGGCAGAATATTGGTAATTACCAGAAACAGATCAGAAAGAAATTCATGGTGTTTCCGCAATGGCACTGTGAAACCAAGGGGACCCAACGGAAGTGGAGGCTCTGCCTTAAAATAAATACAGATATCTCCAAGAAGATTTAAAAAATATATTTTGCATACTAATTGCCTTGGATCGCAAATGTCAGCCAAATTATATTACACTCACGATTTCGCTACAGTGGAAAATATTTCATATTTTAGGACTCAAAGAAGTTTAAATGTTTCCAGCAATTCTGAAACCTGAGTGTAAAAAACGCATCACTAGGTGTCTCTGCAGATCCACATCTCACCACTGACCTTCCATGGTTCTATGGCAAAACACAATTTCTCTGAATGAAAAGTCACTTTAACGAAAAAAAAAGACCTGGCACATATTGCATCGCACAAAAAAAACCCCTTTCTTACAATAGGCAAGCGTCAAAGACCAAGTGCCCAATTGTAATAAGTGCTAAAATTCAGCACTACTTGAGCTGATGTCCTTCCCCTTGTGCTTCACGATACAGCAATTTATTTTTCGGTGGCACACGAGCGTAAAAATGTCTGTCTCATCCTGACTTGGTGACATTTATTTGTGCTTGAGTAAAGCTGAGGAAAATTGGGGTTAGTTGGAGAAAAAGGAAACCCATGAGTTTGCCGAGAAAGAGTTGGCCAAACTCAAACTCATGTAAGAAGATTCATAAGGCTCCTTCGTGGATGGATGGGTGGATGGATGGAGATGAGAAAAAAGGTTGGCTTTAAATAAAAAGAAAAATCCAGGCTTGTCCACACGGGCAAACTTGGATAAATTAAGCTCTATACAACAAAGTACTGTCAGGCCAACCCAACCGGCCGCCTCCAACCACCGACAAGACAGAGAAGGAATCTGAGAAGCAGAAATGCTGTCCTAAAAATGCCCATTTAAACATTGCCAAACTGCTGCAATTCTCACTCAAAATGAGAGCTGAAAAATGCAATATTTGATCTAATTTGATCTAATTTAAATGTCCCTGGCAGTGCTGTGATTCCCGATGTGATTAGCTTTGCGGTGGGTTTTTTCTTGCAAGTTAAGTCAGCTGGAGAGCAGTGAGGACCACTTGGATGTTGAAGGAAAGTTGAACGGATTTACTTTAAGCATTGGGTTAAATTGACTTTTTCTCCCCCCATGCAACAAGCACCTCCCCTCTCTTATCCTTGTCTGAAAATCTTGGAAAGTATGCATTAAACGAAGGGAGGGAGTTAAAAAGGGTCCGATAAGGACTGAAGGGAGAGGAACGAAGCCAAGTGAAAAACAACCAAGAAAAATGGAAGAAGGGGAACAGCTTGGTGGACTTGCAGGCCAAAGAAGCTAAAGATGCCGAAACTCTTCCACAAAACAAAGCGAAGCACAAAATGAGAAAGCGATGGAGAAAACTGCGTAGAAAAATGCCTGTAAGGTAACGAAGGTTCAGGGATGGCTCACCGCATAGGAAAAAAACTAACTTTTCACCCAAACTTGGCCAATGCCACGAGTCATCTCTAGACTTGGCGACATGAGAAGATTTCTCCAACAGCTGAAACACCTGTTTGGGTGCTCTCTCATCTGTCCATCACTTCCAGGCATTTTTACATTTCCAGAAATTCTTGCATTTTTCATCTTAGAAAGCACACGTAACACCAAGCCAAGGGCCATCCTTTTCGGATACACCAGGAAAATCCAACCACGGTTCTCCTGCGATGACATTTTGACAGCTTCGGGCATTGTTTTCTCAGTTTTGGTTGACATTCTTGTTATTGCGTATCCATATTTTTTTAAGCAGGCTGTCCCATGACAAAAAACTTTGCAAAAAAATTGAAATATTTTGCTTTCGTGACCAACCTGGTGTATCTGCCCATAAAATGATCAATGCCCCTGCTGTACCCTGAGAAAACCTATTTTCTGAGAAACCTTGTTCATTGATGTCAGTCACATTTCCATTATTTAAAAAAAATATTCCCAAATTAGTGGCCCCTTAGATGTTTTACCTGCCCTCAGTGTGAGATTAATAGGATGATAATTAACAAAATCATCCTACTTGGCATTTTTTAAACATGGATCCTGTGATTCTCCAGCTTTCTGGAGCATCCCCAGCCTTTCAAGCTCAACTGATGGATATAGAGTATTTCCACCCATTTTTTTAAGCCTTATCCACGCAACCTCAAGTATACTCAATGAATCGAAGCACTTGACATTGCTCAGTTGGTTAATTAGAGAAAAAATTGCCATTGTACTGTCATCCTCACCCAATGACCAGATGAGATGGTGGCTCCTTCTGGTCTATCACTGTGAATTTTTCGGCTCCAGCTGAAATGCCTTTGTCGCTGGGCCAGCGTTTTCCCTCCAGTTGGGTTTTTCCTGGGTGAGTTCCCATTTATTTAGTAACTGCCTCCAAATCCTCACTTGAGTTTCTCAACTTTCAAGCCCGGAAGGGAAACGTCGGCAGCTCTGGGTTTGCAGGAATCAGAGGTGCTTGGTACCTCTCCATGGGCCTGATTATTTTCCAAAGACTTGTGCTAATTTTCTGATACGATCCCCACCTCTTTGTGAGGCACTAAATCCTCATTACTTTTCCTGACCGATGCATTCTAATTAGATCAACACTTAAAAAAAAAAAAAAAAGGAAAAGAGGAAAAAAAAAATCACAATAGCCACAGGACGGCTTTCCATCTCATTAACTCCCTCACTTATTATTTTCATGAAAATTACTGATAAAAAACGTGCATCTCCATTTGCTGGGACCGGGAGTTTCGTCGGCTCATATCTAACATCTCTCTCATCACCCGGGATGCGAGCGGTTGCCATGGCGACGCACAATAATAGAAACTAATAAATTACAAACGAGATGCTCGTTGAGCAATTATTGTTCTCTTTTATGCAAGTGTCTTGCTAATTTTGATCATAAGGAATGCTACCATAAAGCAGCGAAGGGATAATAAGTCCATTTCTAGAGATTATTAGAAAATAGAGAGAGGACGGGTTTTTTTTAGATCAATGATTAAGTGGTTTGGTGCTTTCAGGAAACCCAAATAAGAAATAAAACTTTTCGGGGAGCTTTTCCTTTTTTCGTGCTGGGCCGCGAGGATTGTGTTGGGAGCTTCAAACTCTGCAGCACTTGGAGCTGAGTGGCTAAAAATGACATTTTTTTGCCTTTCCACCACCCTACAAATGCACTATAAAGCCCTAAAAAGCCCCCACCACCCGCCTCCACTGGGGGGAGAACCCCAAGAGTTTTGGGTAGGCTGCAGTTATTTCTGGTGGGATTCTGCAATCCCAAATTTCATTCTCCCCTCCCCCCCCAAAAAAAAAAATCGAATGTCTGAGAGAAAAATCCCCAAGGGACACACAATATTGCATCAAGGAAGTTTTTTGGGATGCAACCAGCCAACTTTTATTCCCTGCGCTGCAAATGCTAATCAAAATCCTAACCCATTGGCAACTTTTTTCCCAAATATTAAGTTACAATCCCTTCTTTTGCCTCAGAAGCCACCAAGGGGCAGCTTGGTTTGGCCATTTCAGTTGATATTTCTGCAGTTCTTGGGCATCTCCTTGTACTTTCGCACTGTGCTTGAGGCACCAAATGTTTCCTTCTCGCAGCTAAAACCCAAATTACGCTGAAAAAAAAGGCAAGGTGGGAACATTGATCATGCTGGGGGAGAAGTGCAAGATGCGCCTGGGCAAAAAAAGGAGCAGCAAAGCCAAAAAGGATTATCCAAGTCCCAAAAATCTGTTGAGCTGCTTTAAAACAAAGACAAGAATGGGGAGAGAGGAAGTAGTGGAGAAAAATCATGGTGTTTCTGTCCCTCCCGCCATCAAATAGTTTTTTTTCATGAAAAAATGCAAATTTCTTGTCCATTTTCCTGTGCACTTCCACGGCTTCTGCAACTCCTTCCCCCCGCTTTTCATTGCTGCACCGTAAGAGTTTAGAAGTCCTCATCTATCTCTTTTGCGGAGACACAAACATCGGAGTTGCAGCTCTGCCAAACCCATGAAAAAAAAGGCCATGAAAAAAAAAATTAAAAAATAGAAAAAAAAAATCACTGCAGCATCATTTCTTGTGCCATATGAGCAAGATATGGGTGGGTTTTTTTAATGATTTTCCCCAACTGGGGATGGGTTTTGATGAATTTCCAGGAGGCCACAAGAGTTGTAGAGCAACCCTGAAGCCTCGTTGGCCCAACTCGCCCGTTGGCCAATGTGCGTCGATGGTGATTACAGGCGATTTTTAAGGCATTACCTGGGGATGGAGGCTGATGGAGGAGGGGTTGGGGGAGTAGGGCCCCCCCAGGTCGTTCCTGAGTAGGTTGTCACTGTGCATCTTGGTTTTGAGGCAGGTGATGTAGCGGTTGCAAAAGTCCTTGCACAACTCGTTGACCTTCTCCAGCTCCAGGAGGTGGATGCGCAGCACCTGGATTGCCTTCACCATCTGTGCAAGGACGCAAAATGGCAAAGTTAAAATCATTTTTTTCTGGACACATGGGAAAAAAAAAAACCCAAACTCAATATTCTCACCCAAAATACAACCTGGAACCCATCCCTACAGCAGAATTAAATGCATTTCCTTTCTTGGCACACCAAAAATAATCACTATTCTTGCTCAAAGAGCCCAACCCTCTGCACCTCCACACTTCTTTTCCCTCCCCATCAATCATACCTTTAAAATCCCAAGAGGGAAAAATTCCCCCCAAATTACCATTGCCTTCATTGGAATTGCTCCCTGTGCCCCAAAAAAGTCCAAGCCAAAGTCCTGGATGTCGAAAAGTGTTTGGTTATTCTCCGGAGGCCACTTCTTCTAACAAGATTATGGGGCTGCAACTCTGCCATAAGCCGTTGCCGGTGCAAAGCCTGGGCCTCATTAAAACGTACCCCATAAACGTTAAAAAATTTACACATAAAACATTCCTCTCGCCGAGCTGAAACCTTAAGTTTTACAGCCGCTGTTTGAAATCTTGCATAATATATAAAATTTCAGCTATTCACTCCGGGGCAATAAATCCAGTTTTATGTAACAAAGCGTCTTTGCATTTCAAAGGGTGTTTTTAACTTGCAAATTTTAGTGGTCATCTTTACAAACTGTGAGTCGCCACGGTTGGGAAACATCCCGAAAAAATCCAGGGCCAAGCTGGGGTGGTGGCTCCACGATGGAGAAAGTGAATGTTTGGTTGGCGAACAACAGGGATGATGGGTTGTGGCTGGGAAAAAAAAACCTTTTTATTGATTTTTTTTTTTTTTGCCTTTTTTCGCTTTTTCCCCCTTTTTTTTTTCCTCCTCCGCAGTTGGCGCAGGCAAAGCGTGAGGTGGAGGCATCGCGCCCCGACTCTCTGCATCCTCCCAGGGCTCAACGGCCATGAAAGTCAATATTCAAGGGCAAAGGCAAGAAGACCTGACACATATATGTATAAAAAATAAATCTCTCAATTATCTCAGCTCATTTGCTTAGGGTCTCATTTTATGTCCCTGCTCCGCTGCGCCGTATATCTGTCCGGATAAAGAGTTACAGTCCGACGGCGTACGTGCGCGGGGTTGTAAAAAATACAGATGCTGAATTAATTGACTGTGTGGCACTCGGCAGCTGATTGAGTTGATAATGGTGAGATCTGACCTTTTTCTAATTTCTAATTATGTGCATCTCGGCGGTGAGGAATACATGACTCTTATTCTAATGATGGCTAATGCCGCTGGCCTTTTCATCCCTACTTTGCCATCGCCGATTTCTGGGGAATCAGTGGCGTTTTAAAAAAAAAATAACACCCAAAAAATAACCCCCCAAAAAGGACAATGCAAATAGGGAAAAAATGTCAGGTCAGGATCAGGTGGAAATGTTGAGTTTTGAATACTGCAAGACATTTTCATCCAAAATTCCCTCCAGCTGGCGCTTCCCACCAAGAGGAACGGTCCTTCTTCAGCATCACATTAACCATCTCCTGTGTCTTGATGGAGGCCAACCACGCTGAGGGGTTTGGATGGCTTTCGGAGACGTTTTGGGTATTAGATCAGAATATCTATTTGACAGCTAGGTCCTAAAAATAGGTCAAAAATACATATACATATAAATATATATGAATATAAACATATCCAGTGCTGGGAGGCCATCCATGGGACCAATGCGTATCTCCACAGTCAAATTTGACCTCAGCAGCAAGAGCTGCTCCCGAACAGGACATTTATGACCCAAAAAACATGATTGGTGTGAGTTGTTTTGGAAGAAACCACCAAAAACCAGTGAAAATAGCCTCTGTGGACACATCTCCTGCACTTGCCATTTGCTGGAGATGTTTCACTTTGATATATGTAGGAATTGATTTTCCTCCCCCAAAATTTTAGATTTTTTTTTTAGCTTCAGCTGGCTTCATCTCTCTCCTCTTGCTAAGTCACTGCACCCATTTTTATCTAATTTAATGCAATGGGTTTTTTTGGTGCATCTCAACGTTCAACGCATATTCAGTCCCAAAACTGAAATGATCCAAAATGTTGCTTTTTTGGTCATTCATCCCAAAGCAATTTCTGGTCCTGGCTATAAGACATTGCAAAATGGGCTTTGCAATCTGCAAACAGGACTTTGCATGACCTGTAATTTTTTGGAGAGCTTTCCACAGGCTGCTAAACCACTCTTGATTTAGGGATGTTGCAAAACTCTCCTCCGTGAGCTGAAACAGGACACAAAAGATGCAGGATTTTAATCCATCTTGAAAATGTTTCTTGCATTTTTAGGAAAGTGGTAGTTTTTGCACTTGGGTGAGTATTGCTCATTCTTCTTCCCGTTGTGACAGGTTCTTGGACAAACTCACCTGTATGGTATCTCCAATATTTGGAAAAAGCTGCCTGTGAATTGCCTGATTTTGCTTCTTTTCAGGGATGGAAATCCCTCTGTGACACATCCCAAGGGGCACACCATCCCCTGGGGAAGGTGTTTTGCCTTTTGCATCATCTGAAGTGGGTGTAATTGCCTCTTTTGACCTTAAAACTCTGCTTGCGAAGCTCTGGGAGGGTGCACCAGGATGGTGCCGTGGACCTGTCCCCCCACATGCTTGCTATGCAGAGCACGCGTGGAGGCTTCCTGGAGAAAATAATGGGATTTGGGGATGTTTTCTGAGGTCCCTGCAAGACAAAAGCTCCATTCCAAGCAGTCTTCTGAGCTGCCTTCCAGTAGCAATGTGTATGGTAGGAAATTTGGATTGCTATGGCAGGGAAGCCACCAAAAATGGTCCAAAGTGTCCCAAATCACTGATATGCATCATCCTTTTTGGAAAAAGCTGTTATTTTGCCTTGCTTCTAGGACAAGAGCTGGCCATAACACTTGAAACAAGATGGTGCCAGACAAGGAGACAGGCACTATTGCGTGTTGCACTGAAGAGCAGGACATCCTGTGGAGATTGCAAGTTTCAGGGCACAAACCAGCCACTGATCTTGACTGTTTCCAGGAAGCACGTTGACCCCACGGTGTTTGTGTGGGAAAACTAGCCAAAAATCGGGCTGGGGTTTGTTCTCACAGGGAATCTTATGGAAAAGGTCTCATAGAAGGTCCTGGAGAACATCTCACAGAGAACATTGCCAAGATGGCCCACGCTACAAACAGAGTCCCAAGATGTTGCCCAAGGTGGTAGATCTCCATAATTTGTTCCTCACCCCCTACCTTCTCCTCACCCCCAAAAACCAAGCCAAGCCCCAGCCGCCTCTACCAGGTTGTCCAGCTCGGGGTCATCGCTGAAGAAGGGCTTGTGCTCCTGCTCCTGCTGATGGACGAAGTTCTCGATGTCGACATCAAAGCTGGCTGAGGTGATGCACTCGGAGCCCTGCGTCGCCTGCTCGCACTTCTCAAAGAGGAGAGTCAGCAGCGGAAACAGCGGGTGCCTGCAGAGGACAAAGGAGACCCCCCATAACTCCCACTGTTTTAGGTCCCATGTCCATTTTTACCCCGCACCATCCATCCATTCTCTCCCAGCTTGCAAGAACCTGATGGTGCAAACCTTACTCCCAAGCCAGCTGGAAGTCCTCTCTCTAGACCTTTTCCAAGAAAAAAAAGGTCAAAAATTACAAAATTCATCATCTTCTCCACCAGGCAACGACTTCTCCCAATGTCTTGGTGCTTTCTACCATTGCACCAAAGCCGGCATTTCCAAAATGTTTTGCCAGGAGCAAAAACGTTTGGCTTTGGGGTGGCTGTCTTGGAGCCATCTGCTGTCCTGGTGGCTGTGCATTTTGGGGATCAACATCAGCACCTGCTCATCGATGGTATTACTTTACCCCAAAATGTCTTTTGGTTGGAGATGCTGGATGGGGATGAGCTGGTATTTCTATGTGCCTGCAGCATCCTACGGACCAACCTTGCCACGGGTCGCTCCTCCACCAAGAGATGTCTGTGCACCTCTGTCAAGCACATCCATGTCCGTCCATGAAAATGGGTCAAATCTCACTTCTTTCTTACCACAAGATGACTTTTAGAAAACAAAGATTTGCAATTCTTCTTGCAAAACCACGATTTGCTCTAATGATCAGAAAACAGGCTTAAAATTCTTGCAAATCCCCAATTTGTTCTAATGATGATGCCAAAATCGATGCAATTAAAAATGCTAATACATGTACAACACCAAAGCACGTGGAGAAGAAGGGGATGAAGACCATGAGTTAGCGCAAACTTCAACGCGCCTCTCCAGCCGTGCGAATTAATAAAAAAAAAAAAAAAAAAAGAAAGAAAATATTTATGGAGTCTTTCAGGGGAGAAATGCAAACTGCTGCTGCAGGGGTGGTCTCCCCCAGCACCCCAGTTATCCCAGCGGATTGCGATTTGCTCCGCCATTTTCTCTCTAAAAGATGGTCCAGAGGACGATTATGAATCACTTCCCGCCAGCCTCTCCCGAGCCGGAGTCAGGCGAAGGGGTTAAACCCCTCGGCTAAGTCTTCATTTGCAGCTGCTAATACCACAGCATATTAGAGTTTAATCTGTCCTGATCCCGCTTTAATGCAAGATTCGCCCAGGCTGGAGCAGAGAACCGGGGCGGGGGGGAATAATTTCGTAATTTCGGCAGCCCCGCCGGGACTGAGCCGAGGGATATGAAAGGCAAATTCCAGGCGCGGGCTGAATTATTGGGACTTACGAAGCGGCGGCCCCGTGGCAGGTGCCCGCTGCCATTTCCAGAGCCGCTCCGTGAATTAGGAACAACGGCATGGAATTACCCCAAGGATGGGGGGGTGGGTTGGGGGTTTTTCTTGGGGGTGGGGGGAGAATTTGCAGCCCCTGAGCAATTTGTAGCCCTTTTGCTCTGACGGGTTGGATCAGCCGAGGGGGGATTAGGAGCGTTGCTGGCATCACCCTGCGCTGCTCAGTATTAATAATTGGGGCAGGGATGCCATTGACCCCCCCGAATGTCTCGGAGCACTGGCAGGGAGGAGGAGGAGGAGGAGGAGGAGGAGGAGGAGGAGGAGGAGGAGGAGGAGAAGGAGGAGGAAGCATGTGGCTGAGGGGAGGACGGATTCCTTTTCAGTGGGAAATAAATAATAAAATAAAATAAAATAAAATAAAATATAAAAAAATAATAAAATAAAATAAAATAAAATATAAAATAAAATAAAATAAAAAATAAAAAATAAAAAATAAAATAAAATAAAATAAAATAAAATAAAATAAAATAAAATAAAATAAAATAAAATAAAATAAAATAAAACAAATAAAAATGAATAAAACAATAAAATAAATTAAACTCTATAAATTAATATGAATTAAAATGAAACAAAACCCCCAAACAAACCAAAATAAACCAAACAAAAAAAACCCAACATAAAATAAAATAATAAAATGATAATTCAATAGGAGGAGGCGCAGAAGCGCCGGGGATGGGTTAAGGGAGAGCGCCGAGGCCCCCAGCTGAGCACGGTGTCGAGGAGCGCCGAAATCTGGGGTTCTGCCAGGAGCCGGGCGCTCAACTGCCGTTGCAATTTTTTTTTTTTTCCTTTTTGCATGCAAAAATTAAATGCTGTTTTCTCCATTTCCAGCCTTCCCGGGGCCATGGGGGGTTTGCAGGCGGAGGTCGTGGCACGAAAATTCGGAGCTGGAGCCCATCCTTGCTATGAAATTTGTGGGGAGAAGCAGCCGGATACCCAGGACGCCCAGGGGAACGGGAGGATTTTCCCCATCACGAGTGTTACGGAGGTGGAAAATCACCCCTAGAGCACAAGGCAGAGTTTTGGGGTGGAAAAATCTGCTTTTGCTGAATACGGTTTTGCGAAACAAAACCTTTTTTCTGTTTTTCAGGGAATCCTCCAAATAACAGGGCTGAGCCGGCCCTGACATTTTCCTGCAGGAGAGAGGTCGTTCGCAGCCGCTAATAAAAAGGATTCGACACGGGCTAATAAAGAGAAATGAATTCCTCTAACGGCCTAATTTCGCACCTTCAGCCCGTGAGCCGCTGGTCGGCGGCACCGTGGGCACTTCACAACATGCACTATTTTTTCTTACTGTTCTCAAAAAAAAAAAAAAAAAGAAAGAAAAAAGAAAGAAAAAAGAAAAAAAGAAACTTAACGCAAAGAAATCCAGCCCTTTCGCACTCGGAAAAGTGCAGTTGGAGGTGCTGGGGTGGTTTAAGCATCGGGTCCCATGGGAACATCATCTTTACCGGTCCAAAATCCGTCGGGAAATCCCAGCCCCACTGTTGATAAAGCAAATAAAACACTTTGGCTGGAAAAAAAACCTGCAGCGGAGGCGGGATGCTGCTGGACCAGTCCCGGGGCGGACGCTCCCGCGCCAAGCAAGGGAGGGGGAGGATGAATTTTTTTTCCTTTTTTTTTTCTATTTTTTTTTACGGGTGATAAACCTCCCGCTAGAGCATAAAACCCGCTGGGGAGACTTGTCCGGTGGTTTTTGTATTTCCCATCACATTTTCCTGGCGATTTCCCTCCAGGTTGATCGACCCAATGCTTACAGCCGCTGCCTTCTGCCTCGGTGCAATTATTGCAAATTAACAAAAATCCATCGGTTTGGGGGGGGGGGCTAAAAACACCCTGCATGCATTTGATAGCTAATGCCACATACACAACCCATACTGACCGCTGGACGGGCGAATATTCAGCTTTTCAATGCAGCCAAAAACTGCTCATGGGGTGCGGTTTTAGAAACAAAAATACATTTGGGGGGTAGTTTTGGCCGGTATCCAAAACCAAGCGTCCAGGTTTGGGCACCCAAGGGCACGAGTGGGACAGGCCAACAAATTTTTCCCCCCTTTTCTGGGTGATAAATGCCCCCAAAAAGGTATTCCTGGCATTTTTCTGATCTTCAAATGAAGGCTGTAAAAACTCCACAGGGTTTGGGTTTTTTTGGGGAGGGGTTTTCTTTATCCCACGAACGCTGCAAAAATCCTCGCCGCAGTGCAAAGAAAAGTTGGGGTTTTTTTCTTGAATGACCTCTTTTGCCTTGGAAAAAATATTTCCATCATTGGAGAAAATCTTGAGACCCGCTGAGAAAAATCCTTTGCGTTTTCCTGGGAAACAGGTGGGTTTATTCCACACCTTCATGTGCCTTTCCGGACCCTTCGGACTTGTAATATCTGAATATATGAAGTCGAAATATTTGAATTCCTTCGCTTCCAAGATGCATCTTTTTGGTTCCCAAGCCCCCATGGCCCTGGCCATTAATGGGGGATTAATCTTTAACCTTAAATCTTAATCCTAATTATATTATAATATTATATATTACTGTTACATCATTACAGCATACGTTATAATATTGTAAATAATTACATATCACTTATATAATTACATATTACTTACATAATTATGCTATTTACATAATTATAATGTTACTTATTACAATTATACAATAACATTACTGCATATATTACAATATTATGTATTATTATCTCCAATGTGACCAAAAAAAGGGGGCTGGGAGGGCTCATCCATCCCCCTGGATGTGCATCAACCACACATTTCAGGTTAATCCCTGACTTTACTCCTTCTGGGTGCTTTTTTGGCCCCAAATTGTGTGGTTTTGCCAAAAAAAAAAAAAAAAAAAAAAAAAAGATGAATTTGGGTGTTTGGCGGGGTGAATATTTTGGGAGGGGAGATGCTGCAAGATGAGGTCCATGGAGGAGCTCCACCACCACGCGCTGTTATCCGTAGTTATTGCTAAAAAGGAGCTAATTGCTAATCCCCCATTCCCGTGTGCTAATTAATGCATTAGAACAGTAGCAATTAATAATGCATTATAATAATGCAACGATTTGATGTCCAACAACACGTCAACGCGTCGCTGCACCAACCACCGCATTAAGCGAACGCGGCACCCGATCGCGGCGCGAATGATGCGTTGGGGTCATGAAACGACGCGTTCATTAGCACAGCCACTAATGAATTAGCGCGCACCGCCGGTAGCCTGCATCACCTGTAGACGGCTCGCTTGTCGGCCTCCAGCTGCGCCTGGGGGTCACCGGCGGCGGCGGGTACCGGGGCGTTGGGGGCCGCCCCTGGCGTGGCGAGATGGACGGGCTGCGCCTTGGCGGGCTGCTGGGCTGTGGCCGTCATCTGGGAGAGGAGAAACAAAGGAACGGGGGGAAAAAAAGGAAGAAAAGATAACAAAAATGGGGTTTGTTGCACTTTCCCACCGAGTTTTGCAGGCTTCTGCAGCGGGTTTTTAAAAACCAGGAGGAGGCAGCCCCGGGACGGGAGGCGGTTGAGGGGTGAAAACATATTTACGTTTGGCCTAGAAACGGCAAGATTAGGTTTTCCCACTTTTCCCATTTTTTTCCTCGGGGAAAACATGGGGGGAAAAAAAAATATCCCAACACCCCGATCGCCCCAAGTGGGGTTTGTTGCACTTTTCCACCGAGTTCCGCAGCGGGTTTTTGAAATTCAGGAGGAGGCAGCGCCGGGATGGGGCTGGGGGCGGGATGGGCTGAGGGGTGAAAACATATTTACATTTCACCTAGAAATGGCAAGATGAGGTTTTTCCCGCTTTCCCCCCACTTTTTACTTGGGGAAAACGGAGGGGGGAAAAAAAAAATAATCCCGACGTCTTTATTGCACCGGCAGCGAAGCGAAGGCGGGGGGTAATTTATTAAGGGATGCTTTGCACAAGTCCCAGATTAAATCAGCCGCGGTGCTGCTGCCTGCCAGGGCTTTTTTCAAAGCAGGTATTATTGTCTAGACACACAGGCCTTTTAAACTTTCTTCCAAAATTACGTGAGTCTCTCCCAGCTCGCCGAGCCCAGGGCTGAGTCATTTCGGCGCTGTGAGAAGCCAGCCAACAAAAAAAAAAAAAACCCCAAAACCCCAAAAAATCGATTTTTTTTTTTTTTGCCCTTGCCCAAATCACCTGTCTTTAGCCCCAGCGCTGCCACAGGAATCGCAACGCGCCAGGGCTGGGAATCTGCAGGGAAAATGACGTCTGCCACGCGAGAAATCATTCCGCCTTTTTTTTTAAAAACCGCGGTTCTGTTTGTTAGTTAAATGTATGTATTTCAGACGCGCAAATCACAGCGCATCCTTCCAGCATCGCCCCCAAAACCGCCACCCCCGCGTGTACAGGATTGCACATATTTAGGGGCGAGTTCCACTTAAAATTAACAATTGCATTAAAGAAATCGGAATTGTTTGCTGCCGGGCTGCAGGCGGGTCCGACCTGCGCCACGCGACGCATCACTTTGTCTTCCCAAGATTCAGTTAAAAAAATAAAAATCCAGGGAGAATTTTAATCTCATTGGGTTCAAACGCACCAGCAACCGCCCCAAATCCCCCAAATCCTGTGGTTTTAGCTCAAAATGGCAGTGGAAAATTAGCGCAAAGGGGATGTTGCACCTGCTCTGGGGTGGAAATGTTGTAAAAAATTAGCATTTGTCTGTTTTCATGGGTAAATCTTCAGCAGGCAGCAAAAGGAAACCTCTGTGTCTTGCTAAATATTATATATATAATTTATTTATTTGCCTAATATACTCATGTATTCATTTCTGTGTTGAGTTACATATAAATAAAAAACATATCTATTATTTATTCGTTTGTCTAATATATATTTCTGTGTTTATTTAGCTAGGAATAAAATAATTTTTATATTTTTCATTTCTCTAATATACTTATATATTGATTTCTGTGTTTATATATATAGAAATAAAATGTTTTAATGTATAAATAATATATATTGATATGTAATATATCGATATTAATATATGTTATAAAAATATATTAATAACATATTAATATATATATAAATATATGCACACATATACATACATAAAGAAATACCTGTGTATGCCATGAAAAGAGCAGATTTCTCACCTCCCTTAAATGCAGCGTAAACCCGAGCTGGGCCAAAACCGCAACACCTTTTGCTTTTAAAATATTTGACTTTAATATCTCCTGCCTGACCTTTTCCTGCCGATATGGAGCTTTTTTTTTTTTTTTTTTTAATCTCCTTTATTGTTCATAACTTCAAAGTTTGGCTCCGGCACCTGTAAATTCACCCGGTGCCGTTTAATTTCTGCCTCTCCCAACCCAGAATTTGCTTTCCATTCCTCTTTCCTTCCCCGGTGCTAAATAAATTAGTCAAAATTTGGTGTTTCTATCCCGGCAGTTTGGATTTCTCTTTTTTCACCTCCATTTTCTACCTAAAACCAAAATGCAAGCAGATTTTGGGATGCTCCAGCCATGCCATTAAGCATCTCTCCATCACCTTTCTCTTTTTCCCCTTTTTTTCCTCTCTATTATCTCCTTGAAAGTTACTTTTTTTGGTGGGAAAATGACATTTCCCCCCTCTTTTTTTCCCATTTTTATTTTTTCCCCTTGTCACGCTCATTTACCAGGACGCCGAAGCCCCGAAATCCTGCCAAGTTGGCTGTTTCCAGCCAAGTCTGCAACTAATTGGGCTATTACCCTCCTCTGCGGCTGTTTCAAAGCCATTACCTCACCTTGGACTAAAGAAAATAATAAAAAATAAATAAAAATAATCCCAAGTCAGCGGAAAAAGAGGCAAGAGGATGCTCAGATGTGAGTATTTGCAGCCGGACGGGGAGGAAGGCAAAAATGCAGCCAAAAAAGGGCTTTACAGGGAGCAGGTGGGGATGGGAAGGGAGGAAAGAGGCAGCAGGTTTCTGGCTCGGGAGCGTGAGCATTTTGGCAGCGGGAAAATGGGGAAATATGGGGGGAAAAGGGATGGATTTGGGTATGAAAGTTGCAGGCATTGAAAAAAAATGAAAAAAAAATGAAAAAAAGGGATTTTTTGTTGTTTGGTTGGTTGGTTTTTTCTTTTTTAGAAAATGGCCAAAAATAGTTGCAGGAGGGAAAATGAAAAAAAAAAAAAGTTAAAAGTAAAAAAAAAAAGGTAAAAAGGGTAAAAAAGAAAAAGTAAAAAAGTCCAAAAAATGATGTAAAAACCTACCAAGAACACATTAACAAAGCTTTCAAAGGTTTTAAAATGTGTCAAATAATTATGTAAAAAATACGTAAAAAAAACAGAAAAATACGGAAACCTGTAAAAACAATGAGTTAAGATGTGTAAAAAAGTAAAAAGTTTAAAAAGTCAAAAAAAATTGTAAAAAAAAAGGGTAAAAATAAAATGGAAAGAAAAAGGGGAAAAAAAAGGGAAAAAACCACCGTGTTTTTGCAAGTGTCCCAGGTGTAGAGATTTTTGAGGCACCTCTTGCTCAACGATGCGCATCACCGCCTGGTTATTTCTCTTTTTATACGATATTTCTTTTTTTTTCAGTTCTTTTGGAAGAAAATCCTTTGCCGGAGTTAGCGGCTGCTCACCACATCACAATTCCTTGGGATTTTCGTTTGTTTTTGAAGACTATGGCCAAATACATCAACTTTAGAGAGGAACCACGGTGAAGGTGTTCAGGGCAAGAAAAATCTCCAAAATCAGTAATTTTTACCCTATTCCTTAGTGTTTCACACTGAAATTTCTCTACCACCGTCACCCATGCTGAAAACAGCAGTTCTGAGCCCAAAAACACGCTGAGGACCGCGGGCGTTGGGGGTTTCATTGATTCTGCTGAGAAATCAACACCTCTGTCCCATTTTTCATCTGCAATTTTTTAAAAATACATTTTTAGAACTAAAAAAAATATTTTAATAATTTTCCTATTTTGTCCCTCACTTAACCATCTAAAAAGCAGTTCGTGGGGGTGCAAAGCTGCTTTTATCACTTTCTGTGTTGAAAATGGTGAAAAATCTACTTCTCCACCCAATTTTTAAAAATATATTCATAAAATAAGTAAATAAAGAGAAAAAAAAGTATGTTTTTTTAATTTTCCATTTTTTCCCCTGATGTAACCACCTAAAAAGCACTTTTTCAGGGTGGGGGTAAAGCTGCTTGCATCACTTTCGGTGCTGAAAATGCCGATTTTTAAAACCTCTTTCTGCTAACTTTGACAATTAAATGGCTGAAGACTTTCCCCTGTTTTTTTCTTTTAATTTATTACGGAAAAAATCAGCATTTTTATGAAGATTCTTTAATTTTCAACAGGTAGACTTGCTCGGCGAGCGCCATCACGCTCGGAATAAATGATGCTCCATATTACACCCCTTTAGCAGAACCTGCTGATTATGAAAGTGGGTTTTTTCCCTCCGAAAAGCAGCTTTTCCATCATTTCTGCTTCATTTTTGCACATTTCTGACAGTGCGGGTGATCGCTTGCAGAGCCTCTGCCGTAAAATACTAACACAAAGCTCCCCCAAAACCCTTTTTTAGCACTTTTCTCCCCAAAATGATCCCCGTGATGATGAGGAGCTGGTCGTAGCTCTAATAATTGGTATTTTTTTATTTGTCGCTGACCCTCTCCATCTCCTCGCTGCCTTTGGGGAGTGGAAATTTGTGCAATTTGCTTTTCCAACCCCTAAGGAATCCCAAATTTTCAGGTGAAAAGCTCAGAGCACTCAGCGTTGAGGAGAAAAAAAAAAAGCAACTCTTGGCTGCAGCTTTTTCCCCAAACCCCCTAAACTGAAGAAAAAAAATGTTCGAGCAACCCCCTCCATAGCAGATAAAAAAGGAGGGATTTGGGCAGCGATGCTCCTGAGGGTCCCCAAAAGTCAGCGCATTAAAACGGGGACCAGATAATGGACAAGGATGGGGAAGGAAAGGGGGACATCTCCATAGGATGCTGCGGAAAATCTCGGCTACTTTAAAAGTCCCTTAAATTGCCCATTAGGGCTAAAACGGCGTCGCGGCTCCCTGCTGCGTAAGCGAGAAAGGCGGCGTGTTTCGACGCAGGGAAGAAAAAAAAATAAAAATTGGGAAAAAGCTCCTCTCGGAGCAGAGCAGCGAAGCGAGCAAATGATGACACAGAAGTTGGAGGAGCCATAAAAATCCCACCGAGGTGTCATTTGCGAGAAGTGACCTTTTCCCACCGAAGGAGACGAGTGGAAAGGAGACCCGGGTGGCTTGGGGGGGGGGCGTAAAAGTCGATTTTATTTTAGCTTGCAGAGAATAGGCTTGATTTTTATTTTTTTTTTTCCTGGGAGGGGAGATTTTTCTGCTTTTGCAGCCGAGGTTTGCAGCAAATGGGGGGAAAAACTCAAAATTTCCCACATGAACCCAAAAAAAAAAGCTGCTTTGAACACAGAGGTGATTCAGCGCTCAATCCGGATCATCCCCATCAGGTCATTTCCACTGGGAAAGCGGAAATGTGATGTCGATTTGCGCCCCAGAAAATCTTGGGATGGGCTGCCGGGCGCGGGACCATCTCTGAAATACAACCTCAACCCCCACATCCAGCCCATTGGGGTGCTCCAGTAGAGTTTCTCTTGGACAAAGTCCTCTCCTTATAATAATTCCGTAATGATGCTCGGAAAAGTTATTCGACCCCTTAGAGCAACATTTTAGATGAAGTCTTATTTTCCCCCCGCCACCGGTTGCCAAAAAACGCTGTAAAAATAAATCAAAAGGCCATTCCTATGGCTAAACCCACCCCGGTTTAGCCAGACATTTCATCTTTCCAGCTCGTTAATGTGCTCGTTGCAAACACGCCACTGCGTCAGCTTTCTGAGAAGACCCTGCGACCCCAAAAAACCCGGGAAGGGTTAAAAACCCCATCGTTTGTCCCTAATCCCTTCAATCCTGAACATTTTGGGGTGAAATACTTCATAATGGTCGTTATTTAGGAAGGCAGGGTAATTAATGCAGGAGTTGGGGGTCGCAAGGGGTCTGGAGGAGCCCATGGGTGCTGGTGGACACTCACCTGTGGGGTGTCTTGGTAAGGAGGAGGGGGCACCGTCTGGGTGGCCATCATCGTCAGAGCCGGTGCCGGGGAGACATGGTGCATCCTGGGTGGGAGTCACATCGAGAACCTGCGGGCGGGAGAAATGCCGCTGGGTTAAGGGGGATCTGCCCCGGAAAAAATCCCTCCGAAAGGAAAAATAAAGGGACGGAAAGGAGAGGCGACGTTCCTCGCATGGGCAACCCAGCACTGTGCTCCACCACCCAGTCCCTGGAAGAAACCCAAGATGATTTGATGACCCTTGATGAGTATTTGAGATGCGTGATTTTTGATAAGGAATCCATCGGGGGCGAAGCGAAGAGGGTCACTGGCAAGGAGATCTACCCTGGAGAAGGTGCACCCCCTTATGCCTATAACTGCAGTGCCTAAATGGGGATTTCCATCCCCTTTCCGGTTATTCTTCCTTTTTGGAAGCAGGAAGACAAGTCATAATGCAAAACTTTCTGTTTTCTGAAATTATACACTAAAAAAACCCCAAATAATGTGTCTCTTTGCCTTTAGCCACCATGGAGTCACATCCTCAGGCACTGCATGCTCAATCTGGAAGGGAAGGGACACGGAGTATCCGATGTTGGTTTGACTGACATAGTTGACTCCTACAACGAGTTGACCAACTCAGTTGACTTCTATCATAGATTCATAGAGTTGCTTAGGTTGGAAGGGACCTTTCAGATCATCTAGTCCAACCATCAACCTAACACTGATAAAAACCATCTTGTCCTATTGCCTGTTCCTTGGGACAAGAGACTAACCCCCACCTCTCCACAACCTCCTTTCAGGGAGCTGCAGAGAGCGAGAAGGTCTCCCCTCAGCCTCCTTCTCTCCAGGCTGAACACCCCCAGCTCCCTCAGCCGCTCCTCACAGGACTTGTGCTCCAGACCCCTCACCAACTCCGTTGCCCTTCTCTGGACACGCTCCGGCCCCTCAATGTTTTTCCTGTGGTGAGGGGCCCAAAACTGGACACAGCCCTCGAGGTGGGGCCTCCCCAGTGCCCAGTATGGGGGGACGGTCACTGCCCCACTCCTGCTGGCCACACTGTTCCTGATACAGGCCAGGGTGCTGTTGGTCGCCTTGGCCACCTGGGCACACTGCTGGCTCTCATTCCACCAACACCCCCAGGTCCTTTTCCACCAGGCAGCTCTCCCAAGCCTGGAGCGTTCATGGGGTTGTTGTGACCCAAGGGCAGGACCCGGCACTTGGCCTTGGTGAACGTCATACCATTGGCCTCGGCCCATCGGTCCACCCTGTCCAGATCTGGAGAGCCTTCCCATCCTCCAGCAGGTCGACACTCCCACCCAACTTGGTGTCATCTGCAGACTGACTGAGGGTGCACCCCACCCCCTCGTCCAGATCATTATGATAAAGATATTAAAGAGAACTGGCCCCAGGACCAAGCCCTGGGGAACATCACTCGTGACCGGCCACCAACTGGATAGAACTCCATTCACCACCACGCTCTGGGCCCGGCCTCCAGCCAGTTTTTAAGCCAGCAAAGAGTACACCCAACCAAGCCATGGGCAGCCAGTTTCTCCAGGAGAAGCCGTGGGAAACGGTGTCAAAGCCTTCACTGAAGTCTAGGTAGACAACAGCCACAGCCTCTCCCTCATCCACCAAGTGGGTCACTTTGTCATAGAAGGAGATCAGGTTTGTCAAACAGGACCTGCCTTTACTGGACCCATGCTGACTGGGCCTATGTTGCATTGAGCAACGCAGTTGACTCCTACGTTGAGTTGACCGACCCCATGGTCATTGAATGCACAGAAATGAGGAAGGAGGGTTCAAACCCTTGCTTGATGTGAACCGGAGAGCAAACACTGATTTTGCACATCCCATATGGACATCCCTGAAGCCAGGAGGCAGCCTGAGACATGCCGCCTTCAACCTCTCTTGAAGTTGCTCTGCTTTCTGTAAATGCACAGAACAGACTCCTTTTTTGGTATCTTCAGGTTCCAAGGAGATGGGGAAAAAATGGGGCACCAGGAAGGGACAAATTTGTAGAGGAGCCCTTGGCTGGATGCTGTCCCCAAGCTGTCACGAAGACCTGGTGGCAGATGCAACCAAAAAGCAACTCTTCGCCCCAGAATGCCTCCTCCTGTTATTTCACTGCAACTGTGTGGTTGCTTCAGAAGAAAAGCCAATACTATTGCTTAAATCCTCAAAAAACAACCCTGTCCTGAGTCCTCTCTGAGGCTCTGAGTTCTGTATTGAGCCACCTCACAAAGCCACCTGGCAAAATCTCCCCAGAACCTCCAAAAGTGCATTTCTCCCTGCAATGACTCATTTTTCTAAGAGATGACATCTCCTGAAGGGTTCACCCCTTTGCAATGCCCATCGTTGCGTTGGGTTCCCCATTGGCTTCTCATCTGGAGAAGAGCTGCGGCACCATCCTATGAAGAAATGCAATGTGTTATGTGAAGTCCTCTGATGTTGTGAGGGGATCTGCCAAAAAATAGCATCAGCATCACTTTTTCCATGAAATGGTGACATGCAGGAAGACACGCTGTCACACAGGTAGAGGAACAGGAATATCGATGAGCTCAGTAAAAACCAAGACACATTTAGGGTCTTCGGAACAGCCTCCACAGTTTTTTTAGGGGAAGATTTGCAATATTCTGGTCTTCTCTGTGAGGTCCACGGTTGTTTAGGGGAAGATTTGCAATATTCCGGTCTTCTCCGTGACATCCACAGTTGTCTGGGGGAAGATTCGCAACGTTCTGGTCTTCTCCATGAGGCTTTGGGCTTTACAGAAACCACCAGACACCAAGTGCACAAATGCACTGTGCCCACATGGAAAATTAAGTGGTTTTTGCATGGGATGAGTGTCAACCACTCATTATTTTGCATGAACGAATTACAAAAAAAGCAATGCATAATTGCTTTTCACACACTTTTCATTAGCATGGATGCCCTGTGAGTTGAATATTAAGAGAGCGCATCCAAAATCCTATGCCTTGGGAAGGCAGACTGGGGTCCTTGCATGACACAGACCTCTTGCAGCCAGAAGGATGTTGCATTTATGGGATTAAAAACGATGCTTTTCATCTTTTTTCCCCAACAGCAAAATAGCGGGAGGCAAAATTATCTGTTTTTGAGTAAACTTGCGGCTTAAAATCTTCGGTGTCCAATGTCAAAATTCAGCTCACAGCTGCAGGCATGTCCTCAAGGGGTAACACCAAGGGGAAATCTCCCCACCAGAAACAGCTGCAGCTGGAGAAAAGCAGAATTCAGCACCATGATGGTCTAGACGTCTCAGTGGGAAGCCAAAAAAAAAGAAGGGATTGCTATTTTGGGGAAAAACCCTGCTTGGCATCTATTGTTCACGCCACGAGCGAGCCTGCCTCTAGCACGCAGCAATTTATTGTGGGGTGCGAGCTTTCCGGGTAAATATATTCCCAGAAGGTGGCAGTCCGGAGCCCAATTTAATTGCCAAATATCATCTAACCTGCTAAAATCAAACCATTCGTTGAGGTTTTATGGGCATTGATTTGTTTGGAGAATAGGACTTATAGTCAAATGTTTAAAAAAAAAAAAAGAAAGGACAAAATGAGAGACAGCTGTTGCCAATAGCAGTATATTTATCTGGGGGGAAACAAATGCACTCGGGTGCAGTAAATATCCAGGGAAGCGCCTGGCACCCGCGGGAAAAGCCGGACGGGTGTTTCACGCTGGAGCCCCCGGCCATGAATCTTGGGATAACGGTGCAAAGCTGTCAGCCCCACAGATTTATCGGCAGCCAAATGCCGGGAAGGGTCGAAAGCTGCTATTTTATGCATTAATCCTTTCTTATTTTTTATGGTTTTTTTTTTTTATTTTATGCACTAATCCTCTCCTTTTTTTCTTCCCACCTCTTAAATCAATTGAGCCGCGTGAGCTCTTGACCATAGGCATCCAGATGATGGAAGGAGCAGAGCATCACCAAACCCTGCCATCCCCTTGCAAATCAGCTCAAGGCAATGACCGAATCTTGGTCGAAGAGTGAATTTTGGGGGGCTGGGGGTCAAGGAAGGCAGGAATTGCAGCCAACTCCCGCGTTGTTTGCAAAGAGGAAAGAAATGGTGAGCAATAAAACCCATAAAGGCCCTTTCATTTCCAGAAGCGGCAGTACTTTAGGTTTTGGCAGCAACCTGAGATCAAAGTATCCTAAATTTCCTCATGAAATACAATTATTTCAGCTATCGCTGAAATATTGCCATTAAGTTGGAAATCTATTTCCTGAACAGCTTGCGTCTACCTAAAAGAGTTGCAGATTTATAGGCTGCTTTTTTGGCAGCAATATATCACCTCCACTTTCAAATAAAAATAATTAAAGACTAAGTTGAGAAGTTGATTTTTTTTTTTTTTCCAGCATGGGCACTGAAGCCTTAAAACATTTTTAAAAAAATTTAAGTATTGCAGACAGTCGTCCACTACCCCAGCTGAATATGATCTCCCTGATTAATAAAACAGCCGTAAAACCATGTAAGATGTAGAGCTGAATGCAAAAAAACAAAAAAGTCTCACATTGTTGGACTCCACGTTATTGTTTTCAGCAGATAATGTTAATATTAGCTTTGCAAGGTGCAACTCTTGTTTCCAAATCCAGGGAAAATGGGGATTGTTTTTTTCTAGCTCATTCAGCAGCTTCTCCCCCGCAGCAAAATATGCCATTGATAACGGAGGAGTCAACGTGAAAAATCAGCAAATCAGCTTTTCAGATATTTCCTCTTCTCTACCCAAAGTTTAAAAATTGTTAGAGATACTTGAGGATGATTTTCTGGCCACGGGAAGGTATTTTTCTGTATTAGGGGAAGATTGCCTTCTCTAAAGGGTGTTTTTGGTTTTTTTTTTGGTTAAGATTTGCAATGACACCACGGTAGTCATGCTCCCTCCACAGCGGGCTGCACGTTTTTTATGCCACCGTCTTCATGGAGGGCTTGTGCGTGCGGAAGTTTATGATATATGCGTTCATTATATGCATATATCTAAGTTAAAATGAAGAAATATAGCTGCGGGGGAAGGGAGAGGCACCTCCAGAGGACGATACGTCTCGCTCTGAACCACCAGCGAGGACAGGTTCACCCTTGGCAGGTGATGCCGGCTTTTCAGTGGCCATGAAGTGAACCAAGAGCGGCCCTCTTGCTCCTGAACATCTCATTTCTATCCACCAATCTTCACCCTTTTTGCTCATTTTTACCAACTCACGCCCCCCCTAAACTCACTAAAAACAGTCAATGCTGTTAAATGGTCAAAAATAGGGAAAAATCCTGTTTTTCAAGACGTTGTCTGTTCTCAGTCATTTCTCACATTTGAGGATGCTTCCAAGTGATTCCTCATCTGAGGATATCAGGAGCAACTGTGCTAGAAATAGCCCTGGGCCAGCAAATACATCTAAGGTTTTAGGAATATTTGGTAGCCAAATTTCCTCTTCCCAAACTCAGGAGGGTTTTTGCACTGGGACCATCCTTTGCTCTTGGCCAAGATGCTGGCTCGCTAAATGCTGACCTTTGTACCCTTCCCATCATCCAGTTCTTGAGCTGTTTCCCAATATAAAAGGTCGAATCGAGTCTGTGCTTCTGCTACAACCATGAGCTAAAGCAGATGGAGATTCGATATTTCTGCAGGATAAACCCTGGTCCAGAGCAAACCCCTTTTCTATTTTTCTCCTAAATAAGCTCATAAGGACTGGGGTAAAAGGGAGAGGGAAACGCCATGCCGGAGGATGCCAAAAAACTCTTGCCAAGCACTGGTTTGGTCCATCATCGGATGGGACATCTCCCCTGGATGCAGGGGAAAACAGCATTTATTTATTTAATATTTGCATTTATTTATTGAATATTTGCAAATCCTCCCCCAACTCAAGCTCCATAGAAAGCGGGGAGCTGCTACAGTGAATTTTTGATGAGAGCAACAATTACCGCTAAATATTCCTCTCCTCTCCGAAGATACCCATCCCTAAAAGGCTCCAGGGATATCTCTGCAACATAAACACGAGAATGAAACCTGCAAGAGGCAGTCAGAGCTGTAGCAGACAAGGTTAATGTACCTTGAACGGCAGCATTAAACAACTTTGTTCCTTTTTTTTTAAGTGGAGAGCTGATATACCCACATACATTTTCAAGTGTTATTTTTATAGAGGGAGACCACTAAAGCACCTTCCCATATAAACTGGTGCAGGCAAACATCAAAGAAGCTTCTTCAAAGTAACCTGAAAATACTTGCATTTTGTGCAATCCAGCCCCCGGCCCAACAAAAGTTCCCAAAAGAGCAAATTGTGAATTTTTTCGGAGGGCAAATCAAAAAGCTTTGAAGTGGAATCTAGCTGAGGAACCCAAAAATGTACAAACTTCCTCTTGTGGGACACGAATTGTCCAGGAAAAGTTTCTGATTGCCTTGAGAGCCCTTGCAAAAAACAGGGAGCGGATTAATTTTCCAACAGTTCTTTGCTGCGAGCAATTAACTGTGAATAATTTATGATCAAAATCTTGCCTGATGCTTTCAAACCTTGCCTCGTGCTCTTTGTTTTCCATTGCAACCTGCTAATCCCATGAGAGAGGAATCCACATTTCCATCATGCCAACACCAAATCTCAATCCCACACCAGCCCTGCAACAGGAAGGTCCTGTCCCCACAGTCCCAGCCAGGTTCAGAGGAGCTTCTTGGAGGGGAAAGAAGATGACGGTAAATAAACATGATGAGTTTTGGAGTGATGGGCTGGAAGAAGAGGCTTAAATATGGATCTGAGATGAATGAGGTGCTGGGAAAATGGGAGATTTGCGGGTTTTACACATCTTCTGTCCCACCGACATCAGAGCTGTTGCTTTGAGGATGGGCAGATGAGCAGGAACACACTCAAAAGCAGTCTTGCTCAGCAAAAAATTGAAGTGTCAGCCATGTTTTTCCACCCCAAACTGACAACTGCAGTCCTTCACCAATTTCTCAGCCAGTGCAAGTATCGCAAAGTGCAAATCAGACGAACGCCAGTGCAAAACCCACCCGCAACCTCAACGGAGATGTGCGAATGATTCCAGCAAAGATCTCACCACGAACTATTCAAGGACTTTTTGCAACCATCGCTGCAGTCCATAAACACCCCATGAGCAACATTACGATTTTTAATAATGCCTTTTTGGGGTGTTTATTTTGCAAATCAAAGCCCGTAGGCTTCACGCAAATCTCCCAAGACCTGCACGAGTAAATGTGGCGGGTAAACACAAATGGAAACCTGCTTTTTGGTGGGCTTGCAGAGACTGGGCTAAAACCAGCAGACCTAACCAACTGCAGAAACACGGGCAAGACGTGCATGGGAGCGCACAAAGATTTCCCAACCCGTGGGAAGCCCCAAAACCAGAGCAATGCTGCAGCGCACCTAATAAAACCCTCTCCTCCCTTAAATCTGCCTTGTTTCTTGCTATATCCTGCTAATACGCTTGCAAATTTTCCCTTTGGGAGAGGGAAAGAAATCCCTCTGGAGCTGGCTGTTTTCCTCTTTCCCATATGGCAGATAAATCAGAGCTCCCAACTCACTGACTTTCTGCTTCGCATCCCTCTCTTGCAGCTCTCCAGCTCCTCCTGGTCTTACTTCCCCCCGAATTTCCTTTTAAAATGCAAAATTCCCAAGGAGAAATGACTCCACAAACCAGAAGACAAAAATAAGGTTTTCCTTGAGGCATGCCAGGCTTCCCAGTATCGGCAGAGAGTTGTCCCCGTACAAGCCCTGAGCCAAGACACCAAAGATCACGGTGTGAGCCACAAGATTAATTGCCCCAATTTGAACATCTTTCATTTGCCCATTTGAAAGCAATTTTTTTGCCGTATTTCCAGCCTCAATGACAAAAGAGAGGTTTGAGATGTGACGCAATGATTTATACAAGCTCCGGCGAGGGAGTTACAAACAGTTCTGAACTCTTTTAACTACACTTAATCACGCTGTCTTCTCCATTTACTCTGAATGGTAGACCCTAAGGTATGTTCAGCCTGGTCTGAACTCAACACAATGAGGAAACTGGGGGCAAAAAAGGACTGGGAAGTATTTATGGTGCGAGGCAGATGTGCCAAATTGTTTTTGCAACTCTTTTTGCACAGCGCCAAAAGGTACGACCTGGCCTCTGAGGTGCATCTCTGTGGACGTATGGGCTTCAGGAGGAGGAAAGCTGAAATGGTTTTATGCCTGGAAAATGGGGGGACCCACATAAAAGGTGGAAAAGGCCAAGGGGAACCAAGTAATTTCCCAGAAGACGTCTTCAGGATAGGCAATTTCTATCATTAACCACTTAGAGCAACGCCAGTCTCCTGTTCCAGAAGGGAATTAGGTGGGCACCCATCACCATGTCTTTCTGTGCCTTTAGTGGGAGGTGTCTGGAATTTTTTGGCACAGTTTGCTGAACAGGTTGAGTTTGGTCTTCTTGCTGGAGATGCTTCCCAGGCCAGGCCATGCTTGTGTCCTCCAAAGACATGTCCTCCATGGGCTCAGCTTCCTCCAAAGGGGACAACCCAACCTGCCCAAGGTACCTTGCAGGGCACTGAGCCATTCCACAGAAGAGCCAGGCAGATCCCATCAAAATACTCATTGGAAAGAGGGCATTGAGGCAGGGAGGATCTCCCAAAAAAGAAGTCCTTGTGGTGACCCCAAGCTCCCACAAACCCCCCAGAGAAGTGGTCTGAAGGTGAGCCCAACCTGCACCTTTATTAGAGCAAGGGCAAAACCAGCCTGATGAGAAATTCAGCCGCTTCATCACATCCTTAATCCCAGGGTTTTTTTGGTCAAGGGAAGGTCACCAGCAAGAACCAGGGCTGAAAGGGCAGCCTGGGGGAAATAATCCTGCTGTTATTGGCTGCTGTTTATTAAAAGGGACTTTCAGAGGAGTCAAGACGCAAAAAAATGACTCAAAGAAGATACTCCGCTGCGCCGTGGACTGAATGAAGATTTGGGGTTTTCCCCTGAGGTGTCCCCATCCTAAACATCACCAGTTTAGGAAGAAATCAGGCGCTTTTTCAGGATATTTGCACAAGTTGAATGCGGCACCTCCGTTTTCAGCGACCAAAGATTTCTCTTCGCTCCTTTAGGAGGAAAGTTGCAGTCAACGAGGTTGTATGTTTTTTTGTCACCTGCCGGGTGCCTATGGTTTTGGCACAGATCAAGCGCATTTGTGCCCTAATTTTAGCAATCGGGGTTGACTAAAGGACTGCGAGACCCTTGGTTTCATGTACATCTTATTTTAAGCTCCGCATTGCAGTTATTTTTATCTGGTGGCCGTTTCTCCACATCCTACTGATGTGCCAAAATTTTGCAGCGATAACAGACCATGTTTCGGGTTATTTTTATAAAAATATATCTGTGTTTTCCTCCAGGCTGGCCATGGCTTGTAGGGCTCATAACAACATGTTTTCAATACTTGAGCTTTAAAGCAAGAATCCCTGCACAGCCTGATTTCTAAAAAACAAAAGAAAACACAGCAAAAAAGTATAATTCCTCCCTAAATGCTTAGGGCAGGGGTGATATAATTTGAGTGTACCAGAAAAGAGCAGAAATTCCCCCAAATAAAGCCCCACTGAGGTCACAACTCGCCACATCCTGCTCGATTGGTATATATATTTGCACAATTAATATATATAATTGAATAATTAATATAAAGCGAAGCAGCCTTACCGTTTGGGGGGTGCTCGGGGAGCCGCTGCCCTGCAAGTGCCCTCCCGCTGCCCCGAAAACACGATTTTCTGGGTAGGGATCACAACCTGGGAATGCAAAGGATGAAATATTTGAATATAGAAAGAAAATGGTGAAACGAGAAGGCGAAATATTAAGCAGGGGATGAAGCTTTCTGCTCTACGGCAGGTCTTTCAGCAGCGTCAGCAAAGCCGTGGTGGACAAGTCTGCTCTTAATGCACTTTTTTTGCAGGATAGGGGGGAAAATAGGAGGAATCAAGGAAAACTGCGGTGGGAATATCCCCTTGGAGGTGAAAGCAGGGCTGGTGGCTGAGCTAGATCCCAGGGTTTTGCCCAGGAAGGTTTGAACATCTCCAAGGAAGGACAAAAAATAAATCAGGTTTTTAAAGGTCGAACCGAGATGTGTCCAGAAAACGAAGGTGTGCTCGTTGCCGGTCTGTCCACAAAGGATGAAGGGCGACACGGTCCCGGCCCGGCCTTTTTGGCTCCTGGCGGGTGGCGAATCCCTGGCACGGGCTCTCACTGAGGGTTAGCGGTACAATCCGGGTCTGAAAAGGAGAAAAAAGGGAAAAAGCAATGAAACAGCCTTGCTGTTGGCTGTGCCCCCATTTCGCGCTGGCTGTCGCCATCCCCCTGGTTAATTATAATCTTCGTTTGAGTGTAGACGTGATTTTACACTCAGGCTCAGGCGGCACGAACTAGGAAAGAGCCATTAACTCAAAACCAGGGGAGCTCCCAGCCGTTATTTAACAAGGAGACGACCACACAGACGTTAGAGACGGTGCTGCATCTACCAAGGATCTGGCCTGTACGGAAGCCGAGGTTGGGATTTCTAGACCCATCTAAGCAGATCCAGTGGAAAAATGAAGATGGGCTGAGCAAGGACCAGCACAGCCGCAGGGGCGTTTTGTGTTTGACTGCAAAAAAAGGAATAAAAGAGAGAAAATTCCCCAGATCTCTGAATATATATTACCTCTAGCGAGCCTCTTGGATCTCCAATATATGTCTAACGAATGTCCCTCGATATACATCACCTCCAGATATTACCTCTATGTTAGGTGATAAACATCACCTGGGATCTCCGATATACATCTGATATATCTTCCTTGATGTATATCACCTGGTAGAGAGCTCCTCAGATCTCCAATATACGTCTGATATACATCCCTTGATACACATAATCTCTGTCGAGCTCCTCAGATCTTCAGTATACACCTGATGTATCTACCTTGAGATAAATCACCTCTAGACAGCTCCTCACCAATATACATCTGACATACATCTCTGATATATGTCACCTGCCTGGAGCTCCTCAAATCTCCATTACACAGCACATACATCTAACATGATACACATCACCTCTAGAGAGCTCCTCAGATCTCCGATATATATCTGATGTATGTCCCTTGATACACATCACCTCTAGAGAGCTCCTCAGATCTTCAATATACATCTGATATATCCACCTTGATATATATACAACCTGGTACAGAGCTCCTCGGATTGCTGATACATATCTAGTAAATACATATATATATATCCCTTGATCTGCTGAGCTGCTCAGATTTGAATGTACATCTGATATATGCACCTCTAGATACACATCACCTCCAGAGAGCTCCTCAGATCCCCAATATACATCCGCTGGATCTACGATGACACACACCATCTCCAGAGAGGTCCTCAGAGCTCCAAGGCACACCTGAGGGATGCATCTCTGCTGTATGCCAGCTGCAGCGAGCTATGCCTTCCGTGGTGAGGCTGTACGGGAGATCCCTGAGAACCATTTCCCCTGGTTTTAATTCCTTCCCAAATTCCTTGCAATAACACCACTCCCATTTTTGTGCCCTCACAGCCTGTATCCATCATCGCAGCCAGGAGCATGGGTCCAAAAGGCAGAGGTATATCAGGAAGCCTGCATAGGAAGTGCCATTTCTGGAAACCTAGGCATCACCGAGGCCGTTGACCAAGGAGAGATATGGAAGCAACTGGGTGATTTCAGGGCAAAACAGGGCAGAAACCTCCAAACATGGAAAATTTGGTGAAAGGGGAAAAAGGTCAGGATGCCCCTTGACATCCTGGGCAAGTGTAGGTCCTGCTGAGAGGCTTAGAGACCTAATCTGGGTTATGCTAAAGGCTCAGAAGGGGCTTGAGTCCAAAACTCTTCCACCGTAACAGCAGCTGAAATATCCTTACAGATATTTATGACAAGGAATAAAACAACAACCTCCAGGCTCGTGCCTTGGAAGAGCACGCACAGGCTGATGCCAAATACGCGCTGAGGACAAGGGACTTGCTTTGCACTGGATTTGTTCTGACATGATGAGAAGCTCATGTTTTGCAGCAGTCCTTCATCCCTGTAAAAACTATTTTCCGTCTCGTGGGAGAGACTTTTGTCATCTGGGCTCACCATGTGAACGAAACATGAGGAGTGGAGGAAAAGGAGCAGATGAATAAGGCTCTGCTGGTGCTAAAAGAGCTCTGGTAGACCGATTTTCATCCTTGGAGGTGATCAGGGCTGAGGTATTGGACGCTGTATGCAGGTAGGACACAAATATGAACTTGTGCAGCTTCTGCACAAAAGATGCCATTTTCTTCCCCGTCACGGAGAGCACCAAGAGCCAACCCCACCGGGGACATCTCCCTGAACACCTTTGCAGAGGGAGATAAGTCTTTTTGAGCTGGAGCACACTTTTAGTGACTTCAAAAGTCATCCTTTGAAGTTTAGCAGGGGTCTTTGAAGTACTCCCAACGCAAAAGGGAATGGAGGAGATGCCTCCTTCAAGATGCTCCACTGTGGGCGACGCAAGCCAGCAAGATAGATGGTGTCTTGGGCACTCATGGCTGTACGGAGCAGCTGCCCAAGGGTCATAAATGAGACACCATTTATGACAAGCCATCAATGCCCCTCAATCCTGATCTACTTAACCTGAACAACATCCAACAGCGGAGACGGGAACTCAGCATCCTGGGACCTCAGACTGTGCCCAGGTTGCAAAAAGCCAAGGGCATCCCCGTCAATAAATATTTAATTAGGTGTAAGGGAATGCTGATAAAGCTGACATCTAGAAAAAAAGTCTAGGATTTTAAAGCAAGAAGGCTTTTCCCATTGTGTCACCTTGTTTCCAGTGTGAGCAGATCATGATGCCTCCAACCTCATCATATCAACGCTGTTTAATTGCGACTATGATTTTTTTATAAGTTTAACGCCAGCTCCTCTGACTTAAACGGAAACAACGAATGGTGAAACCCCTAATAATGCTGCTGGGTCTTGCTGAATTATTTTTATACCCTGCATTACACCCGGGAGTCCGTCGCAAGCCGTAGCAGCCCCGAACTCTACACCCCTGGGGAGAACTGAAGAAACCCTATATACATGAAAAATAGCAAAAATGCAGAAATCAAAAGCTCAAATTTCAGTTTAACTCCAAGGGGTGGTCGTGACTCTCCGAGCGCTTTGGCAACACCCGCTGCCATCTGCAATGGGGACCACGGCAATAAAAACCTTTGGTTTGTTGGGGTTTTTCCCCCCCATGGTGCAATTTCTGCAGCATCTCCAGCCTCTGAGCAAGGGCTGGGGCTGGATTTTGGGGATGCTTGAAGGTGCAAAGAGCAATACGGTATTTTCAGCCTTCCACCTCCTCAGTCCCGCAAGTTAAACGCGGCGCTGCACTAACCCCATCCCTGCTCAAAGAGAGTGGAAAGATTTAGGACGTTCCCATACACCTGCAATATTTCCGTATTTCTGCAAAAGCAAAGCAGTTTCACCTCAAAACACGGACTGGGAGAGACGCGTCCATCAGTGGAGCCCCGCTATAGGCGATTTGCGTGATCCAAAGGGGGTACGTATGGAAATATCGGACACCCCCCCACGCCCCCACCCCCGGACGCCCACATGTGCACACATCTGGGCCCAGGGAACAAAAGCGGCCGCACTACGCCGCGCCGATAAATAATGGAAAGTCAAAGTGCCCCGCAGAAGCGGCACCATACTGTTCGGCCTCGGGCGAGACAGAGGAAAATTCGGTACCCATGAGGTCTGGAACAGTGGGATTAATAACACATCAATTTTAATGCAGGGTGGGTTGCGGTTGGGTTTTTTTTTTCCCTTTTCCTTCTTTTTTTTTTTTTTTATGCTTCACAAACAGCAAAGTGAATGTTTGAGCATCTCGGCGGGGGGTTAATGAGGACTCTGATTAGTTATTCAGATTTGCCGATGCTGCTTCCATCCATCCTCGGATGGGGGAATAACGGGAAAGGGTTTGCAGAGAAAGCTCTTAAAGACGACCTGCTTGGCTTTCGCAGCTCAGACGGACACAGGTTTTGGGGGGCTCCTGCCTCAGGGGTGCCCAAAACTGAAATCCTAGTCCCAACTTTGGGGAGGAAAAGCCCATTTTCCCATCAGTTAGGGGGGGAACGCGAAAAACTGCTGCGTGTTGGGCCACGCTGATTCCTTTAAAGGCTCAAGGGAAAATATTTGGATTTGTGGGGTTTTTCACGTGAAAAACAAATTCTGGGGTGCTTTTAATAAAATTTGTGCGCAGTGACGGTCAGAGGTACATGATCAAAAATGCATGGATGCATGGATGCAAGGATGCACGGATGAACAGATACATGGATGCAAGGATGCAAGGAAGAACGGATGCACAGATGCACAAATGCAAGGATGTACAGAGGCAGAGATGCGTGAATGCAAGGACAGAAGGAAAGATGGACCATCCCATAAACCACCACCGGTCTGCAAAGATGCAACACCTTTCACTGTTGCAGTATTTTACACAGCATCCCATGAGAGTCAAACTGAGTGCTTCATGTCCTTGCGCAAAAGCGAGGAGCTCACCTCTTTGCCCCAGAAATATTTTGAGCAGGTTGAGCTCGTCCACCGCGGGAGCATTTGGGGGTTCATTTCCAGATTTGGGCTTTTGTTCTTCACTTGCATCCAAGAAAAGGCAACCTGAGAAAATAGATGGCAGGTATCCGAAAGGATGCAGCAAAAAGGATTAAAGGATGGAGCCAGAGCGGTGTTTCATGGCACTACAAAGGTGGTTTGTCAAAAAAACTAGGTGTTATTTTAGGATTCACTTTGGGATCCATTATTTCTTTGCCAAGAAGAAATATCTTATGGGGCTGTGACAGCACTCTCAACGGTGAATTCATCCCAGCGATGAATGTCGGCGCTTTATTTCTAGTTGGGCCTAAAGATCCAGTTGTGTCTTGCTTTGAGCATCGCTCAACGGGGTTTTGGGGGGGATAAACTCCCCAGTATTTCGCGTCATTCCCCACAGCGCCCGCCAGGATCTCAAAAGAAAGACAAACTGGAGTCATCCATCTGATTTCGCAAACGCGGGGCTCTCCACCCCAAGCAGGCTCTTTTCCCTGGGACTGCCGCCATATGCTTTGTCTCTATTTTAAACGGCGCGTTAATTGTTCTGAATTAACAGCTCCAGCTGGAGGAGCAAACAAGCAATTTGCAACTTTAAGGTAACGCCCAACTTATCTCAAGTGATTTAAGTTGGGGGGTTTTTGAGGGGAAACCTTTCTGGTTGCAAATGCCACTGCTCAGCGCTTGGCTAAAATCCCACCATGGTTAATGCACCCATTCAGCAGAAGTGGCCATTAGCCCATAGCCACCCGAGGAGGTGGGATGGTAGGAAAAAAGAAGAAATAAGGTAGGAAGGAGGGATGGAAGGAAAAAAGAAGAAATAAGAAATGGCTTTAATTTAGAGACAGGAAAATTATAATCCATCCTCTCCACTGCTGGGCAACCCAATGGTTGCAGTAGGGCTCAGGAATATTTTCTCCCCAACACTTTTTTTTTCATATTACATTTACATTTTGTTTCAAAATATTCTCACTCTCAGGAAAAAAAAAAAAAGACTTTCAAGCTTGATCCCTTTGCCCTTTTTCATCTCTTTTTGCCTTTTTTCATTTGCAGCTAGATAGAGGAGGTGAGAAAGAAAGACCACAACGATTATTTGTTTACAAGTCTGGATCTTCAACATGGATTTTTTTTTTTTTTCAATTGGCATTTTCACCATTTTAAATCCTTTCTAGTACCACCCAACGTGTGGGATTCGAGAAGCAAAGTCCATCTCCAGCTCCCCACCCTGTCATGCCTAGTTTCAAGAGGAACAAACGATGCTGGCAGTGAAAAGAAGCCTACAGAAATGTTATTTCTCCTATGGGAATGCGTAAGCGCTTTGGAAATGCGAGAAAAGCTGTCTATGATTACAACCAAGTGTCTGCTGCCAGATCGAGTGGAACCTCCTCTTGCTACCCCAGCCAAGGTTGAGTTGAGAGTCAACGTCCATCAGGCCTCAACGGCTTTCCAAGAGCATCAAGGTTGGGTCCCATCAGATGACCAGTGTTGTGGATGGAGTCGTGGTCTTCCACCAAGGTCTTCTGCTCAAGTCAGGACAGTTTGTCTCCATTTTACAGGGAAAAAGGGCTTTAATTGTGCCCTGGAGACACTAACAAGGGACATGGAAATGCAGCAATGCATCCTTCTCCAGTGATGGGAGGCACGTCCAAAATACAGACCCAACCTTGGAGGTCACGGGCAACGCTGCTGGGACTCAGGCAGCCTTGGATGCCTGGATCCCCGGAGCCGAGCCACGCTACCTGACAACCTCCTGGCTCACGTATAAAGTAACAGGAGAAGCAATAAATCACTCGGGCGCCTTCCCTGGGAATGGCAGCCCTCGATAAAAACCCAAAATTCAGGGGAGGCAGCCTCATACCACACTATTCCCCGTGCACCCCTGTTACGCAGATTAATCCTTCTTGATGGAGAATTACAATTAGGGCTCCATCTTAAGGAGATATCAGCAATCAGATATCTTATCAAATGCCACCTCAATTATTCAAATAATCCCTGGCTCTTAGATTTGGGTGCTGTTTAGGGAAAGCGGTCCGATTAATGTGCTGACACTTCCCCATCACGTCCGACATCCTCAACTTCATGTCTGATTACAGAATTTGCATTCAATTTAATTTTTTTTCCATCTGGAGTAAATGAATAATCCGAGTACCTACCCCAGCCTTAATTACATTTGTTAAATTAAAAACCCGGGATGTGAGAAATTTAAATGCATGTAGCTCCGCGGCCAGACAAACCTGCACGTTCAACCTGCCGCAGCCCCGCCGCCTCCTGCTCCAATTTCTCTGCCTTCCCCACAGCCATGCATCAAAGAAATTACAACTAGAAAACAAAAATTCTTTCTGAACGATAAAACAATAGATGATCTTTTGACATTTCCAGCGCTGTTTGCAGGGGAATGAGATAAAATGTAATAAATTCATATACTTCTGTGTGTTTCTTGGCTCCAGCAGCTGAAATTTCCATCTCTTTATGCAGGAGTCCTGGGGAGCAGAAATCCTTGATAATGCCAAACAATTCGACACTTTATTTTCTCTTTACTCCGCACCATGCAAAACACAGGCTTCAAGCTGCCAGCTGCTGGGAGTGAAACCAGATGCCACATCCCTTTTCCATATGGAAAGAGAAATCGCCCCGTCTGGGGGTGCGCGTGGTCCCCTCGGTTGCAGCTCTCCGCGACCCCAGGGTTGCTGCCGGCACGCGGCAAAGCCTCTCCCCAACGGCAAAAAAACACCATCGCAACGGTGCGACTGTCACTTCTCACACTTGACCGGCTTCGGGCCAGATCCTGGTACCATCAGCCCTAGAGAACCACAGGGAAGATTTGCCCCGAGCCACCAAATTTCCTAATTTTGAAATAAAAAGATAAACAGGGCGATGGAAACAAAACCACTGAACTTGACTTTTTTTTTAAATAGCTTTGCAGAAGCTTGCTAAATTGCCTTTCTTTAGGAGAAGATTAAACTTAAAAGGCTGGCATTAACAGGGGGACTCACGGTGGTGGCAAGAAAATTGTCCAAATAATTAAAGAATAATTAAGCATAAATGGAAGATAACGCCCTTCCAGCTCTGGACATTATAGGAGCAATACTCCATATATCACGTGATGAGAAATGTCAAATAAATATATTTGGGTGTTGATGTAGACGTCAGCAACAATGAAAACGTTCAGGAAAGTCTGTTCTTAGCGCTGCCACAGACTGAATTAACGAACTTAGGTGTGAGTGAGCGCAATGATAATCATCCCCCCGGCCTGAGGCTTGCAAGACCAGTAATAAAACACGGCTAAAAATATTCAGGAAAGCCATGCTCGGGTAAAGTGAGACAGGTGAGAGCAGAGCCGAAAATAGCTTTTCCCTTTGCTCCCAGCACGCTCACAGCTCGGGCGACATTTAGGAACTCCAGGGAAGCTGGATTTGGCTCCCCACACCCCAGAGAATCCCCTCGGAGGGGTGTAACAGAGCATCCCCCCCAGGCACAGTGGCAGGATTTGGCCATCAGAGAGATCCCCTCCAAGCAGGTGGCTCGGATGCCATCTGATGGATGTTGCGGTTCCTCATCCTTTCTGGCTTTCTTCTGCTTTGTTCTGAGTTAACAGTTATGGTGCCGGAGGAGAAAACATCATGTTTTAGCAATGAGGTCCCCAGTGAGGCTGTTTAAAAATTAATTAGTGCCATGCAACATATTAGCGATGAATAGTAATTTCAGCTTTTGTACCTACTTCGTCGCCTTCTACACCGCTGTTATTCCAGCTTTTCTCTGGTCGTCCCAGCCAACCAGGACCTAATAAGGAGGGTACCCAAGAAACCGTTGCCTGTGTCTCCTGGAAATACCCCATTCAACAGCAAACACACACCCCAACATGTTTTCTGTGGAGCTTTTAAATAAACTAAGGTCATGTTTGCTGAGCTGGCTGGAAGGTAGGAACCTGCTCTGCTCACGGAGCTGGTTCCCATCATCCCAAAACTGCAGCTGTCCAAGGATCTGAGCCTGCTTAGACCCCCCATGGCTCCTGCACAAGGTGAGTGTTGCAGTGTGGAGGAGGCTGTGGGTCCTGGCTTCACCCAGGATGGAGGACGGAGGTCCTCCCTCCATGGACAGAGATCCTCCATGGGTGGAGATCCCCCAGCCCTGAGGATGGAGAACCTTCAAGGACGGAGAGCCTCCATCTCCAAGCATGGAGATCTGCCAACCCCAAGGATGAAGATTCCCCCCCCAACCCAAGGAAGAAAATCCCCATAACCGAAGGATGGAGACCCCCCCCAACTCTGAAGGTGAAGATACCCAAGCCTGAAGGATGGAGCTCCACAAAACACAAGGACAGAGATCCTCCTAACCCGAAGGATGGAGATCTTCCTAACTCCACAGATGGGAATCCCCCCAGCCTGAAGGATGGGGATCCTCCAACACCAAAGGTGGAGATCTCCAAAACCCAAGGATGGAAACCACCCAAACCTCAAGGATGGAGATCCTGCTAGCCCCAAGTACAGGGATTTCCCCAACCCTGAGGATGTAGATCCCCAAACTCCAAGGATGGAGACCCCCCCAAACCTTGAGGATGGAGATCCTTCTAACCCCAAGTACAGGGATCCCCCAACACTGAGGATTTGGATCCCCAAAACCCAAGGATCCGCAGAACCCCAAGGACGGAGACTGTCCAAACTCCAAGGATGGAGATCCCCCAGGCTAAGAATGGAGACCTTCCAAGGAGAGAGATCCCCTCCAGCCACGAGGATGAAGATCCCCCCCAAAACCCAAGGATGGAGAGCCCCCCCTTCCCCAGTCCCAAGGAGGGCGATCACCCCTTGGGACCTCACTGGCTGGATTCCTCACCCCACACTGCACAGGGCAGGACCTGGAGGGCATCACCGTTGTCCTGTGGTGGCCACCACCCCCCCAAATTGCACCCCCAAATGAGCCACCATCCCACTCCTACAGGCAGCGAGCGAGGCAGCGGGCCATGAGGAGCCTTGCTGTGTCAGCCGCCTTCAGGTGGATGGCGAAGGCGAGGGGAATTTGCAGGGACATCTGGAATATATTCATTTTACGGCATGTTTCATATCACAGACAGGTACTTTGAAGCAGTTAAGTAGTAGCAGGGCGGCACGTCCCCATGGGTGGGCTGCGGTTTGCGCTTTCAGCCCGAGCTGCCCCAGCATGACAAAGGGGCTGGGGAGACAGAGCTGACGTTTTCCAAATACAACTTTGTGCCTCTGGGGGCAAATCCAGAAAGAAATTAAAACCCGAAAGGCAAAAAAAAATAATAAAAAAAATATATATAAAAAAAGAAACCAACCCCCACGTCTAAGTGATGTTGATCCCCACATCAGGCCATTAACAGTCCCATCACAAATTGTAAATGACTCAGATAAATTAAATGGCTTAGCAGCTGCGAGGAAAGGCCCTTCTGAAGATTCATTTGTTTGGCGGAAAAGAAATTAGTCAGGAATTTAAAATCTTTTCCAGCAGCTTGACGCAGACACCCTGCCAAAGCCCACATGTTGCTGCTCGCGCAGCCCCAGGACGCAGCTGGCCCCCAAAAGGAAAAGTCCTCCACGAGCATCCAAAAGCGGGGGGATGCAGGCATGCTCCCGTTAGCGCGCCGCTAACGAGGCTGCGCCTCCTCCCAGCAAGCCTATTAGAAGCCCCAAGCTATGAAGAGTTCTGAAAACACGAATATTTGACCCAAAGCACCCCCATGGTGAGGGAAAGCCAGCCATGGCGCTGCAATTAAAAAAAACGGGGACGGTAATGTGGGGAGGGCTCAGAGCAGGGCAAGAAGTTGGGGCTGCAGCCCTGGGTGCAGTGAGGTGCAGTGATTCACACCCAAATGCAGTGAGCTGCACTGATTTATCCACACAGGCAGTGAGCTGCAGCGATTCACCCCAGAGGCAGGGAATTGTGGTGGTTTACGCCCAGAAGCAGTGAGCTGCAGTGATTTGCACCCTAGATGCAACGAGACGCAACGATTTACCCCTCCAAAAGCAATGAACTGCAGTGATTTAACCCCAGGTGCAGTGAGCTGCAGTGATTTGCCCCCAGGTGCAGTGAGATGCAGCAATTTACACCAGATGTAACGAGACACGATGATTTCCCCCAGGTGCTGTAAGTTGCAGTGATTTACCCCAGGCACAGTGGGCCGCAGTCATTTACCCTCAAAATCAGTGATCTGCAGTGATTTAAACCCAGGTACAGTGAGACGCAGTGATTTACCCCCCAAAGCAGCGAGCCACTGTGATTTACCCCCAGATGCCGTGAGACGCAATGATTCCCCCCGGCTCCCCCAGTGATTTGACCTGATGGCTCCCCACAAACACCAGACTTCCCCACTTTCCTCATGTTTCCAGGCAGGCAAACACCGTGGCCAGGCTGCGCTCACCACAGACACCTCCCGGGTGTTTCTCCCGGGTTAACACATGGAATTAATGTGTTAAACCTCCCCGTGTTCACAGGCTTCCCTGGCAAAGACCTGCTCCCCATCCACATCTCTTTTAGGTCATGCAACTTTGGGAGTTTTTTTCACCTTTAGACGCTATTTCACAGGCAGCAGCGTCTCAAAACCCCTTTTAGTGGAAGTTCAGAGGTATAAAAGATGCAAAATTATTCACACGGTATCTCAATCGAAGCCCCACAATGGGAAAAAGGGAAGGATCTGGTGACAGAGCCACGACCCTGGGATGTCTCCTCATCTCTGTTTGGATGGAAAAGCCCTTCTTGCGTTTACTGGGGAGAAGGCAGTGGGGGAGAAGATAAAACAAAAGGCTTTCCTCCATCCAGAAAAGGTCTGGAGAGCGAGGGAACGCGAGGAGCACCCGTTTTTCAGGTGCATCCAACCAAAGCAACCCAGCTGCATTTGCCCTTTGGCAACACTGGAGCTCTTCAAAACTTTCACAGAGCCAGAAGAGCAAAATTAAAGTGGGGCACGGGAAGAGAAACTGCAAACCAAGAAACCCCACCCTGGCAAGAAGAGATAGAAACAACCGGGGAAAAAAAATGGTGAAAAATTAATAAGAAGCTTGAAAGTGATTTTGCATTTCAAACAGAGGAGGTTTTCAAAAAGGAAAAAACCCTGGAAAGTCTGTTTTCTTCCAGATTTTGCTCTCGGTTTTGCTTCTTTCTGTTTCATTGAGCATCCAGGTGCTCCCGAGCTGGGATTTCCATTTCTCCGACTCCTACTCAGGGCAAAACCCCAACAACCCAGTGCAAAACAAACCCTGAAAGTAGGACACTGAGCCCTGCTCAATCCAAACTCAGCTTGATGCTCACTAATTACCCAGTAATAGTATTTATATGCTGCTGGCACGCTCGGAAATGCAGCTCCTAATAACCGAGGTCTGCATCAATATTAATGTCCCGGCTTGACTCTCAATACCCGGGGACCGATGAGAGACAAAGAAACATCACAGCAAAGTGAAAAGAGGGGCAGAAAATGAATTTTAAAAGTATTTTTCTGTGTTTGGCAGGAAGGGAGTGCTTGAGATCAAATGACGGGATCCCCCTTCGGCATGTATCAGCAATAAAAGCAAATATAAATTGTAAGTTCCCATCTCTAGGGCGCAAAATCTTCCAGCAGCAGAAAATTTTTCACCATCCGTAAGCCCTTCCCCAGACTTGGAGTTTCCCCATAGGTAGGAGCAGGCTGGAAAAACTCTTCTTCTCTTTTTACGGGAATAGATTTCTGAAATTCGGGGCTTTCCCTTTACCTGAGTTGCTCCAAGACGATCCGCTTCAAATATTCATCCCTGCAAACTGGGTTGCTCATACAGAACCCCAGGCTTTGGGTTGGCTCAGCAAGAAATGCTGCTTGAAACGACCTCCTGAGAAGCATTTTTCTTTCCAGTCATGCTTCCATCCTTGCAGAAAAAGGGAGCACATCCCCCAAAATTCACCAGTATTACATCGCACACGAAGACGCACATCAATATTTGCAGAAACGTGGCAACACAGAGCATGGCGTGGGTTGCAAACGTGCCCTGGCGCCACTCTGTAATTCGATTAAAAGCCTCTTTTCTTAATAATTTCTACGCAGAGGCACTTGGCACACCGGGAGCATTTAGGCAGAGTTTAAACGGAGTTAATAAACTGCTAATAGCCTGCAGTAAGGCTGAGATAGATTTGAGCTGCATGTGCTCCGCACGCCTGGGTACGAGGTGTTATTGCCGATGTCTGCACTCGACATGCATCAAAAAAACCATGGAGGTCTCCCATGAAAAATGCAGTTCCAGGCAATCAGACATTTCTTGGGGAAAGACGGATATTTTCGGGATTTTTCCCGTCAAAACGAAATCTGGCACTCTGAGAGTAAGCGTGGATGTGGTGTTTGCCCTGTGTGAAGTGCTGGGTGTGGCGTTAACCCGCATCGTTGACACGTTAATTTGTGTTGATTAATAGTCAAAGAAAATGAACGGAAGCTATAAAGTTCGCATCTGGAATCTCAACATTAGGATGTCCCCAGATCATCACCTTTTGGTACTTTCATTTCCATGGAAGTTGAGAATTTCCCTATTTATAGTCAAATTCCAAGTGAGAAAAGGGCAAATTCTGGCAAGATCCTGAAAATCGATGTTCTGCTTCCCCACCAAACCATGGTTATGAAGCATTTCCTGACACGGATTTATTTGACCAGTTATTAAACAACGGCAATGAGCAACACATTGGCCCTTCAGAGAAGAGCCGACCCTGCGTTGATGACTGCGATGGCAACAAGTAACATGTTGACCCTCCAGAGAAGAGCCGACCCTGTGTTGATGACTATGCCACGTAGAAGCAGGACTCAAGCAAACTGCCAGAAGACTGCCATAAAAATCAAACGCCGCTATAAAGTGACTTCAGATATTGCAAGAAATCCCCAGAAAGGGACTATTTATAACCTCATTTGGCAATTTGGGCTGGAAACAGCGCTCTGCAGTTGTAGACTTGGCCATCAATTCTGGTCAAACTCAAGGAGATCTTTCTAAAGAGCCATTGAGTGACCCAGTGGAAACAGTAATTTTTCAAGCAGAAATTTTCCCAAAGCTTAAATCACCTCTTTATTAAATATTTCCTAGTTCTAACTTGTGGAAAGAGGCCACGAGGTCTATTCCAAGAGGAGTCATCTATGAGAAGTCAGAGGGTAGAAATGAACCCTTCTCAGGGAAAAAAGTGGATTTTCACTCAAGAGACACTGATCAGCACCACTGGAGGACCCAAAAGCAAACCCTAAAGAGTGTTCTGTCTTTCTTTGTTGGCGTGACGGAAGAAGAGCAATGAGAAGAACCATAAGAAGCAGCAAAACCTTCTTCCTACTTCTCCAGCTGCAGGTGCCCATCACCTTTTGAGCATTCAGAAACACCGTTTCTCCAACTAAAATCACATCAACCCACAAGAAGACCCTTCCCCATCGCTTCCAGCCTTGCCCCAACCCTTCCATCAGCACCAGAGAAAACATCCAAATCACTGCGACTTGCAAATCCCACCCTGCCTTTCCCCCTCCCGAGGGCTGCTTCCCCCCAAGGAACCTCCAAGATGCCCAAAACTTGCCCAAAACCATGACCTACCAAAAAAATAACCAAAACCAAATCGAGCCAATTAATTATTTGGGAAGTGGTGCAAGTCAACACACTGCATGATCAACTTGCCACATGGCCACCTGCACCGGACACGGTCGGTTTATTGACGCTTGATGCTGCCTCCCGTTTTATTTAATAACGGGAGCTGCAAGGACTGGGATAAATAAGAGTAAAAGCGATTTTGAGGGCTGCTGTAGCTTTTCGGCTCTCCTTTGAAATATTATTGGCTGATCTCCTACACAGCTGCTCCCCGCTGAATAGACACATCCCACCTCCAACGCCGTTGGCCATCAACCAACACGGGAATAAATATGAGTTTTGGGGTGGTTTTTTTTGGTTGATGTGACTTATTTGGGGATTTTCATATTTTCGAGGAGAGGAATACGCAGTGATTTATCCAATATTGGAATTAGATGGAAAAAAAAACCCTTCTTTCCCGTCTCATCCCCACCGAATGGGCAGCCGGAGGGGGTCCGGCATGGTGACCACCATCCCACGTTATAGTGGGTCTGGGAGTATTTAATACTAAAACTGGGGGGGCAAAATACTCGATCTCTTCCGCAATAAATGCTTCCTTTTCCAAAGTGCTAGTTCAGAATGGAGAAAAACATTAAGATTTGAAATGCCTCGATGAAATTTAATTTTTGGTTTGAATCAACAGCTTCACTTGGTGCCATTTTAATGCTATTTTAAGTTGAAATGTCAGTTGGAAACTAACATTTAAAAATGTCAAAACATTTCATGTCTGCAGACAGAGCTGATAGTTTTTTGCTTCCATGTGTCCAAACAGAAAATACTTTTGGAATTTTACTGGGAAAAAAAAAAACCTACATATATATATTAAAAAAAAAATATCAATATTTTGACTTCTTGGAATGAAAACAAAGTTAAAATATAATATTTCCTCTAGGATGCAAACAATATTTTCTGACAAGCTGTAATCACCAAAAAGTAATCTGAACCAAATGTTTGCTACCATGGTCTGTTATAGCTACGCGGGAAGGGAAGGGAAACAGGGATTTTTGTTATTGTAGGCTCTCTGAACCCTTTTTTTGCCAGTTATTTCCCTATTTACACAGCTTTTCTCTCTTACCATATCCCAACGGGATAAAATGAGGGTGCGGGAAGCCCCTTCCACCATCCCGAACCATTTCCAACGCACTGATTTTCCTTAATAGTGGGGAAAAAAGATGTTTTTTCTCCTCTGGAAGAGACAACATTTGCTTTTGGGGGGATTTCCACTGTATTTTGCATTAATGACACCCCCTCACCCCCCTCAATTTGGGAGATTTGGGGGGGAAACAGCACCAGGAGTTTTTTCCCGCGCTCGGCGCCGGCTGGCGGGACGATGTGCATGGGGGGTGTGTTTTTTATCCAGTATAAATGTAATTTTCCAGTGATCTCACCTTTTAAATTCCTGCCTTGGCTACGCGTTGCCAAAAAAAAAAATATTAAAAAAACGGGAAAAAAAAATAGAAGAAATGAAAAGCAATCCAGGCTGGTTGCTGTAAAAAAAAAAAAAAAAAAAAAAAGAGTTTTACCGATTTTTTCTGGTTCCAGCAGCAGGGTGTAAAAATGCAGCGTTGCAAAACGGGGTGAAAACCAGCAGTTTTGGAGCCACGCTAGGCTCTAAAGCAAGTTTTTAGTCCCGAAGCTCGCACTTCCACCGTCCTCGATGGAACGGCTCGGCCGCCCTCCATCACCTTTGCGTCTCCCCCAAATTTCTCTCTTTCTCTTTCTTTTTTTTATTTTCGCCGAGCCCAGGCTACGGCCCCGCGCGGGGAATAAGCGCAATTATCTCGTCTCGCCACATTTTTCCAGCCCTGCCTGAGGTTTAATTAAAGCCAAGCGAAAAACACAGAGGAGAAGCGCTTCGTTTCGATATCGCCCCATTGCAATGCGGTGGGGGGGGGGGCGGGAGGGGGGGGGGAATGGGGGGAAAAAAAAAAATAGGAAAAAATTAAAACCTTTATCGTAGACTTTTTAATTTAGCAAACCTTCCTGGATATTGCTCCTTTATCATACTTACTTTGAAAAATGATATATAAATATAAATATACGCGGGTATGCACGCGCACATGGGTATATATGGATATGGATACGGACACTAGGACACGCGCGCACCCTCTCTATATAAAAAATATATATATATAAGTGTAGCCTAATCCCCTGTAATCTCCTTGAATTACACCTAAACCACCTTCCTTGCAGGTGACCTTTCCACAAAAGGCTGTTTCTATGCCAACAGCATTGTTTGAGTCAGGTGAGAGAAAAAATACGGCACAATAATCTTTACTTTTCGCTTAATTCGGCGTTTTCACTGACGGCCAGGAACCGGCTGTATTTTAAACGCCCTTTTCACCTTAAAGTCTGAATTTCTGTCCCCTGCCCTGCCTCGCCCTGCAAATGTGACCCGTGGGCATTGGTTCCACCGAAAAGTGCAAATATGGAAAATTCTGAAAATTTTTCCCGTTTCCACTGATTTTTAGGGAATTCCAGCGAGTAGCTTGTCTCCGATGGAAAAAATAAAATAAAATAAAATAAATTACAATAAATAGCAGACCTGAAATCTGAAAAATGCGGAGGAATTGTTAAAAAAATAATACGCATCCTGCCAGCGAGTAACAGCGGGTAATAAGGTGGGGACGAGATTTGGCGGAGTAAAAGCAGCTCAGGATAAATGATATTCTGCGGGCAAAGGCCAGTTTGGGTCTGGATAATTTTATTCCGTTGAAAATTTGCAATATTTTTCCTCGCTTTCTTGATTTCCTTGAGTTCCAACGCAGTCCCTAAAGCTGCATCCCAACCTGGAGGCTTTCAAAAGATGCAGAGAAGGAAAAATGAGATTTTTCCAGCAAAAATTATCTATTTTCATTTCTTTCTGGGGTTTTTTCGGTGTGCTTTAGAGAGTGGCACAAGGACCCATGGCCCATTGGGTTGCAGCACCCCCAAAGTTGCCTTTTTTTTGCTCATTGCGAGTGGGATGTCATCCAACTTCCTGCGTGTTTTGGTTTTATTGGCGGGTGGGGATGTATTTTTATTTTTCTTCTGACCTGACCCCAACACCTTCAGGTGTCTCGGGAGGGAAGATATTTCCCGACGGCTCCATCTCACAAGGCGCCGAACCAAGAGGATAAAAATACTGGTTGCCATGGGAACATAAACTCCGGAGTTTGAAAATACGGGAATTAAACCTTGCACTAATTTCGGTCCTTCAACCCCCATTTTTGCAGCCGCGCTTCAGTGGGTTTGGGGTATCGGAGCAAAAATCTGAATTCGAAGCAACCCAACCAAGGTTTAACGTCCGTACGGATGTTTTCCCACAGCTGGATGCATCCCAAACCCAAGAATTAATTTATAAAGAATTTTTTAAAATTGAAAATAAGGATTAATCCTGAATTGTGGAATCACTTCCTGCTATCCGGCCTCAGAGCCATCGCTCTGCATCGGCCTCACGGATGCATCCTGGTGCCGGGGCAAGGAGCCCAGCATCCAGGAGTAATAAATATAATACGATTTTTTGCATATGATCCGGAAAAACTCCTTGCGAGGCTTAATTTTATTTGCTCAAAATACACCACGAGCACTTAACAAATACTAAATTATAATATTAAGGCCCCAGCACTAACGATGCTCGGGCAGAGCATCCCCTTTTCCGGCGGCATCAACGGCTTCAAACGGGCTGAAAGCCACTTGTGGAGCTGGCGCCTGCGAAACTGCTCAGCCCGAGCAAGGAAAAACCACGCTCAAAGGAAAATAAATCATTTTTTACTTCATAATAAGCAAGAAATTTGGGATCGCAGGCAGCAGGTCGCATAAGGAAAGCTAAACAGTAATAAAGGGATTATGAATTAAAAGGGGGCATGGGTAATCCTCTGTGCAAAGAAAGATCCCCATCATTAAACTCGAGTTTTCCAAAGGCAAAACAGAAGAGGGAATTCATTCCCCGCCTCAGAAAAACACGGAGTTACTGGAACTAATTTGTTGGCGACGGCAATAAATCGACTCAACATCGGCACCTGAGGAACGCTGTGAGTTGGAAGGTTTGGCGACCCAGCGCCGTGTGTTTGCAGGATTTGCAATGGGATCTCCTTGCACTTTTTGCAACGCAATGCGACGCGGTTTTGGGGGTTTGCAATGCAATGCGATGTGTCTGCAGGCTGCGCAATGCACGGCTTGTCGGTTCTGTGCTGCGATGCGATGAGTTTGTAGGTTTTTACTATTCAGCGCATTGAGTTTCTCGGGTTTTGCGATGCAACACGATGCGTTTGTAGGTTTTTGTGATGCAACGCGATGCATTGGTAGGTTTTTGCGATGCAATATGTGATGCGTTTGTAGGTTTTTGTGATGCAAGGTGATGTGCTTGAAGGTTTTTGTGATGCAACACGATGCATTTGCAGGATCTGCAATGGGATCCGCACTTTTTGCAACGCAACACGATGTGTTTTTAGGGTTTGGCGCTGCAACGTGATGTCTCTGCAGGCTGTGCAATGCACGGCTTGTCGGTTTTCTGCTGCAATGCGATGAGTTTGTAGGTTTTTACTATTCAGTGCATTGAGTTTGTAGGTTTTTGCAATGCAACATAATGCGTTTGTAGGTTTTTGTGATGCAATATGATGCATTGGTAGGTTTTCATGATGCAACGTGATGCATTGGTAGGTCTTTGTGATGCAACGCGATGAGTTTGTAGGTTTTTACTACTCAGCGCAATGAGTTTGTAGGTTTTTGTGATGCAACGTGATGCGTTTGTAGGGTTTTGTGATGCAATATGATGTATTGGTAGGTTTTTGTGACACAATATGATGCATTTGTAGGGTTTTGTGATGCAACCCGATGCACTTGTAGGTTTTTGTGACGCAACGCGATGCGTTTGCAGGATTTGCAATGGAATCTGCTTGCCCTTTTTGCACTGCGATGCGATGCAATGCGTTTGCCCGTCGCGCGCTGCAATCTGCAGTTCTCCAATGCAATGTGCTGGCTGGGGTTGCGATGCGCTGCCCTGCACTGTGTCTGCAGGCTTCGCAATGGCATGCCACGTGTCTGCAGGTTTTGCAATGCCTTTACGGCTTTTGCAACGCAATGCAGTGCGTTTGTGGGTTTTGCGGTGCGACCTGCTTGCCGTTTTCCCGTGCAATGGGCTGCGATGTGCTCGCAGGTTTTGCAATGTCCTCCTTTGAATTTTTGGCAATGTGATGTGCTTGCCCGTTTTGCAATGCGACCTGTTTGCAGGTTTTCCGATGCAATGCCGTGCAACGCGCGACGCGTTTGAAGTTTTCGCAACGTGACGCAATGCAATCGGTTCGCAGTTTTCCATCGCATTCCGTTTGCAAGTTTTCCAATGCAATGCGGGTGCTGCTTTCGCAACGCAATGCACTCGTTTCAAGTTTTTGCAACGTAATGCAATACATTTGCAGGTTTTTGCCATGCAATGCGATGTGCCTGCCGGTTTTGCGACGCAGTGCACACTCCTGTAAAGTTTTTGCAATGCAAAGCAATGCGTTTGTAGGTTTTCCAGTGCAACCTCTTTGTAATTTTTTCCAATTCAACTCATTCCCAGTTTTTCCAAGGCAATTCGCTGGCTGGTTTGGCGACGCAAGGCGCCTGCACATCCCAGCAACTCCGCGACACGTTGCACGCTTGCACTTCTGCAGATTTCCATATAATATTTTGCATTTTTTTGCAACTTTGCAGTGCAATGCCCATTTGCTTGCAACTTCGCAATGCAATGCCGGTTTGCCTTTTTTTTGGTTGGTTGGTTGGTTGTTTTTTTTCCATTTGCAATGCTCCAGACCCTTGCACTGGAAGCGCTGGATCGGTTCAACTGTCTCCATAACACCGGTCAAGTTTCCTGCAAAATCCAGTCCAACGCTTTTGAACCCCCTTCCCGAATCCTGGCTGCAAAACTCCCGGTGACAGACAACACGGCACAAATGACTATTTCCACTCTCTTTTTGCCCCAAATAAGGGGGGTTCTGCGTAATTTAATTTCTCTAGAGCAACCAGGCTACAATACTATAGCATTTTGAGGGGAAAAAGCTCAGGTTTGGGGCATTTTGGGGTATTAGTGGGACATTCCATCGGGTGCGGAAGCAACCACGGGAATTTACTTACTGGGGTGATGCTTTCCTTTTGCAGCAATTTCCCCCTGAAAAAATACTGAACTGGGGGAGAAATGAGCCTCCATGCCCAAAAAGGGCAGTTTTCACCCCAAACTCCTAGCTGGGAGAGGAGGCCTAGCTACTTTCATGCCTCTGCAAAAAGAAAAAGCAAGCAAAAAAAAGGAGAAGGGGGGAAAAAAAAAAAAAAAAGGAAGGAAAAGCTAAAAAAAAAGGCAAGGGAAAGCAAAAAAAAGGCAAGGGAAAGCAAAAAAAGGCAAGGAAAAGCAAAAAAAATTAAAAAAGGCAAGAAAAAAGCAAGAAAAAGCAAAATAAAAGCAAGCTCATCAGAGCAGTTTGGGGAAAAAAAGGTTGAAATCAGCTTTGCCAAGCCGCTTTCCCCATAATCCCTCGCTGTCCCCCAGTGGGCTTGTGCAAACAGCACCGGAACGGCGGGCGGCCGGGCTCCGGCCACGCTCCCCGCGCTGGGATTTTAAATAAATAAGTTCCATCTGCTGCAGGCACAGGGCAGGGCAAGAGGCTGCACCCGAGGGCCCCATTCCGGCAGGGAATCTGCATTTTGGGGATGCAGAGAGGCGGGTTTGGGGGGAATCTGTTGCTCCCCCGCCTCTAAAAATATGATTTTCCGGGTAGCGCGGGAAGGAGAATCTCCGTTTTCCAAGCCAAGGCGAGCATTGCGAATGGATTGTCTATGGTAAATTCGGAATTAATTTGCCTTCTTTTGAGTAATGCAGCCAGAAAATTCAAGGTCTGGGTATGTCAGAGAGGGGAAAGGCCACGAAGTCACCAAATTCCATTATATATCATATATCATACATCACATATCACAATATGTATAGGAATAATATATATTTGTTATTATTCCAGTAATATATATCAATCCCATGTATTATATATATATGCTACGTTATGTTAGATATTATAGTACATAGGAGCAATACATTATTTATTCTCTAATATTCCCACATATTGTAATATATATGATATGATTGGAATAATATATAATACATTATGTATTATTCCAATATATATTATCTCTTATTCCCATATATTATATTATATGATATATATCGTATGGTCCGGTACCACATGATATGGTACAATATAGATGAGAGCAATAAGTAATACATATTATTCCCGTATATGGGAATATATATAATGGGAATAATGCAGATATATTACATATTTTAATATATAGTTTTAGACCATTTATACGAATGTATATATATACCATGGATATGCATTTCTCTCTATGTGAGCTTCATTATTTTTCTTGGGTATCTGGGGGGGCAAAAGGTCTTTTCACAGCGGTACCTGACGAGAGACGGCGCCAGCAACCCGGGGCCCACGAGGTTACTGCGGGATGGGGACAAAGAGCTGCGGAAAGAGGATTTGGGGGGGAATTCAGCCCTTGCACCACAGGCGAAAGACGATTCCGACGGCTGTTTGCAACCCCCGGCACCAAACCCACCTCTTTCCCCCCCCCAAAAAAACCCACTCCATCATTCCAGGGATGCTTTCAGCACTCCAAAATAATTCAGATGCCCCCGATGGCAAAAAAAAGAAGGATATTTCCCTTCTTGACCACCAGCCTCACGAAAAGGAGCCAAAATTTGGTGCCTTTTCCCACCCTGAGTTTTCACCTGGACCTGTTTTTCAGCCCTTCCCTAATAAAAAACAAGCCAATAAAGCGAAGATGAAAATATATTCATTAGGATTGATAACGCTCATTAAAACTGGCTGTGTAGGAAAGCATGACTCCGCTTCGGCGAAGGAAAGGGGAAAAATGCAAATTCTTCTGCATGAAAAGAGGATATTTCCCTAATCGCCCCAATCAAACGCCGGCGCAATTATCTGTGGCCAACCCAACGGGTTAAAATTATCCTCTTCATCTCTGGACACAGTAAGGAGCCGAAAAATGTTTCATTTTAATAAAAATGAAATCTGGACCCTGCAGAAACCAGCTTCACTAATGACGTGTTTACATAGAAAAAGACAATTTCTATTTAATGGTGATTACTAGCGAGAAAGAAATTAAACTTCCCCGAGTATATGGGTTAGAGATAATGGGAAGAAAAGAAAGTTATGGAGGGGGTGTAAATCAGGAGAGCTGCAGCCGCGTGTGCTGATGGCGGGGCTCCCGTGGGGCTGCGAGCGCGCGGAAAACGCGCAGATTTCGCTCCAAGGATTTGTGCAGGGGGGTAAAATAACGTTTGTGCACGCACCGGCGAAGGCGTACGGGCACAGGCACGGGCAACCACGCGAGTGCACACGAAAACGCGCGCGCAAACACAAAAGTGCACACAAAAACGCACGCGCAAACACAAAAGTGCACACAAAAACGCACGCGCAAACACAAAAGTGCACACAAAAACGCACGCGCAAACACAAAAGTGCACACGAAAACGCACGCACAAACACAAAAGTGCACACAAAAACGCACGCGCAAACACAAAAGTGCACACGCAAACGCACGCGCAAACACAAAAGTGCACACGAAAACTTGCAAATGGCCACGCACGTGCAAACACGCGCATTCCAACATGCCCATGGCAACGCAGATGCACACACACGCGCGCAAATACGAGCAAACACCCAAACGCACGCGCCACCGTGAGCCTGCGCGTGCGAACGCGCACACGCAAGCATGCAAACGCGCACGCAAACGTGCAAACGCGAACCTGCACACGCCAACGCGCCCACGCCCCCACGGCCACGCCGACATGCCCATGCCAACACGGCCCCCCACGCGCCGACACGCGCGTGCCCCCGCGCCCACGCCAACGCGCAACACGCGCAGAGCCCTCATAGCACCCAATCGCCCGTTCCCGCCCGCTGTGGCATCTGGGGCAATTTTGCTCCCGCAACGGGTGGAAAAAAAAGTGCAAAATCGGGTTTGATCGCGGAAATCCAGGTTTTTGGCTCGCCGGGTTCCCCGCGCTGCTCCTTCCCACTCATTTTTTAATTACTTTTTTTTTCGCAGGGCAAAAATTATTACTTTTTCTCCCCCAAAAAGCCAAGCCGAGGTCTTTTTGTAGCCGGCTCCTGCACAGCGTGAAATAAGTTTTCGGGTTGGTGTCTGTGCCAGGGCCATTCCCATCCCGCGCCGACCTGTGCAAACCCATCCCGGGGCCAAATCATTCCAACGGCGGGCTTTAATGTCTGCTCTTTTATAGAGCGGAGCAAACATCTGCAGAACAAGCCCAGATGTGCGTCGGTCCCCATCTCCCGCCCCCCCCCCCCCAGCTCTAATTCAAGAATTTCAGCTCCGAGGCACATAATAAGGCAGTGTCTGAGATGGTTTAATAATAGTAAAATTAAAATTGTTACCGAAGCATAATGAAGAATGCGCTTGGAAGGAGGTCTGCAGGAAAAAAAATAAAAAAAAAGCCCAACCCTGAGCCGAAGTCTCGGGGGAACTGTTGGTTCAGAGGAACGGTAAACAACGTGCAGAAATGCAGCTTAATTATCTTTACAACCGGAATCCGCAACCGGCGGCTGCAGCTTCCCCGGGCTGCGGGAGCGGAGAGGTGCCGGCAGCCCCACGCTAGAGCCCGGGCAGCCCCCAGACAGCGGGAAAACACCATTTGGCCTGAATTTTAAGTTAAATGAGGAAGCGTGGCAGCGCTGTCTCAGCCCCGGGGATGCGCATCCTGGTTTCTCACTCACCTGGGCGAAACGCAGCTCATTGATATTATTTTTGCTCTTTTTCTTTTATCTTATTAGGGCAAGAAAAGCTAATGCCGGGCTTGAGCTTGGGCAGGTCTCACTGCACACGCGACCACCATCCCCCCGGCATCAACACCAGCGGGGGATTTGCCACCCATCCCTCGCCAGCACAATCTACCACGCAAAATTGCCGAGAAAAATGGGAATGGGCAATACAAAATGCCCAAATTCAGCTTTTTATCCGATGCTCTAGGAACTCCAGACGGGGACTGAGTTTCTTCTGAAGCACAAGCCCCTTCACTTCAGTTTTGCATCAGCTAAAGCTGAAATATCCAGGCAAAACCATCTCAAAAGCAGGAAGATGCCACGCCGCGGCGGATTTGGGAAGGGAAAGAGCTTGGTTTGTGCAAGAGCTGCTCAGAGGACGCTGGGTGCCGCCGGCTGCACCGGCCCCATCGCCGCCGTCGGAAACATCTTTATATACATATATTTATATATTTACATATATAAGTTGGAAATCGTGTTAAATTTAAACCAAGGATGTTGGCAAGGGGCAAAGCAAGGTTTAAAATCGAAGCATGGGGATGGCTGGGATTAAACCAGGGATGCTGGAGAGGACCAGGGCAAGGATGACTGGTAGGATCAAACCAGGGATGCTGGAGAGGACCAGGGCAAGGATGACTGGTAGGATCAAACCAGGGATGCTGGAGAGGACCAGGGCAAGGATGACTGGTAGGATCAAACCAGGGATGCTGGAGAGGACCAGGGCAAGGATGACTGGTAGGATCAAACCAGGGATGCTGGAGAGGACCAGGGCAAGGATGACTGGTAGGATCAAACCAGGGATGCTGGAGAGGACCAGGGCAAGGATGACTGGTAGGATCAAACCAGGGATGCTGGAGAGGACCAGGGCAAGGATGACTGGTAGGATCAAACCAGGGATGCTGGAGAGGACCAGGGCAAGGATGACTGGTAGGATCAAACCAGGGATGCTGGAGAGGACCAGGGCAAGGATGACTGGTAGGATCAAACCAGGGATGCTGGAGAGGACCAGGGCAAGGATGACTGGTAGGATCAAACCAGGGATGCTGGCTGAAGTCAACGCAGTGATGCTGGAGAGGACCAGGACAAGGATGCTGGCTGGGATCAAGACAGGGACGCTGGAGAGGACCAGGGCAAGGACGCTGGCTGGGATCACAGAATCACACACAGAATCACGGAATGGTTGGGGTTGGAAGGGACCTTAAAGATGATCTAGTTCCAACCCCTGCCCCGGGCAGGGACACCTCCCACTCCACCCAGGGATGCTGGTTAGGACCGAACCGAGGAGAGCAGATAAACTCAGAGCAAAGATGCTGGTTCAGGGCAAACAAAAGACGCTCCGTAGAACGTTAGCTAAAACCAGGCCAGGGATGCTGGCTAGGACCAAAGCAGGGACGCTGGGTAGGATTAACTCAAGGATGCCAGAATCAGGCGGCGGGTGCTGGCGCTTATCAAACCAAGGCTGCTGGCTAAACACAAACCGAGGGTGCCCGCGAGGGTCACAGCAAGGGTGCTGGCTAAGATCGTACCAAGGACCTACCCAGGAGCACGTTGCAAATGATGGCTAGGACTGACGTAAGCCAGAATCAAACCAAAGACGCCGTCTGGGATCCAACAAGGATGCCAGCTAAAATCAGACTGAGGATGCTGGTTAAAACCCAACCGAGGATGCTGGGGAGGATCAACGGGAGGATGCAGGCTGGGACTGAACCAAGGCGCCGAGCTAAAAGCAAAGCGAAGATGCTGGCTAGGACCAAAGCAAAGACACTGGCTAAAAGCAAAGCTCAGCGACTCTTTATTTTGGCCTAACTTTAAAAAAAAATGCTCATTTTTACGTCTCCCCAGGCCGCCAGCAGCCCGGCGAGGCTCAGCCCCTCCGGCGAGGCGGTGATGGTTTTTTTATTAACCCGGCTGAACGAGCTGGGAAAAACAGAGCCGCTTCCTCGCCCGGTTTGGATCCCAAAAGCTCTGTCCCGCTCCTGGCTCCAGAGCCAAGGGCAGCCCGGGGCTGTCTGCGTCCCGCCGCCTGCCTGGTCCGGGCATGCTTGTGAGTCGGCTCAACCCCCCAAAACCCCACCGGCTATTCCTTACCGTGGCGCGCTTTATGCTGCAAAAATCATTTGCTGCCGCCGTTTAACTCAGCGCACAGCCCCGGCCCGCAAATTCAGCAGTATTTCGGTCAAAAAGTGCTTTTTATCCCAAATTTCTTGCAGAACACACCGCTGCTATTTTCTGCGCCAAGTGCAAGGCTTGTCTGTGAAATGGTGATGCTCCTTTTCAAGGGATATTCAGCTTTTATCAAAGGCTTCCAGCAACCCCAAATCAACCAAATCCCCCCCAAAAAATCTGTATTTAGCTCCCGAGCTCATGAGAAAACCTCCAGATTCAGGGATTTGGGGGTTTTTTGACACCTGCTTGCATTGGTAAATCACTGCAGAACAATTCAGTCCAACCACGTCCTTTACCCACCCTCCAAAACAAATAATCTTCGTGCTTTGAAATTCAATAAACTGCTTTTTTCTTTTTTTTTTTTTTTTTTTTAAATAAAGGTGATTTTTCCCCGAAACAACTCATTTTTCGTCACTCCCTGGGCACACCTGAGCTAGATTTAACCCCCAGAAGTAACTCCAGGACAGAGAAAGCTGCAAAAAAACCTGATTTTTCCCTGCAATGCAACAGCTGGAGGAAAAAAACGGTCCCCAACCACCTGCCCAAATTACTCCCAGTTTCCAAACGGGACAGAAAATAATTCCTTCGCTGAGCTTTGAAGCCACTGAAGCTGCTTTACATCATTTTTCTGCCCCGGGATGAAGATAAATTAAGCCCCGGGTGTTGCTAAAGCCCCGTTCAATGTTGCATCCTAAAAAAGTATTAATTGCAAAATGGTTTTATAATTCTTTCAGTAAGGATGCAGCTCCGGTGTGGTGAGATGTGATGCCCGGCCGCCACCCTGGGCTTTTTTTTTTTTTTTGTCTTTTTTCATGCATTTGAGTGCTGTAACGTCGCAATCTGGGGCCGGGGAGGTTTGGACGCGCGGTTATACGAGCTCTGTGCTTAATGAGGGGCGCCTAATTAAGGTCGGGGAGCGCTGGCTTTGTCAGGAGACCCTGCGTGGAGCCTGCCCTGGGTTTTTTTGGAGGTGAGCATCCCCGGCCGTCTGGTCGCTCATCCCGGCAAGGTCACGTCTGCAATAATCATTTCAGCCTGGGTCGCGCCATCCTCGCGCCAAAATAATCCCAAATAATATCCTGAATTATTCTGCTGATCAAGGCGTTCGCCTTCCCAGGGAAGGAAAAGCAGGTGGAAAAACATGGACGCCCTTCAGTTCCTTGGAAATAAGGAAACAAGGTTGAAAGCTTGGAGGGATGCAACCCCCAAGCATGGACACTAAATAGGATGAGGATGACATAATCCCAAATAATATCCCGAATTATTCTGCTGATCAAAGCGTTCGCCTTCCCAGGGAAAGAAAAGCAGGTGGAAAAACACGGATGCTCTTCAGTTCCTTGGAAATAAGGAAACAAGGTTGAAAGCTTGGAGGGATGCAACCCCCAAGCATGGACGCTAAATAGGATGAGGATGAGGATGGTTGGAAAAGAAGGACGAAGGCAATGGCGTGCATCTGTCCCGGCCGGACGCCGGCTGGTGAGGAGCCCTCCAAGGACAGGGCGAAAATTAGCGCGAGCCATCAGCTTAACGAAGTGGAGTCTGGTGTCGTCCCCGCACCGCGTTAATGGAGCTCTGCAGCAGCAGCTGGCGCCCGCCTTGCCGAGAAATGCAGGGTTTTGCCCCAAATCGAGCCACTGAAACACACTTTGGGCGAGGATGTGAACGGTTGCACGTCACCGTGGCATGGAAAAGCCTGTCGCTGCTTTTCCCCCTTCTGGGGGCACAAATTCCTGCAAAATGGATTTACGGGATGGGTTTTTGCCGGGGGGGCGGGTGAATTCCCACCGCGTCTCGGATGCTTCAGCATCGTCCGGAATTTGGCCATCCCAATTTTAGAGGTTTTTCTGCTTTCTAAACCTCAAATTGCAGCTCTGGCTGGTTAAAGCAGATCTAAGGTGCCCCCCCCCATCCTGAGTATGGGTATCTATACGCATTTGCATGCCTAAAAATGGCATTTTTCTAGGAAAAATCCCACTGCGTGCACCTTGGTGGAAGGTAAAGCTCGCGGGACAGTTAGTTTCTCAAAAAGCTACATTTCGCAGGCTTTTCTTAATGCGTTTTATCTCCTTTTATCTCTTAAAAGGAATAAAGGTGAGCGGCCCCAGGCTGGGGATAGCGCGTGGGAATTCCTCCCGGCTCCGTGAAGGATGCACAGCTCAATATTTCCATTATTATCTGGAAAGATAAATATATTGACAATGAGGAGCCCTTGTACCTGTGGCAAGAATAACAATGACAGTGACAGTGACAGTAGCAGTAGTAGTAGTAGTAATAATAATAATAATAATATCATCATCATCATCATCATTACTGGGGCACGGGCAGTTTCGGGGGGACGGAGCTAAAGGAAGCCATGGGACGCGGGATGTGACGCTCGGCGGCGGATGCTTTCAGAGGCATTTTGAATAAATAAAAAAGGGATTTTCCTGAGCTACTGCGAGATTTGCTCCCCTGGTTTGGTGGGCAAATCCATATTCCAGGGGTTTAACACCCGGAAGAGCTGAAGCTCTCCGGCACAATGAATACGCAAACGGCGGCATCCCGGCATATATGTTATATGGAATATGTATGTGTGTCTTCATCCACGTTATCCAATTATATCCGTCCAGTAGATAGAGTATACAATTATTATACATATATTAGATATAGATCTATGTCTTCATCCACATTATCCAATTAAATCCATCCAATATATATATTATTGTATAATTATATATATATTACATGGATATAATTGGATAATGTGGGTGATGACATATATATAGTATTTATATATATATATATAACCATCCTAAAGAGAGTGAGAAAACATATACGGGCGGGAGAAGATATATATAGAGAGTATATTAAAAAAATATACGTATAATATATATTGGATTGATGTATTGGGTCTATTGTACCATATATATCTAGTCAGCTGATATATGGATAAAATAGTATGGATACAATATTATATGGATATAATATATACAAGGCATACATATAATATATCCAATGGAGAGATGTAATATATCAAATATATCCACTAGATATCCTATATATATATATTATATCCAAGATATGCATCCAATATAATAGATCCAATGTATGGATATAATGAAATATATCCAATATATGCAACATATATTCAATATATATATAAAATATCCAATCTATCCATCCAATATAATAGATCCAATGTATGGATATAATGAAATATATCCAATATATGCAACATATATTCAATATATATATAAAATATCCAATCTATCCATCCAATATAATAGATCCAATGCATGGATATAATGAAATATATCCAATATATCCAATGTATATTCAATATATATATAAAATATCCAATCTATGCATCCAATATAATAGATCCAATGCATGGATATAATGTAATATATCCAATATATCCAATGTATATCCTATATATATATATTATACCCGATATATCCATCCAATATAACAGATCCAATGGATGGATATAATGTAATATATCCAAAATATCCAAGGTATATCCAATATATATATCCCACCTTCTGTAAGCATTAACCCTTTCTGCTGCCGCTTTTCATCTCCTTTATCAAACGTCCGCACTTTTCTCAAGGAAAACTCCCAACTTGTCTCAAGTTTTTGGCTTTTCCCCCTCCACCACGATGGCGATAATTCGAATTTGTCTATAATAGTTATGATTAAAGCATTTTCCCTCCGTCTTGGGGTGCCCCATTGCACCGTGCTTCCAAAAATAGCTATTTTTTGTAGATTTGGCAGGCACGATGCTCATAAAAGCGACAAGGCCATCTTAAGCCATTTCAACCCGGGTTTTACTCATTTTTAGATCTACCCAAGTACGTGGTAATTCCGCTGGCGAGTCTGGCTCCGAGTATTGCACCTAATTGGGAATTTTGCTTTTTTTGAAGGCTTTTCCCTGAGTTTCTAGCTGAATTTTGTGTTGCTGTGAAACCCCACACCTGTGCTAACGATGTCTTTGGCCCCGAGCATCACGCTACGGCCAAGGCTTCGATTTTGCCTTTTTTTTTCCCCCCAAAATAAAGCCCTGGTGGGAATCGATGCCTTTTTTTTTTTTTGGCCAAATAAACCCTCTGAGTCCCCGCGCCGGACTCCGCATGGTACCGGGCCGGATCCCTGCCCCATCCCAGCACCTGGAACCCATCCGCTTCCAGCGAAAGAAAGCAAAACACAGAGGAAGGAATGGGAAAATGGGGGAAAAAAAAATTAAATTTTTTTTCAGAATGGTACCCAGCGAGCTTTCAAATTTCAGCCAAAACCCAAAAAACCTTTGTCACAGGCTGCTGGGCCGGTATGTTTGGGAGCAGAAAAGAGTATTTTATAGCAATAAATAGATTATATTGGTGTATATATATATGTAGTTAGCAATATATATATTTATATATATATAAAAAATTGGTTATATTGGTGTGTATATATGTACTAGTGATATATATATTTATATATATAAAAAAATTTGGTTATATTGGTGTGTATATATATACTAGCTATATATAAACCCCAATATCTATTTATTTATAGCGATACTTTTATTTCTTTCCAGCTATATATACAGCAATATGATTATCGCCATTAGAAATAATCTACGCTATAGATGGCGACATAATCATTATTAGCAATATATTATATCGAGCATTATATATCAATAGAATATATTGCTTCTATCAAACTATGTGCTATGTGTTTCTATAATACATAGTTATATCATGAGTTTAAGTATTTATAACTATATGCATGTATTACATTAACATGTTATATTATATAGCATTATTATACTGCTATATATCATATATCTCTATAATATATAAACATATATTTCTAGCAATAAATAGAGTATATCGGTACATATACAGCAAAATAAAAAAAAGGGGGGGGGGAAGCCAGCTTTTGCAAGCCAGCAGCAATTTAGAGAAAAACAATTTTTAAAATTCCGCCCCCCCCCCCCCCTCCCCCTGCCCCGAAAAACCCCCAAAAAGTCGAAGCCTGGATACGGGGCAAACCCGCGCGCACCTCGGCGACGCTGCACATCCAACGGCCACCGACATCAACAGCGCGCCCAAACCCCTTTACAGCGGGGAAAGTTATCCCAATAAAATAAAAGAAGTTGTTTAAATATCTTCCCCCCCCCCTACACCTTTTTTTTGCCCTTTTTTTTTTGCCCACAGAGCTGGAGCTGGGAATCCATTAGCCTTTAATGAAGTGAAACCCTCATCTTGCCGGAGCCACCTCATTTAGCGCAATTGTTTCGCAGCCATTACGGAAAGACAATTACAAGGAAGCGGCGAGAGTAATTGGAAATGCTGGCGGGAGTTGGGCGAAATGATAATAAATAAAAATATTCCCCCTAATAAGCTTGCCAGGAGGGGGGTGGGCTGAAGAAAATCAACATAATTAGAACTGAACCTCGGCGAGGAAAAACAGACAGCGGGGTGGCGAGCGCTCGGCGCGGAGAAGGTGGCGAAAAGTGAAGAAAACTTCATTTTTTGCCCCCAAAACAGCGGGAAAAAAAGACTTTTTCCCACCTGTACGAAGCTACCGGGAGGGAAAAATGGTTGGAAAGGGGGATGCTGCCCGTGGGGATGCTCCTCTGGTACCCACCGCAGGATGGGTTTGCTCCTCCATCACCTGCTCCGGGCTGAAATTAAAGTAAAAAAAAAAAACTTAAAGTCAAGATGGTTTTGCTCGCGGGACGGCGTGGAGGAGCATCATCGGGTAACGTGGATTTCTCCGCAACAGAGGGGTTTTTTTTGGGCATGGAAAATGCAACTATTTAGCAAAACCTGTATTATTTTAATTATCTTTAAGAATAAAAAAAGCATCACGCATGGGGGTGTGGGGGCTATTTTGCTTGGTGAAGGAAAGAAAAACGGTTACATCACGTTTGAAACCATCAGCGGGTTCCTGCCTTGCACCTAAAATCCTGGCTTTTCCCCCCAAAATAAGCCCTGTCTCCCACGCAGGCATCCGGGCTCTGTCCCCATCCTCATCTCAGCCCAACGCTGCTTCAGCTGCTCCTCCAAAGCGGTTTGCGGCAAAAAAAGCCCTATAAATTGGAGTTTTGCACCCAAAAAAGTCATTCAGGAGGGGGTCTGCACCCAAAAAAGTTCTTAAAACAGGGGTTTGTGGCCAAAAAAAAGCACTTCAAATGGGGTTTGCCCCAAAAAAAGCTCTTCACGCAGCGTTTTGCACCCAAAGCCCATCAAAAAGGGGGTTGCACCCAAAAGAAAAGCCACTCAGAAAAGGGTTTGCACCAAAAAAAAAGTACTTTAAACAGAGGTTTGCACCAAAAATGCCCTTAAAACAGAGGTTTGCGCCAAAACCCGCCCTTAAAACCAGGGGTTTGCACCAAAAAAGTCCTTCAACCAGGGGTTTGCGGCAAAAAAAAAGCATTTTAAGCAGGTTTTGCAGAAAAATAAGCCCTTCAAAAAAGGGTTTGCACGAAAAAAGCCCTAAAAAAGGGGTTTAGCACTGTAAAAAACACTTTAAAGAGGGCTTTGCAGAAAAAAAAGTCCTTCAAATAGGGCTTTTCACCTAAAAAGTGCTTTCAAAAAAGGGTTTGGCACCAAAAAAGAAGTCCTTTACCAGGGGGTTGGCACCAAAAAAGCGCTTTAAAGAGGGGTTTGCAGCAAAAAAAAGGCCTTCAAACAGGGGGTTTCACCTAAAAAAGGCCCTAAAAGAGGGGGTTTGCAGTTAAAAAAGTCCTTTAAACACGGGGTTTGCACCCAAAAAGCTGCCCCCCCCCCCCCCCCGCCTTCCCCAGCATCTTCCCTCTCTGCTCCCATTCTCCGGAGGGCTGGGTTAAACCCCCATCCCATCATATTTTCCCGAAAATAGGCGAAATAAGACCTATATTTGAATTATGGCTGAATATAAAATATAATTGAATAATCTGTTTCTTATACTTTTGGTCCCACTTGGAGTCTCTGCAATCCCACCGGGGCCGGTGGGAGACGCCAACGATACTGGGAGCATCCCAATCCCTAACTGGGATGTTCCCAAATAGAAAATACCCTCCAAAATAATAATATACCCTCCCCCCCCAAAAAAATACAATACCCCTCAAAAATAATAAGATACCCCCAAATGAATAGTAAATACCCCAAATAAATAATAAAATGCTCCCCCAAGATAATAAGGTACACCCCGAAATAATAAAATAGCCCCCAAAAAATAATAAAATGCTCCCCCAAAATAACAAGGGACACCCCGAAATAATAGAATAGCCCAAATAAATAATAAAATGCTCCCCCAAAATAGCAAAAGATCCCGAATAAATAACAAAATACCCCCCCAAAATGATAGAATGCCCCCCAAATACTAAAACACCCTCCCCCCAAAATAAAATATCCCCCAAAATAATAAAATTTCCCCCTCAAAATAATAAAAAATGCCCAATAAAAAACAAAATGCCCCAAATAAATAACAAAACACCCCCAAATAAGAAAATACCCTTCAAAATAATAAAATATCCCAAACAAATAATAAAATACCTCCCAAAATTAGATGCGCCCCCAAAATAATACCCCAAATAAATAACAAAATACCCCCCAAAATAAAATATCCTCCAAAATAATAAAATACCCCAAATAAATAACAAAATACCGTCCCAAAAGAACAAAATACCCCCCGAAATAATAAAAGATCCCAAATAAATAATAAAATACTCCCCAAAATAATACGATGTGCCCCCAAAATAATAAAGTAGCCCAAATAAATAACAAAATACCCCCCAAAATGCACAATAATCCCTCAAAATAATAAAAGATCCCAAATAAACAATAAAATACCGCCCAAAATAGTAAGATATGCCCCCGAAATAATAAAGTATCCCAAATAAATAACAAAATACCCCACAAAATGATGCAACAGTCCCACAAAATAATAAAACGTCCCAACTAAAGAATAAAATATCCCCCCCCAAAATCGGAAAATCCCCCGAAGCTGAGCCCCAGCCCTCTGGAGCGCAGGCGACTCTCATTTAAAAACCACGCATGGTTTTTCCTCGCCATTTCGGAACCCCGTTCCCGTCATTATCACAGAACGCCATCGGAGATAAACCACTTTTATTTCCTTTTCGTTCCCTTACGGTGGGATTTTTCAGCGGCGCATCCCCCCCCCCGGCTCCCATGGAAGCCAACTCACGTTGAGAGTTAATGTTTCGTTAATATATATATATATTTATTTTTTTTTTTTCATTCATGTCTATATGTTATTTTTTATTTTAATTTTCCGTATTTCTCCTCGGTCACCAATTACTGTGCTCTCAAAGGGGTTATCGCAATTTTCCCCGTAACTTTTTTTAGCCTTTTTGCCTTCCCTAAGCCCCAGGTGATGCTCCCGCCACGATACCGTGTTTTTAAATAATATTAAATAGTATTAAATAGTCTTAAATAGTATTACATGGTATTAAATATTATTAGATCTTATGACATATTAATAATAATTATTAAAAAGAATTAAATATGCATGCACAAATATTTAGGAGCTGCAAAATGCCTCCACTGCCGAGCCGGTACCAGCGGGGAGTCCTGGTGGGAAGGTGTTGGGCAAAGCTCCCACAAACTGGGGGAAACTGGGCTATTTTGGAGCTTTTTGAGTTCCCAGGTGCAGGAGGAGGGAAGAGGGAGGCAGCGGTGGCGCTCGCTGGGAGTGAGCAGGGAGCGTGCAGGGAGCGTGCTGAGGAGGATGAACAGGAGCTGGAGGTGTGCTGGGAAGTGAGCAGGGAGCAAGCACTGGAACATACACGGCAGGATGAACGGGAGCTGGAGGTGTTCAAGGAAGTGAGCAGGGAGCGAGCAGGGAGCGAGGAGGGGAACACACACGGGAGGATGAATGGGAGCTGGTGGTGGGCTGGGAAGCGTGCATGGGAGCGAGCAGGGAGCGATCAGGGGAAGACACATGGGAGGATGAATGGGAGCTGGAGGTGTGCAAGGAAGCGAGCAGGGAGCATGCAGAGAGCGAGGAGGGGAACACACATGGAAGGATGAACGGGAGCTGGAGGTGTGCAAGGAAGCGAGCAGAGAGCGATCAGGGGAACACACACGGGAGGATGAACGGGAGCTGGAGGTGTGCAAGGAAGCGAGCAGGGAGCGAGCAGGGAGCAAGCAGGGAGCGAGGAGGAGAACACACATGGAAGGATGAACAGGAGCTGGAGGTGTGCTGGGAAGCGAGCAGGGAGCGAGCAGGGAGTGAGGAGGGGAACACACATGGGAGGATGAATGGGAGCTGGAGGTGTGCAAGGAAGCGAGCAGGGAGCGAGCAGGAAGCAAGGAGGGGAACACACATGGAAGGATGAACGGGAGCTGGAGGTGTGCAAGGAAGCGAGCAGGGAGCGAGCAGGGAGCGAGGAGGGGAACACACACAGGAGGATGAATGGGAGCTGGTGGTGGACTGGGAAGCGTGCATGGGAGCGAGCAGGGAGCGATCAGGGGAAGACACATGGGAGGATGAATGGGAGCTGGAGGTGTGCAAGGAAGCGAGCAGGGAGCGAGCAGGGAGCAAGGAGGGGAACACACATGGAAGGATGAACGGGAGCTGGAGGTGTGCAAGGAAGTGAGCAGGGAGTGAGCAGGGAGCGAGCAGGGAGCGAGGAGGGGAACACACACGGGAGGATGAATGGGAGCTGGTGGTGGGCTGGGAAGTGTGCATGGGAGCGAGCAGGGAGCGATCAGGGGAAGACACATGGGAGGATGAACGGGAGCTGGAGGTGTGCAAGGAAGCGAGCAGGGAGCATGCAGGGAGCGATCAGGGGAAGACACATGGGACGATGAATGGGAGCTGGAGGTGTTCAAGGAAGCGAGCAGGGAGCAAGCAGGGAGTGAGCAGGGGAACACACACGGGAGGAAAAATGGGAGCTGGTGGTGGGCTGGGAAGTGTGCATGGGAGCGAGCAGGGAGCGATCAGTGGAAGACACATGGGAGGATGAATGGGAGCTGGAGGTGTGCAAGGAAGCGAGCAGGGAGCGAGCAGGAAGCAAGGAGGGGAACACACATGGAAGGATGAACGGGAGCTGGAGGTGTGCAAGGAAGCGAGCAGGGAGCATGCAGGGAGCGAGGTGGGGAACACACGGAAGGATGAATGGGTGCTGGAGGTGTGCAAGGAAGCGAGCAGGGAGCATGCAGGGAGCGAGCACTGGAACACACATGGAAGGATGAATGGGAGCTGGAGGTGTGCAAGGAAGCGAGCAGGGAGCGAGCAGGAAGCAAGGAGGGGAACACACATGGAAGGATGAACGGGTGCTGGAGGTGTGCAAGGAAGCGAGCAGGGAGCATGCAGGGAGCGAGCACTGGAACACACATGGAAGGATGAATGGGAGCTGGAGGTGTTCAAGGAAGCCAGCAGGGAGCGAGCAGGGGAACACACATGGAAGGATGAACGGGAGCTGGAGGTGTGCAAGGAAGCGAGCAGGGAGCGAGCAGGAGAACACACACGGGAGGATGAACGGGAGCTGGAGGTGTGCAAGGAAGCGAGCAGGGAGCAAGCAGGGAGCGAGCACTGGAACATAGATGGAAGGATGAACGGGAGCTGGAGGTGTGCAAGGAAGCACGCCCGGGAGCTGGGAGCGAGCAGAGCAGCATGCGTGCAGGGAGCGCGCACAGAGCGCGCGCAGGAGACACTCCAAACACTTAAGTGCAGCCGGAAACGGCACAAACAGAAAAAGAAACTTGTGGGAAACGTGCAAAAAGTTAATTTTCAGGGAAGCTTCCTTTTTTTTCCTTCTGGGGAGGAGCAAAAGCCAAAGCCACTTTTGATCCAGAGGAGTAAACAATTACAAATTTGCTCTTTCTGCTCATTAAAGTGCGCATCTGACCCACTGCTGAATGCTCTCGCGGGCCCCAAATTTTGGTGCCGAAATCTGAAATTCCGCTGCTCGGCACCTCCCGCCCGAGGGAGTCTCTAGGCGCCCACTCAAAATCCGGTCGGATTTGCCAGAATTGGGAAAATTCACTGTGTAATTAGATATTTGCTGTATTATGTTACCTATATTTTCTATTGTATATATAATAAATATACAGAGTTAATAGAGTTTATTATATATATACTGTATTACATATAATATATAGATAATATGGATTATATATTATCCATATATCAAGATTATCTATATATTACATATGATATATTCTGAATATAGAGTTAATAGAGTTTATTCCATATGTACACTATATAATATAATTAATACAGTTAATATAGACAATATAGATGACGTAGATATAGAAGGTATAGAAAATATAGATGCTGTAGATAATATAGGTGAGATATATATAATTATATGAAATATATATAAAATAAATATAGTTAATATCGAGTTGATATAGTTTATTCTTTACTGGAGCCCTGGCTAAAGGGACAGTGATTTTCTCGAGCTGTCTCTCTGGAAAATGATCACCTCTGTTAATTACCTCTATTATCTATTATATTACATTAACATATTATATAAGATATATATTAATCTTATAAAAATATATTATCCTCTATACCATTTATTTTATATTGTGTATTATATGCATTATATATATTGTATATATTTTATGCAAACCCCACGATTTGGCCCACATTTGATAGAAAACGCCGATTTTTTTCAAACCAAACCCCGCAGTTCAGCCCCTAAAGCCACCCAAAAAAGTTGCAAAAAGCCCCCCAAATCTCTGCCATCCGCCGCAGGAGGTGCCCGCACGCACCTCCCTCCCCCAGCCAAATCTGCATTATTCAGACGCATTTTATGAAAGGGCTGAGATTTAATTCCAGGATCAGGATTTGGTGCCTTTATAGGGATAACTTCTCATTTGATAGAAATCCATAATAATAATATTTGAGATGTATCCCAACCCTACGCCCAAACTGAGATATACTGAGAAATAACAATATTTGAGATATTTGAGAATATCTCATTGAGAGGGATCTATTCTAGTCCATTCTATTCTAATTAATCCAAAGTGAATTTGCTCGGATTCCGGTGGGGAACGGTGGAATTAGGGATTTTTAGGAGAAAAACCGGCACGGTGATGTAGCGGTGCGCAACTTCAGATCCCACGGGACTTTCCTGAATTTGCAAGAATTTCCTTCCTGAATTTCCTGGATTCGTTTTCCTAAATTTCTGGAATTTCCTGAATTCCTTTTCCTGAATTTCTGGATTTTGCAGGATTTTGCTCTCCTGGCGCCGCAGCTCTTTGGAGAAAATTCAATTTATTCTTCAATAAATTCCCCTTTTGCTACAACACCCTGAGACCCCGCTGACAACTCTGGGCTTAATTTAGGGCCTCAAACCCCCGCTCGGATTTTTCCCAATCAACCAACCCCAGATAAACGCAAAACCTCTTGAATTTGGTACTTTGCAACCAGAAATACATCTATTTTTTTGCTGCGCGAGCGTCCTGATGCGCAGACACAGCGCAGCGAAAAGGGGGAGGCAGGGAGCGACTCCGCTGTATTTTTGGGGGATGGAAAAGCTTTTTTAGGGTCGCAAAAATTAATTAATTTGCCATGTTTGCATCCCGTAATCCCCACGGGGTTGGGTTTTTTTCGGTAGCCGAGTGGAAAGGTTTATTTAGCCGGCAGCGGCGATGGTTTCACAAAACATTTTCCCCCTATCCTGCAGGGAGAACCGCACCGACCGAAAGGAGATTTAATTAGCGAAAATCTCGTTAGGCAAACGAAATTATCCGTAAGACAATACTCCTCTGGACAGGGGGTATGATTAAACAAAGCCATTAATTGAGAAAGGCGCTCCAACAGTCGTCTTGGCTCGAGGATGGGGGGGGGGGATATTTTGGGGGGGGGGGAGGGGGTGGGTGTTAATGATAAGACCCCTCCGTGCTCATTAGCGCGCCTTGATTGCATCATGCAAATTGCAAAGCCGGCAGGCGCCGACCCCGCCGTTAAGTTGGTTTTTTGTTTGTAGTTTCACCACCCCTAAAAAAATAAGGGGGGGGAAAAAATCAGAAATTTTGGAAAATTCCAAATTTGGGGTTCAATTTGGGAAATCCCAAATTGGGGAGGGGGGGGAGGAGGGGGGAGCAAACTGGTACCCGCCGGGAGCGCGCGCCCGCGTCACACCGCTAAGCGATGAATATGCTATTTTTTTAAAGTTGTTTTAAGATATTTTGACATTATTTCTAGCTCGTCCTCAAGACTTGTTCACACTGGTCCCTAATGACGGCCGGGAGCACCGCGGCATCCCTGTGTCGTTACGCTAACGGCGTTCGTTTAGCCAGCACGGCACTATAGGGAAAGCTAAAATAGCTGAGAGCACAAGCTGCTGTACTTAATAATTCCCCGTGATTTAAAATCCGAGATTATAACAACCGGCTGGAGAAGAGAAGAGAAACGCCGCTGTTCTTTTAACCTTTCGCTTTATTAGTATATTATAGCGCGACCTATAAAAAGCAGCAATTCAGGGCAAGAAAAGCCTTCCCTTTCCCAGGAGGTGCTCCAGGACGCCTGAAAAAATGGAGGGGAAAAAAGCAAAAAGCTCATAAAATAGGCACCCAGTGAACGGTCAGGGATTTTTTTATATATATATATATATATTTATATATATATATATATATATATATATTGTTCAAGAGGAATCCTGGGGCCCTCATGCCCGCCGCCGCCCCGGCAGCACACTCTGTCTCCAGTTTTCAGCATCCCTAAAATGCCGCGTGTTTTCCCCCACCCGTCGGTTCCCAAGCGAAGCCTGGAGGAAAGCCGCAACACTGCCGTCGCCACCCAAAAAAATGGGAAATTCGGAGCATTTTTAGGTGCAGTGGGAAGATGAGCTCGCTGAAAACAAGCCAGGGATGCGCCGGGTACCGGGAGGGGGGACACGCTGGAGCGGGGCAACGACGGATGCTGGAGGAATGACCCACCTGATGCCAGCAGGAGCAGCAGGTAATTAAGAAATCCCAATTAAATCCCAATTAAATCCAGGCTGGCAGAGCCCTGCAACCGCAGGAGAGGGTTTGCAGGCACCCTTGGCAAGAGCACCCTCTAATTTTGGGCATATTTGAGCCCCGTTTGGTCAAAATCCTGGCAAGTCCTTGCACAGAGCGGCACGGTTCAGCTCCTCCATAAACCCCTGCCAACGCTTATACTAGATTATAATATAATATTATATATACTATATATATATAAAATGTATATATATAGTATTACAAAGACATAGTATTCCCCAATATATATATATTCCCCAATATATATTAATTATATATTGTATAACATATAATATATACCATATATCTTATATCGTATATTGTATATCATATATTACATCCCCCCAGTATTTTCTCCCAATATGTTCCCCAATATTACACACACGCACTTATATAAAAAATATATATTCTATTCCCCAAGATATAGATAGATAGATAGATATTTATAGAATATTATATATAATGTTCTTCAACATATATTGGGGAATAGTGCATGGTTCTATGATAACATGATGTAATATTCCCCAATATATACTGAGGAATATACACATAGATCTCATAGAATCGGCAAATACCAGGTTGGAAGGGATCTATATAAAATATATATTATATTTCCATATATAGAGAGATACGTCTCGCTGACCTGGGTGCCATCCCACGGTCTTTGCTAACCTAGGTGCCACACTAGGCTCTTCGCTAATGAGTGCCCTGTTGGTGCCTTTAATTAGGGTTCTTTGCTGATTTGGGCACCATCCCGTGGTCTTCGCTCATTTGGGTGCCGCAGTAGGGTCATTGCTGATTAGGATGCCCTGCGAGCATCTTTGCTAATTGGGGTGCCACGCAAGGGTCTCTGCTGATTTGGGTACCAACCCACGGCCTTTGCTAATTTGGGTGCCCTGATGAAGTCCTTCATTTGGGTGCCCTGCTTTGCTAATTAGGGTGCCCGGCATGGACCTGGCTGATTTGGGTACCATCTCATGGTCTTTGCTAATTTGGATGTCCTACTGGGATCTTTCCTTTAAGTGTCCTGCGAGCATCCCCGCTGATCTGGGTGCCACGCAAACATCTTTGCTGATTTGGGTACCATCCCATGGTCTTTGCTAATTAGGGTGCCCTCTTGGGGTGTTTCATTTGGGTGCCCTGCATGGACCTTGGCTGGTCTGGGTACCATCTCATGGTCTTTGCTAATTAGAATGCCCTGTTGGGGTCTTTCATTCGGGTGTCCTGCGAGCACCTCTGCTAATTTGGGTGCCCCGTCAGGATCTTTTGCTAATTTGGGTGCCCTGCTGGGCTCTTTGCTGATTTGGGCACCATCCCATGGTCTTCACTAATTTGGGTGCCACAATAAGATCCTTGCTAATTAGGGTGCCATGCGAGCATCTTTGCTGATTTGGGTACCATCCCATGGTCTTTGCTAATTACGGTGCCCTGCAAAGACCATTGCTCATTTGGGTGCCCTGATGAGGTCTTTAATTAGGGTGGCCAGCAAGGATCTTTGCTCATTTGGGTACCATCTTTGCTGATTTGGGTGCCCTGTTGGGGTCTTTCACTTGGGTGCCCAGCATGGACCTTGGCTGGTCTGGGTACCATCTCATGGTCTTTGCTAATTAGGGCACCTTCTTGGGGGTCTTTCCTTTAGGTGTCCTGCGAGCATCTCTGCTAATTTGGGTGCCCTGCTGGGGTCCTTCATTTAGGTGTCCTGCGAGCATCCCTGCTGATCTGGGTGCCACGCAAACATCTTTGCTGATTTGGGTACCATCCCATGGTCTTTGCTAATTAGGGTGCCCTCTTGGGGTGTTTCATTTGGGTGCCCTGCATGGACCTTGGCTGGTCTGGGTACCATCTCATGGTCTTTGCTAATTAGGGCACCCTCTTGATGATCTTTCCTTTAGGTGTCCTGCGAGCATCTTTGCTAATTTGGGTGCCCTGCAAAGATCTTGCTAATTAGGGTGCCCTGCAAGGTCTTCACTTAGGGTGCCCTGCGAGCACCCTGGCTATTTCGGGTGCCCTGCGAGCATTGCTGCTGATGTGGGCACCACCCCAAAGTCTTTGTCAATGTAGGTGCCACACCAGGGTCTTTGCTAATTAGCCAAGCATCTTTGCTCATCATGAGCGGCGCTGCAAACCTTCAGCAGCAGGTGATGCAAAAAGATGCTACGGAGGCGACATCCTCTCCTGCCCCCGTCCCAAACCCTCTGAGGGCGAGCACGGTCACGCCGGAGCCTCCCGAAATCCTCCTCCACAGCCCCTGCGCCCCGTGAACACCTTGTATTTTGCTAATTGTACAAACCTAATGGGGGAAGGCGCTGGCGGGGGAGGGGGGGGAAAGGGTAATGGCCATCAGGCCAGCAATAAACCAAAATTAATGGTCCGTGGGAAGAAATCATGTCCACTTAATACCGGCTTGGAAACTCTAATAGAATAATGGAATAGCGAGGGGGGGCTGCTCCATGTGGGGGGCGCGTGTGGCGCCGTCCGTCGTGGGGAGCGCTGCCCGAACCCCCGCCGGAGCAGGAGGATTTTGGGGAGAGAGGAAGAGCATCCGTCCACGGCCGGGAAGGTGGGGGGAGGGGGGAGCACCCCGCGGGAGGTGAGGGGGGAAGAGCCACCAGGGAGCAGCGGGAGAGGGGCCGTCCCAGGGTGGAGGCGGCCGGAGGGGAATCCCGCGGGGAAACACCTTGCTGGGGCTGTGCCCAAAGCTGGGGGACAGGCTCTTTTTATTTTATTTCTTTTAATTATTTTTTACTAATTTTTTATTTTTACTGGCTTGCTTTTCTTTTTTCCCTCAATTTTCTTTTTGCTTCTTATTTTTTTCTTTTTGCTTTTTATTTTTTTCTTTTTGCCTTTCCTTTTTTTTCTTTTTTAATTTTTCAGTTTTCTGGTTTGTTCTTATTTTCTTTTTCCTTTTTCCTTTTTCAATTTTCTTATTTCTTTTTATTTGCCTTTTTAAAACTTATTTGTCAAGTCTCTTTTTTCTTTCCTTTTTTCTGTTTTGTCCAATTTTCTATTTTCTTTTTATTTTGTCTTTTTTCAATTTTCCTTTTTCTATTATCTTTTTAACTTTTTTCACCTTTTTTAATTGTCTTTCCTTTTATCTTTTTTTTTCATTTTTATTCTTTCCCATTTTCCTTTTTCTCTTTATTTCCTTTTTTCTTTTTTCCAGTTTTCTTTTTTTTTCATTATCTTTTTCCTTTCATTCATTTTTTTCCAATTTTCTTTCTATTTTCTTTCTTTTTTCCCCTCGAGAAAGGAAAACTCCACAATTCCCCTGCCAAATCAGCGGGAAAAAAATCCCACCCAAACCTCTAACACACCAGCACCGTGGCCACACCTCCCAGGCATTCCCAATCCCTATTTTCAGCATCTCCCATCCAACCCTTTCCCCAGCCCAGTAAAAAATTTAATTATTTCAGGATTTTTGCTCACTCTGGGATGAAAAAACAAGTGTACAAATACCCCCGTTCCCAGCAGCGAGGGACGGGGAGGAGGCACATCCCAAACTTTCCCTTCGGATTAAAAAAACCCCACCCCAACGCGACAAACTTGTGCTTGGGAAAGTTTGGGCACGAGCAAAGCCCTTAATTCCAGGAAAACCGGGATTAAAAGCGGATGTGGAGTATTTATACGAAGTTGTGTAAATACAGACGCCGCAACCAGACGTCACCAGAGCTTTTAAAAATCCAAAATATGCGATGGAAAAAAACCCGTGTTTTCCAATCAAGCTACGCCACCCCAGAGCCAAAAACCCAGTAAAAACCAGTGGTTTTTATTAATGCCTCAAATCACACCGGCAATGTGAGGATGCCCTCTCTGCCAGCATCCCAAAACCAGGCTGCGATCCCCATCTCCGGCTATGGAACGGCTCCCCTCCAGTGATGCCAACCCCCCACCATGGAGGCTCCAGAGCTTTTTTCCTATGGGAAAATCCCAATTTTTTCCCCTAAAAATGCCAGAGGAGGGGGATAATTATTAAAAAATGTTCCTGCTGTTGAGGAGCCGCTCGGAGAAGGAGGAGGATGGGGATGAGGGATCATCCCGGGCTGGACCAAGGATGCTCGGGGATGCTCCAGCTCCACGTGCTCATGGTGAGAAGGATATACGGATGATCCCAAGCTGGACCAAGGATGCTTCAGCTCCCTGTGCATGGGGCGAGCAAGGACATACGGATCATCCCGGGCTGGACCAAGGATGCTCGGGGATGCTCCAGCTCCCGATGCACGGGGCAAAAATAAGCACCAAGCACGGATATACTCAATTCCCATCTTTTTCCCCCAAGCATTCAGGCTATCCAGACAGAAAACTCAACCGGCCACAAGCTGGTTTCACCCCTCCCCGCCCCCCCCCCCCCGAAGCCAAAGGAGGGGCCGCTCCTCTAAATAAAGCCGGGATATAACCAAGGGATGCGCTGGACGGGCCGCGCTGGTGTGGCAGGATGCGGGCGCGGGGGGGACGGCAGGGCCGTGCTGCCAAGCCGCTATTTTAAGCGGAGATATCGTTTCACCAACAATTTCCCTTGGTTTCAGGTGACACCGACCCAGCACCCGAAAATAAACGGGCGACCGCTCCCCCCTCTTAACGGGAATAGAAATATAAATGTTAACTATAGTAACGCAGATGCCCAAAAAAAAATTGATATTAATGATTTTTCTTATTTTAAGTTATTTACAGGGAGGAGAAGAAAAGCACACCAAGGGCGAAAAGCGCTTTGGATTTCGGCAAATATTTGGAAATTCTCCTAATTAAAAGTACAGCGGCCTCAAAGACGCCGCTGAGATCTGGAGCTTGGGATCACGGAGGGATGTGGGGGATTTTTACCCTGATTTGGGAAGTTTTCCCCCAGAAATAAAATAAATAAATAAATAAATAAATACAAGTTACCGCTCTCCGGGCAGGATTGGTCCCCGCCAGCCACGTGCTTGGAGTTTTCTTACCCAAAGCGGCAGCAAAAATGGGATGCTCTGTGTGCCAAAATAGCAAAAATTGTTGGAAAAATATATTGTTTGCTGATTTTTTATTTTTTTTTTTTTTTTTTTTAACTTGCCGCCCGCAATGAGCCCAACGGGGATTTTTGCTGTTTGGTTCCAAAAATCTCTGATTTGGGATTATCCCCACCCTTGCAGTCATATCACTGCTATTAGACACTAAAATAATTCCATATTATTATATTATATTATATTGTATTATATTATATTGTATTATATTATATTGTATTAATTATATTGTATTATATTGTATTATATTATATTATATTATATTATATTATATTATTATATACACTGTATCATACTATACCATACTATACTATACTGTATTTTATATATAATAAATTCAAAGAATTTTGCGAAAACAGACCAATCTCTTGATTGAAAACTACCGTTTATCAGCTGGAAAAATCCCTTGCACCTCTCGTGGAAGATAAAACATCACTTTTTGCAGCTAAAACGCGCGCGGCAGCAAGTCTCGAAGTTATTTTGGACTCTCTTTCTGCAGTTCCAGGGACCTCACCTCTGCGACATTTACTTCCCTTGCTCGCAAATCAGACGTAAAGTTTGAAATTTGTGTTGTAACCAAAAAACTCAGCACCAGGGCAAGGGTTTTTCCAGGAGCCTGAGCATCCGTGACCCTCTCACACTTGAATGCTCGCGGGAAGCACGCCGGGAGCGCGCGTGTGTATCCGAGCGGTGGTTTTCCCTGGAAATCGCCGTCGTATGGCGTGCCGGGATGTTTAACTCACACCAAAAAAAGTTATTCTTCCTTATGAATATCTGAGTGGGTCGATGGCCAGCTCCAAGCTTGCGCGCAGGGGATGCAACGATGATTTTCCTCCCCAAAAATGGGGAAGGCGACGCACGGCCAGTGCCCGCTCCGCTCTCCTGCTGGATAATTTCCTACGGTAAACCAATCCATCGCTAATTTCCTATTATAAATCAATCCACTGATAATTTTCCATTATAAATGAATCCACCCACGATTTTCTACTATAAATCAATCAATCAATAGGGTTTTTTTATTAGAAGTCAATTAGAATTAAATCGAATTTCATGAGATTTAGGTTCACTCGCCGCCAGGCTAAACGCCACCGTGCATTCCTCCCCCCCCCAAAAAAGCAGGTATTTATAGCCGGCGCGTCTCATCCCCGCTGCCCTCGGCCCCAGCGATTAATTAAATTAGCACAAAGAGGGGCTTGTTGAGCGTCTCCGGCCTCGCGAAGTCGAGCCGGCGAACAGGAAACAAAGGGTGGGATTCTGTCTGCGGGGCTGAAGGGTGCTGCGCGTCCCGGCGGGGGCTGCAGCGGGGCCCGGGGGCGATGTCACCCCACGGGGTGGGAAAAGGGACCCCCGTGGGATGTGGGGTGCAGGGGGTGAGCCGAGACTGGGAGAAGGGGCTTGGCTAAGGGGGCTTTGCTGTGGGGGGGCTTTGCTATGGGGGGCTTTGACAAGGGGGGCTTCTACGGGGTCTGGCTAAGGGGTGTTGCTAAGGGAGCTTTGTCAAGGGGGCTTTGCTGGGGGGGTCTTCTAAGGGGGCTTTGCTGGGGGGGTCTTGCTAAGGGGGTCTTTGCTAAGGGGGCTTTGCTGGGGGGGTCTTCTAAGGGGGCTTTGCTAAGGGGGCTTTGCTGGGGGGGTCTTCTAAGGGGGCTTTGCTAAGGGGGTCTTGCTAAGGGGGCTTTGCTGGGGGGGTCTTGCTAAGGGGGCTTTGCTAAGGGGGTCTTTGCTAAGGGGGCTTTGCTGTGGGGGTCTTCTAAGGGGGTCTTTGCTAAGGGGGCTTTGCTGGGGGGGGTCTTGCTAAGGGGTCTTTGCTAAGGGGGCTTTGCTGGGGGGGTCTTCTAAGGGGGCTTTGCTAAGGGGGCTTTTCTGGGGGATCTTCTAAGGGGGCTTTGCTGGGGGGGGTCTTGCTAAGGGGGCTTTACTAAGGGGGTCTTTGCTAAGGGGGTCTTGCTAAGGGGGTCTTCTAAGGGGTCTTTGCTAAGGGGGCTTTGCTGGGGGGGTCTTCTAAGGGTGCTTTGCTAAGGGGGTCTTCTAGGGGGTCTTGCTAAGGGGGGGGTTGCTAAGGGGGCTTGGCTAAGGGGGCTTTGCTGGGGGGGTCTTGCTAAGGGGGCTTTGCCATTGGGGGCTTTGCTAAGGGGGTCTTTGGTGTGGGGGTCTTGCTAAGGGGGGGTTGCTAAGGGGGCTTGGTAAGGGGGCTTTGCTGCAGGGGTCTTTGCTATGGGGGTCTTTGCTAAGGGGGTCTTCCAAGGGGGCTTTGCTAAGGGGGTTTTGCTGGAGGGGGCTTTGCCAAGGGGGGCTTTGCTAAGGGGGTCTTCTAAGGGGGCTTTGCTGGGGGGGTCTTGCTAAGGGAGCTTTGCTAAGGGGGTCTTTGCTAAGGGGGTCTTTGCTAAGGGGGCTTTGCTGGGGGGGTCTTCTAAGGGGGTCTTTGCTAAGGGGGCTTTGCTGGGGGGGTCTTCTAAGGGCACTTTGCTAAGGGGGTCTTCTAGGGGGTCTTGCTAAGGGGGGGGTTGCTAAGGGGGCTTGGCTAAGGGGGCTTTGCTGGGGGGGGCTTTGCTATGGGGGGCTTTGACAAGGGGGCTTTGCTGGGGGGGTCTTCTAAGGGGGCTTTGCTAAGGGGGTCTTGCTAAGGGGGTCTTGCTAAGGGAGCTTTGTCAAGGGGGCTTTGCTGGGGGGGTCTTCTAAGGGGGCTTTGCTAAGGGGGTCTTTGCTAAGGGGGCTTTGCTGTGGGGGTCTTCTAAGGGGGTCTTTGCTAAAGGGGCTTTGCTGGGGGGGTCTTCTAAGGGCGCTTTGCTAAGGGGGTCTTCTAGGGAGTCTTGCTAAGGGGGGGGTTGCTAAGGGGGCTTGGCTAAGGGGGCTTTGCTACAGGGGTCTTTGCTATGGGGGTCTTTGCTAAGGGGGTCTTCCAAGGGGGCTTTGCTAAGGGGGCTTTGCTGGAGGGGCCTTTGCCAAGGGGGGCTTTGCTAAGGGGGTCTTCTAAGGGGGCTTTGCTGGGGGGGTCTTGCTAAGGGGTCTTTGCTAAGAGGGCTTTGCTGGGGGGGTCTTGCTAAGGGGGTCTTCTGAGGGGTCTTTGCTAAGGGGGCTTTGCTGGGGGGGTCTTCTAAGGGCGCTTTGCTAAGGGGGTCTTCTAGGGGGTCTTGCTAAGGGGGGGGTTGCTAAGGGGGCTTGACTAAGGGGGCTTTGCTGGGGGGGTCTTGCTAAGGGGGCTTTGCCATTGGGGGCTTTGCTACAGGGGTCTTTGCTATGGGGGTCTTTGCTAAGGGGGTCTTCCAAGGGGGCTTTGCTAAGGGGGCTTTGCTGGAGGGGGCTTTGCCAAGGGGGGCTTTGCTAAGGGGGTCTTCTAGGGGGTCTTGCTAAGGGGGGGGTTGCTAAGGGGGCTTTACCAAGGGGTCTTTGCTAAGGGGGCTTTGCAAATCCCACCTGGGGGGGTTCCCAGCCCAGGGAAACCCAAACCCCTGAGCCCTTCCCAACTCATCACAGGAGTCTGCGCGCGCTTCTGCGCCCAGCCCCTCTCCGCGCGCAATTAATTCTGGGTGAAAAAGCTCCTGGTAATTCCCGCAGGGATAACAGCGCCGGGAATTTCTCTGCCTTCCCCCCGTCGAGCCAAATCCCAACATAAATGGTTGCAGGGAAAATAAAACCCCCCGGTGTCTGTACCTTGAGATAACCTTGGCCACTTTCCAGATGTTCTGCTATTAAAGATGCCACTAAATCGCTTTATTTGGTGGTTTTAGCATAAATATTCTTGCCAGGTCCTTCAGTTAAGTTGTTTGGGATGTTAATTTTAAAAGGGGAGGAAAGGCGGAAAGAAACAAACTCTGGTTTCGGAGGTTGTTTAGGTAAGGAGGAATGATTTAGCGCGGCGCAGGGTGGGATTAAAATGGAAAAGGTGACGTCAAATCGAAGGAAAAGCTCCCCGACGGCGAGAGGTGGCTCCCAGGATAAGGAGAAAATGCCAAAATGCTCAAAAAGAGTGAAAGGCAACTCAATAAAAAGCGACAGGTGCAACGGCGGGATTGAGGGGGAGGGTCAGGTTTGCACAGGGAAAAATATCGGGAATGGGGAATATACCCGCGATGGGGACTGGTTTGGGGTGAGTTGCTCGCAAAAGCTGGAGGAGTATCACTAAAATAGCACCAGCATCCCTAAAACCGCACCAGCATCCCTAAAATGGGACCAGCATGCCTAGAATTGCACCAGCATCCCTAAAACTGCACCAGCATCCCTAAAATGGGACCAGCATGCCTAGAATTGCACCAGCATCCCTAAAATTGCATGAGCATCACCAGAATTGGACGAGCATCACTAACAGTGGACGAGCATCACCCAAATTGCAGCAGCATCATTAAAAGTGCATGAACATTCCTAGAGTTGCACCATCATCCCCAGAATTGCACCTGAATCCCCCCAAAATTGCACCAGCATCCCTAAAAATTGCACCAGCATCCCTAAAACTACACCAGCATCCCTAAAAGTGCACTGGCATCCCGAAAATCGCTGCATCACCAAAATTGCACCAGCACCACCAAAATCACACCAGTATCCGTAAAATTGCACCAGCATTCCCAAAATTGGACGAGGATCCCCAAAGTTCCACCAGCATCCCTAGAATTGCAGCATCCCCAAAATTGGACCAGCATCCCCAAAATTGGACCAGCATCCCCCAAATCACACCAGCATCCCTAAGAACGGCACCAGAATCCCCGAAATTGTACCAGCATCCCTAAAATCGCACCAGCAACCATAAAATGGCAACAGCATCACCAAAATCACACCATCATCCATAAAATTGCACCAGCATCCCGAAAATTACCCCCTCAATGCTAAAATTCTACCAGCATTCTGAAAATTGGACGAACAACCCCAAAATTGCACCAGCATCCCCAAAATTACATCAGTGTCCCAAAAATTCCAACAGCATCCCTAGAAGTGCAGCATCATCAAAATTGGACAAGCATCCCCAAAACTGCACCACCATCCCTCAAACTGCATAAGCATCCCCAAAATTGGACGAGCATCCCCAAAATTGGACAAGAATCCCCAAAATTGCAACAGCATCCCTAAAAATGGCACCAGAATCCCCCAAATTGCATCATCATCCCCCAAAATTGCACCAGCATCCCCCAAATCACACCAGCATCCCTAGAACTGCAGCATCACCAAAACTGGACAAGCATCCCCAAAATTGCACCACCATTCCCAAAATGGGATAAGCATCACAAAAGTCGGACGAGCATTACCAAAATGGGCCAACCATCCCCAAAATTGCACTGCCATCCGTAGAACTGTACGAACATCCCAAAAACTGGACACGCATCCCCAAAATTGGATGAGCATCCCCAGAATTACTCCACCATCCCCAAAATTGGACGAGCGTCACCGAAATCACACCAGCATCTGTAAAATTGCACCGGCGTCCCCAAAATTGCACCAGCATCCCTAAAAATTGCACCAGCATCCCGAAAATTACCCCATCAATGCTAAAATTCTATCAGCATTCTCAAAATTGGACGAACCACCCCAAAACTGCACCACCATCCCCCAAACTGGATAAGCATCCCCAAAATTGCAACAGCATCCCTAAAAATGGCACCAGAATCCCCCAAATTGCACCATCATCCCCAAAATTCCACCACCATCCCCAAAATCGCAGCAGCATCCCCCAAATTGGACGAGCATCACCGAAGTTGGACAAGCATCCCCAAAATTCCACCACAATCCCCAAATTTGGACAACCATCACTGAAATCGTGCCAGCATCCCCAAAATTCCACCATCATCCCCGAAATTGTGCCAGCATCCCCAAAATTCCACCATCATCCCCGAAATTGCACCATCATCCCCAAAATTCCACCACCATCCCCAAAATTGCACCATCATCCCCAAAATTCCACCACCATCCCCAAAATTCCACCACCATCCCCAAAATCGCAGCAACATCCCCAAAATTGGACGAGCAGCACCAAAGTTGGACAAGCATCCCCAAAATTCCACCACAATCCCCAAATTTGGACAACCATCACCAAAATCGTGCCAGCATCCCCAAAATTCCACCATCATCCCCAAAATTCCACCACCATCCCCAAAATTCCACCACCATCCCCAAAATCGCAGCAACATCCCCAAAATTGGACGAGCAGCACCAAAGTTGGACAAGCATCCCCAAAATTCCACCACAATCCCCAAATTTGGATAACCATCACCAAAATTGTGCCAGCATCCCCAAAATTGTGCCATCATCCCCAAAATTGCACCATCATCCCCGAAATTGCACCAGCATCCCCAAAATTCCACCACCATCCCCAAAATCACAGCAGCATCCCCCAAATCGGACGAGCATCACCGAAGTTGGACAAGCATCCCCAAAATTCCACCACAATCCCCAAATTTGGACCACCATCACCGAAATCGTGCCAGCATCCCCAAAATTCCACCATCAACCCAAAAATTGCACCAGCATCCCCAAAATGGGATGAGCATCCCTAGAAATCCCACCAGGATGCCCAAAATCCCACCAGCACCCCCGGCACGCGGCGGGAATGCGGGAGAGCCGCGGCGGGGCCGGCTGGCGGGTGCTGGTCGGGGGTTTAATTAGGGGCTCGTTAAGAGCAGGGCATGATCAGCTGCAGGCGCCGCGGGGAGCCGGCAGAACCCCAGATCCAGCGGGATGGGGCTGCATTTCCAGCTCCCATCCCGGGAAAAGCGATGGATGGGGAGGCTATTTTTTTTATAAAAAAGCGCCTTTTTTCTTCCATTTAACTTTAAAAATTCTTTGCCGAAGAGCGCGAACCAAGCGGGCTGCCCTTCCCACCATTCACCATGGGCTTCAAAAATCCCGGGAGGGGGATGCTCCAGCCTGGCCCCGGGAAGGAAAGTAGGGACAAAGATTTGAGCCGGATTAATTCCGGCTAAAATTCTGCCTAGAAATCTGTCCCTTAATCCTGGTTTATTTTACCCATCTTAGTACGTGACGGATCCTTACAGGAAAATAACCCACCAAACCCATTTATTATTGATTATTTACTATTGGTTTCTTCCTATTATTTTTATTCTTTATTATTTTTTTCCATTATTTATTTCATTGCGTCGCCCTGTTCGTTACTCACTCCAGAATCCCAGCACGGCAGGGTCGGAGGGGACCTTCGGAGCTCCGTTATTTTATTGTTATTTACCTCCTCATTAGCATTAAGTTGGTTCCTTGTCGTCCCTCCGACAAACCCCCCCAATTTATAGAGCGATTCGCTGAACGCCAAACAACCTCCGCCGGCCACACACGGGCCGAAAGGCCCGTTTCCACCCAGCGAACGACTGCAAAAAGCGTTTTAAAACGCTATTTTTGAAAGGTTAAAACGCACCGCAAGAATCCAAGGGGCGGCGGCGCCGCACGACAAAATGCCCCGCTTCGTTTTTTTCTTTTACGGCAATTAATTAATTGCCAGAGTTCTGAGATGTTAGATCTGGCGCCCAGATATAAAGAAACCAATTTCTGTATTAAAAGACCTTTCCGGGCACTTTATACAAACGGGATTTTCTTGAGATTGAGATAATAAATAAGCATTAAAAAGGATTTTATTTATTTATTTAAACTCTTCCCGCACAGTTAACGTACTGAGAATCCAGATTTTGGTTGGGTTTTTTTTTTTCAATAACTCTGTTTAAAGTGGGTGATAAGGAGGAGCGAGGTCAGGGAGAGGATGCCGGATGCGAGAGGAGGGATGGAGGACGCGGGACGCTCCGGAGAGGAGTCGTGTCCCCCCCCGCCATCTCTGAGACGATTATTTATAATTATTAATTACAAGTCGATCAAGGGGCTAATAAAATATAAGACCGGGAGGTTTGGCTCATCGACCTCACTTGCCGGGATCTGCGAGGCAGTGGGAAGATGCTGGAAAACAGGGGGAAAAACAGAAAATGGGGGGGGGGGGAATCATAAATATCAAGCAGGTGGAAGTCTTTTTTTCTGGGATATCACCAAAATCACCAAACCGCAGCCCGGCATCGCCACCGGCAACAGGCGGCGGCATTCGGACAGAGAAATTAGCAGCTTGCACCAATAAATTCCCTTTTACATTTATTGCTCGGGAACATTAAAAATGTGCAAAGCGGTTCCCATCCACCGGCACAGGGGGAATTCGCTCGGGGAGAAGGGAGCTCGGAATTGCTGTTCTAAAACTTGCCGTGGAAGCTTCAAGTAGCGTTTAAAAACAACATTTTAAGGGCTTTATAAACTATAAAGTGCCTTCCGACGCCCCTAGAAGTGATATATCTGCGCCAGACCTGTCCCGCCGCCGCCAAAAAATCCAGGGAACAACACGCCGCCGAGCAGACAACGTGAGAGGGAGCCAGGAAAATGCAATATTCTCTTCTTTTAACAAAAAAATTTGGGGAAGTTTTGACTCGCTGCGTGATGGGTGGTGGGATTTTGGCATCGCTCGCGGCACAGGACGGGGGTGAGCATCCGTGAGCTTCCCCCCGGGGCCGCGGAGAAAAAAAGAAGAAAAAAAAAAGGAGAAAAAAGAAAGAAAGAAAAAAAAAGAAAAAAGAAAGAAAGAAAAGAAAAAGAAGCTCCCAAAAGTGAAAAATAAAAGGAAAACAAGAAGGAAAAGAGGGGGGAAAAAAGCAAATAAAAGGTGAACAGGAAAAAAGGAGAAAAGGGAGGAAAGGGGAGAAAGGGGAGGAAAGGGGGGGAAAAGGGAAAAAGGAAAAAAAGCGGAAAGGGGAAAAGAAAAAAGGGAAAAAAGGAAAAAAGGGAAAAAAGGGAAAAAGGGAAAAGGGGGAAAAGGGAATAAGGGGAAAAAGGGGGAAAAGGTGGGAAAAGGAAGAAAGGAAAAGGAAGGAAAAGGAAAAAGGAACAGGAAGGGAAAAAGGGAAAAAGGGAAGGGAAGGGAAGGGAAGGGAAGGGAAGGGAAGGGAAGGGAAGGGAAGGGAAGGGAAGGGAAGGAAAAAGGAAGAAAGGAAGAAAGGAAAAAAGGGAAAAAAAGGTGGGAAAAAAGGGGCAAAAAAAAAAAGAGGAAAAAAGCAGCTTTCCCCGTCCAGGACAATGTCTGGGGGTCCAGGCTCTAAACTCAAGCCAAAGCCCGACCCCGGGCACGGGGGCGGCATCTCTCGCATCCGAAAGAAATCGGGGCGAAATAAAATCAGAACCACTCCAACCACTCCAAAATCGGGATTACTTTTAATTGGCTTTATGGGATTTATTGCCAGAAGAAAGCCGGCAAAAGGGAGAACCAAGGAAAATCAAAAAAGGTGGTTTTGGTTATAACTTTTTTCATAGTTTTTGCAACACCTTATTAAAGTTGAAAGCTCCGTATAGAACATTATTGGGGGGATTTTTTTATTCTCCTCCACCCAAGTAGGATTTCATGGCAGTTTGGAAAACTCTCCTCCACCTGCACCGAAATAATCTGGGGTTTGGGGTTTTTTTTTTCAGCTTTTTGCATGAAACTTGAATTTTTATGGCTTTTGGGTGGGGCTACCTGGGTATTTGGGATTTTCCTGCCTGGATTATAGCCGGCGGAGGCAGGATGGGAGCGGTGGCACGGCACGGGATGCTGAAAGAGGGTTGAAGCGCGGAGGGGAAAATAAAGTTCCACGGGGAAAAAAACGAAGGAAAAACGAAAGGAGAAATGAAACAAAGAAAAAATGAAAAGTTCAATTTAAAAATTAAAATTAAAATTAAAATTAACAAAACTAAAACGAAAATAAAAATTAATGCATTAATAAAATGGAAATTAAAAAGAAGATACAATAAAAATAAAACAAAAAATAAAAGGGAAATAACAGTAATAATAATAATAAAAATTAAAAGTAAACAAAAAATAAAGTAAATAAATAAATAAATGAAATTTTGAGGGTCACGGAAAATTTTTTCTGGTTGAAACAAGCCCTAAAGTAGAGTTTTAGACAAGCGTCAAGCCCTTCTTCCCCCTCCTCCTCCAGCATCGGTCCCTCGCAGCATCTGCATCTCGTTAGCCGCCCGGAGCATCCCGCTAGAGCAGCGCTGACCCCAAAAAAGCCCTTTTTGGCCTCTTAAAAAAGAAAAAAAAAAAAAAAAACCCAAAATAACGAGCCAGAAGCTCGCAAATATTTCACAAACGCTAATTTCGGTTGAGGTAACGAGGGTTGATTTCCCCTTTCAGAGGAGGGAAGGCCAAGAAAATAAGATCTAATCTTATTTTTTCAGCGGGGGGAAGAGGAGAGGCCAAATTCTCATCTTATTTATACAGCTGCAAATCACAGCTGGGCTAAGGCGCCCTCATCCCGCCAGGATCGCGGCTCCATCCCGCCAGGATCGCGGCTCCATCCTGATGGGATCACGGCTTCATCCCAATGGGATCACAGCTCCATCCCAGCCCCGAACATTGGTTTTCCCATCGGGATTACCTGGAACATCACCTCCGTCCTGGCGAGGCTGGAGGATGCTCTAAACCAAGACTAAATTTAATCAGGGATTAATTCCCATCCCTCCGGATTATTATTTTGAGCCGGCATCTTAACGATCCGATTAATGATGCCGGGAAATCATTTATTTTTTTCACTAATTAGAGGACATTTGTTAACACCGTCTTTGGTGGCGGGGAGAATTATTTGGGAATCGAGTTATTCGATGGCACATGGGATATGAAATTTGACCAGGAGTTGTCCGGATCCATGAAATTATCTCACCAACACTCAAAAAAAGCAGTTTTTCCGCATCCTGGCGTAAAACAAGGATGGAGAATAATGGGGGGTGGGATGCTGGGATGCATCAGGGGTACCCGCGACCTAAAAAAAAGAAGATACTGATGCTCGGTCCAGGGTCAGGGATGTCAAATGTCCCCATCCCATCGCCGGGACTAATTAAACTCATTATTTTAAGCCGGAGCAGCTTCCAGGAAAATAAATTAGGCAATACTGGGGGTGTCCCCGGCACCCTGGGTTATTTTTCTCCCTGTCCTCAGGAAATAGCCGCCGGGTATCCGTGGCGCAGCTCCATCCCCGACAGCGTACCCAGAGGTGCGGTCCAGCCCCCGCATCCCGCGGGGTGGAAGATGCTCTTCCCGGCGGGACCGCACCACAGTTTAACTTCCCAGGGAGGCGAAAAAACCCGATTATTGCTCGGAGACTCATGGATGCTGGCGATCAACGTGAAAAAAAAAACCAAACATGAAGTTATTAAAAGTTTATCGGAAAAGCAAAAATTGCCCGAAATCCAAAGCTGCTCCTCTGTAGGGACTTCCTTTATGCAGGAATTGGGAAAAAAGGTGATTCCTTGATGGTCCAGGGGGATAAAACCCTCCCCTCACAACACAACTTTCGGCGTTTACTTAAAAAAAAGAGATTTCCTTGAAAAAAAGGGGGATTTCCTTGAAAAAAAATGAGATTCCCTTAAAAAAAGGGGAAATTTCTCAATGAAAAGGCAATTTCCTTTAAAAAAAAGGAATTTCCTTAAGAAAAAGATTTCCTTTAAAAAAAGTTTTCCTTTAAAAAAGATGTCCTTAAAAAAAAGACGATTTCCTTAAAAAAGGCGGCAATTTCCTTTAAAATGGGGAGATTTTCTTAAAAATTTAGATTTCCTTAAAAAAGGGTGAGATTTCCTTAAAAATGGAGATTTCCATTAAAAAAGGCTATTTCCTAAGAAAAAGAAAGCCAGTTTCCTTAAAAAGTTTATTTCATCAAAAAGTAAGGCAATTTCCTTAAAAAAGGGAGATTTCCTTTAAAAAATGGGGAGACTTCCTTAAAAAATGGATATTTCTGTAAAAAGAAAAGGGGGAATCTCCTTAAAAAATGGGAGATGTAAAAAGAAGAAAGATTTCCTTTAAAAAAAAAATTATATTTCCTTAAAAAAAAAGGCCATTTCCTTAAAAAAAGGCCATTTCCTAAAAAAAAAAAAGGCGATTTCCTAAAAAAAAACCCAACCAAACTATTTCCTTTACTTCCCCCTCCCAAAAATGATGGAGGGAGAAGGGAAAACGTTCCTGGAAGACGGGCAGGGATGCTGAGCATCACTTTCATCCCCTTTTCTTCCCCCTACCGTGTTATCAAGGGATGTTTCATGTCATATCTAGATAAAAAATTACACATATAAAGTTATAAATATATAAAATTTAAAATTCAGGGGGTTACCCCCCCCCCGATGCTGGTTTTGGGGGGCCAGGGCTGCAAACTGCCTTAAAAATCCCGATTTTGGGATGACAGGGAGCACGGCATCTCCCTCCCTGCCCCACGCCGCCAGCTCCCCTGTTAACCTCTCCCATAATTAGCCGCGAGCAATTAACTTTTGCCCCTAATGAAGGAATCTCAGTGCGGGGACTTAAATAAAATAGGAGGGAGGGGGGGAAAAATAATAAGGGGGAATCCCGATTCCCGGCATCCATCTGCTCCATATGGCTTAACCCCCCCGCAAAAGGTCTTATTTTTTAACCTAAATCACCCAAAATCCACTTAATTCAGCCAAAATCCACTTAATTCCCCCAAATTCCTCTCCGCAGCCGCAGGGGAGGCTGCGAACCACCCCCAAAAATCTTTTGGGGTGGTTTGGGGGTTTTTTTGGAGTCCACACCTCGCTTTTTCCGCGCCAGGAAGATTCCCAAATACACCAAGTCAGCACTTTGGGAAGCGCGACGCCCCGAAGTTTCGCCGAAACCGGGTCCACTGAGCCCCGCACCCCTTCGGTTTTTTAGGATTTTACGGAAAAACAATGTAAAAAAGCCAAATTAAGCTGTTTCCCCTCGTATTTTCTACGTCTCCCCGGCAGACAGCTGCCCCCGCATCCCGGCCAAAAATAATCCATCCCCCCCCCTTTCCCTTAATCTAATCTCCCCGGCCGGGAGTTTGAAAATATCCCGCCGGGTTTAGGGTTTCCCGTTACCCGGAGAGTGGGAAAAAAGATCCCTGGGAGCCAGAAAAACCGGGAAGAGCCCAAACAAAGAGCCGGAGCCCAAGCTGAGCCTCGATGCCCCGGTGGGGACCAGGATGGAGTGTTGGTGGGGGGGGGGGGGGAAGACGACACACCCCCCCATCCTTCCATAAAACTTCCCGAGCTGCGCGATGCCGCCGGTGGAGCCACCCTCCTGCGGGATGGGAATACGCTAAAAAAATTCAAAATAAATTCCAAATAAATCCGCTAAAAAATTCAAAATAAATTCAAAATAAATGCAATTATTTTAAACACACACACAACCCCCCCCCCCCCATACACACACCACACCCCCCCATACACACACCCCCCCCCCCATCGCGGCGAAGCTGCTAAAATTGATTTTTTTTCTTTTTTTTTTGCATTTATCCAAGCCTGTGGGTATGGGGGGGTCCTGGGGGTGTACTGGGAGAACTGAGGCGCATTGGGAGAAGGGGATGCAGGGACTGGGGGGTGGGGGGGCTGATGCCCGGCGTGGGGGCCCTGCAAGGCGGCGCGTTGTGCTACCCCCCCCCCCCCCAAGGTGGGTGTCCTGTGGGTGCTGGGGAGGGGGGGGCACCCCAAGGTGGGGCAACTTTCCAGCTGTAAAATGCAATGAGCTGGAAGGGGGGGGTGGGGGGGGGGCATTGCAACCACTGGGGGGGGGGGGCTGCAACTGGTTGAGGGGGTTGTAGCCCCCCCAGGGTCATTGCAACCGGCTGAAAGGGGTGCAACGCTCCCCCGGGGGGCATTGCAATCAGCTGGGGGGGCTGCAAACCCCCCAAATGGCATTGCAACTGGACGGGGGGATTGCAGCCCCCCCCCCCCCCCCCGGGGGGCGCATTGCAACTGGCTGTGGGGGGCTGCAAAGGGTATGGCAACGGGCTTGGGGGGCTGCAACCCCTCCGGGGGGGGGCATTGCACCCGGCTGGGGGGGCTGCAACTCCCCCGGGGGGGCATTGCAACTGGCTGCGGGGGGTTGCAGCCCCCGCTAGGGTCATTGCAACCGGTTGGGGGGGGTCACTGCAACTGGCTGGGGGGGCTGCAGCAAGTCCGGGGGCATTGCAACCAATTTGGGGGGGGCTGCAAGTCCCCCCCGGGGAGGCTGCAACCGGCCGGGGGGGTGCAACCCCCCCAGGAGCACTACGACCCGCCGGGGGGGCTGCAACCGGCCGCGGGGGGGGGTCTGCAAGCAGTCCGAGGGCATTGCAACCGGCCGGGGGGGTCGGGAACCGGCCGGGGGGGGGTGGGGGAGGGGGGATGTGCAACCCCCCCAGGAGCACTACGACCCCCCCGGGGGGGGCTGCAACCGGCCTGGGGGCGTCAGCAGACAGTCTGAGCGCATTGCAACCGGCCTGGGGGGCTGCAACCCCCCCGGAGGGCTCTGGAACCGGCCGGGGGGAGTGTCTGCGAGCGGTCCGGAGGCATTGCAACCGGCCGGGGGGCTGCAACCCCCCCAGGAGCACTACGCACCCCCCGGGGGGGCTGCAACCGGCCGCGGGGGGGGGGATGCAAGCAGTCCGAGGGCACGGCAACCGGCCGTGGGGGTCCGGAACCGGCCGGGGGGGAGGCGGCGGGCTGCAGCCCCCCCGGGATCATCGCAACCGGTCCGGGATTGGGGGGGAGGGGGGGTCACCGCAGAGAACCGCAACGGCGGGGGCAAACCGCAGCCGGCTGGAGGGCAGCCCGGAGGGAGGGGGTTGGGGGGGGGGGGGAACCGGACACCGGGGACAGAGGGACACACAGGCACCGGGGAGGGGGAGGCGGTGCGGAACGGCAAGTTACTTCCCGCACCGGAGGGGATGGAGGTTGGTTGGGGAGAGGGGGTGGGGGGGGGGGGATTGGTAGGAGCGGGGGGGTCCCCGCCGCCGCCACACGTGCCCCCGCCGCCCGGGCCGCTTTGTCCGCGTCGCTGGTGGCGGCTCCGCCCGCCCCCGCCGGTGAGTGACAGCCTACCTGCCCGCCAATCTTCATCACCGCCGCGCCGGCCTGACAGCGCGGCCGAGCACCGCCGCCCGCCCGCCCGGCCCCGCCGCCGCCGCCGCCGCCGCCGCCGCCGCCGCCGCCGCGACAGGCCCCGCCCCGCCCCGCCCCCTCCCCCCCCCCGGCCGCCACGCGCCCCGCCCCCGCCGCGCCCCGCCCCCCCCCACCGCGCCGCCACGCGCCCCCCCGCCCCCGCCGCGCCACGCCACGCCCCGCCACGCCCCGCGCGCCACGCCCCCGTCCCGCGCGCCGCGCAGCGCCCCCTGCTGGGCGGCCACCCGCGCGCGCGACCCCCCCCCCCGCGTCCTGCGCCTATTAATTATTCTTAATTGGGGGGGGGGGGGGAATTCTGGCTGCCCCCACCCGAGTTTTGGCCACGTGGGACATTGACAACCGCCGTCTGCCCAGGACATGGAGTGGCTTCCACTGGGAGCACTGGGGGCAGTGGGGGCACTGGGAGCACTTGGGGTCACTGGAGCCACCGGGAGCACTGGGAGCACTGGGAGTACTGGGGGGCACTGGGAGTCCTGGGGGGCACTGGGAGCACTGGGGGAGTACTGGGGGGCACTGGGAGCACTGGGAGTATCAGGGTGCACTGGGAGTACTGGGGCACTGGGGGCACTGGGGGCACTGGGAGCACTGGGAGCGCTGGGAGCACTTGAGGGCACTGGAGCCACTGGGAGCACTGGGAGCACTGGGGGTGCTGGCAGTTCTAGGAGCATTGGGAGCACTGGGAGTACTGGGGGGCACTGGGGGAGTACTGGGGGGCACTGGGAGCACTGGGAGTATCAGGGTGCACTGGGAGTACTGGGGCAGTGGGGGCACTGGGAGCACTGGGAGCGCTGGGAGCACCTGGGGGCCCTGGAGCCACTGGGAGCACTGGGGGTGCTGGCAGTTCTAGGAGCATTGGGAGCACTGGGAGTACTGGGGGGCACTGGGAGCACTGGGAGTACTGGGAGCACTGGGGGAGTACTGGGGGGCACTGGAAGCACCTGAAGTACTGGGGGGCACTGGGAGTACTGGGGCAGTGGGGGCACTGGGAGCGCTGGGAGCACTTGGGGGCACTGGAGCCACTGGGAGTACTGGGAGCACTGGGAGCGCTGGGAGCACTTGGGGGCACTGGAGCCACTGGGAGTACTGGGAGCACTGGGGGTGCTGGCAGTTCTAGGAGCATTGGGAGCATTGGGAGTTCTGGGGGGCACTGGGACCACTGGGGGCAGTGAGAGTACTGGGAACACTGGGAGAGCACTGGGGACACTGGGCAGCACTGGGAGCACTGGGGGCAGTGGGAGCACTGGGGGCATTGGTGGTACTGGGAGGGCTCTGGGAGCACTGGCGGGCACTGGGAGTGCTGGGAGAGCACTGGGGGCACTGGGAGGACTGGGCTCTGCAGCCAAATTTCCTCCATTTCCCTGCAAAAGCCGCAGGGAGGGTTTTTTCCGGATCAGCCTGGCCACCGTTTGGTTCCTCCCGATTTTCCATCCCCTTCCCCGATTAAAACTGCCGTTAAAAGAGGGTTTGGTACCAAAGGCTGAATTCCTGCCCATTGCCTGAGGAGTGTTGGAGGGAAGACGGAATCCCTTGGAACAGCCCCAGAATTCTTTCGGCATCTCATCCGCAAAGCAGCGAGAAGGGGGCAGGCAGGCACCGGGCGCGTTTCAAGCCCGTCATGGCCAAAAATATCCGAGGGCTCGGGATTTTTGGATTCTCCTGATGCGGGGCCGGTTCTTCCAGTGCCAGCAGCAGCAAGAATCCCGTTTGCTCCTCGAGTATCCCGTGTTCCCTCCTCAAGCATTCCACATGCATTCCTCGAGCATCCCAAGTTCACTCCTTGAGCACCCCACATTCGTTCCTCAAGCATCCCAAGTTTATTCCTTGACCACCTGGAATTCACTCTTTGAGTATCCCAGTTTCACTCCTTGAGTATCCCAAGTTCATTCCTCAAGCGTCCCACATTCATTCCTCGAGCACCCCACATTCCCTCCTCAAGCATCCCAAGTTTATGCCTTGAGCATCCCACGTTCACTCCTCGAGTATCCCAACTTCACTCCTCGAGCATCTCATTCCTCTTCCCCCGTTCCTGCTGCTGATGGCCAACGCAATTCCTCCGCTGCTTTCGGAATCTCATGCTCCCCCTCCAAGAAAAATAGCCAGACCTGGATTTTTCCCCCCCAAAATGCCAAAAGTCGCTTCTTCCCTGCAGCGTTTTTTTTCCAGAGATTCATCAGCATCCCTGCTTAAAGCTTCCCAGTGGAATTGCCTCCGCTTCGGCGCCCACCTGTGGGGTCTCGCTGTATTTTTTGGGTGGTAAATGGAAAATCTGTACTCCCCCCTGGGGGGTTTCCCCACAAAAGCCTCTTTCAGCTCTACCAGGTCACCCTGGATGGTCTTTTTTGGGTCAGATCTCGTCCTCCCAGCCCCAAGCCCCGCCAGATCCGCCTGGTGGCACCAGGGATCCTCGGACAGGATGCAGAGCCCGGCTCTGGTGGGGGCTCCAGTGGGAACCGACCTGCATCCCCCCACCCTGGACGACCCTCCGGCACCCGGGATGCAGGTGGTACCCGGCTGGGCGAGATCTCCAAACCCAAACCCAACAAACTCCTCCATCACGCGCCTTATTCCGCATCCCCATCCCAAGCCAGCTGGAAAACCTCCCTGAAATTACACACATGCCCCCTTTTTGGGGGTCTCCCAAAATTCGGGGGTAGTGCCGTTCCCCTGCCCCAAAGCTGGGCCGTGGGCATCTCGGGGGGGGATGGTTTTTTTTTGGCACGCTCCAAGTCATAAATATATAATTACCGCAAACTAATCAGCGCTCATTTGAGAGCACACGGACGGTTCCTTCTCAAAAGTGACGAGCACTCGCAGCGAGTTTGCTAAAATATTAAACATTTGGCAAGAGCGGCGACATATATAACCGGCAATATTTACATTTTTACATAACGGGCTTCGGGAGAAAACAAATTACACAAAATATAGCGGTTTAGTCTCCGTCGTTTGACTGCTCCTCCATAAATAATTCAATTCTCTTTCCAAGATTGCATTATTGCTCGTGTCGGATTTCTCTAAGAAAACTGTGACGGGATAGTCTGAAAAATACATAAGAGCGAAGCCGAGTAAATGATTAAATGGTAGATGTTAAAAACGAGACGGGGTTTTTTGGGAAGCCGGGGCCGGGGCTGGGCTGCCAGGGCTGAGCCTCGCGGCGCTGCGATGGGTTGGGGGGGTGAGAGAGAGTCACAGAGTCGGTTGGGTTGGAAGAGACCTTGAAGCCCATCGAATCCAACCATTAACCCGGCACTGCCCAGTCACCACCAAACCCTGTGTCCCTCAGCGCCGCGTCCACACGTCTTTTAGACAGGGATGGCGACCCCACCACTGCCCCGGGCAGCCTGTCCCAATGCTTGGTGACCCTTTCGGTGAAGAAATTTCTCCTAATATCCATCCTAAACCTCCCCTGGCACAACTTGAGGCCGTTTCCTCTTGTCCCATGGCCCGTTCCTTGGGAGAAGAGCCCGACCCCCCTGGCTCCCCCCTCCTTTCAGGGAGCTGCAGAGAGCGAGAAGGTCTCCCCTCAGCCTCCTTCTCTCCAGGCTGAACACCCCCAGCTCCCTCAGCCGCTCCTCACAGCACTTGTGCTCCAGACCCCTCACCAGCTCCGTTGCCCTTCTCTGGACACGCTCCAGCCCCTCAATGTTTTTCCTGTGGTGAGGGGCCCAAAACTGGACACAGTCCTCGAGGTGGGGCCTCCCCAGTGCCCAGTACGGGGGGATGGTCACTGCCCCACTCCTGCTGGCCACACTGTTCCTGATACAGGCCAGGGTGCTGTTGGTCGCCTTGGCCACCTGGGCACACTGCTGGCTCTCATTCCACCAACACCCCCAGGTCCTTTTCCACCAGGCAGCTCTGCCAAGCCTGGAGCGTTCATGGGGTTGTTGTGACCCAAGGGCAGGACCCGGCACTTGGCCTTGGTGAACCTCACACCATTGGCCTCGGCCCATCGGTCCACCCTGTCCAGATCTGGAGAGCCTTCCCACCCTCCAGCAGGTCGACACTCCCACCCAACTTGGTGTCATCTGCAGACTGACTGAGGGTGCACCCCACCCCCTCGTCCAGATCATTATGATAAAGATGTTAAAGAGAACTGGCCCCAGGACCAAGCCCTGGGGAACATCACTCGTGACCGGCCACCAACTGGATAGAACTCCATTCACCACCACGCTCTGGGCCCGGCCTCCAGCCAGTTTTTAAGCCAGCAAAGAGTACACCCAACCAAGCCATGGGCAGCCAGTTTCTCCAGGAGAAGCCGTGGGAAACGGTGTCAAAGCCTTCACTGAAGCCTAGGTAGACAACAGCCACAGCCTTTCCCTACTACACTAACCAGGTCACCTTGTCCTAGGAGATCAGTCAAGCAGGGGCATGCCCTCCAAATGGGAAGCTCGGCCCCTGGCAGGGTGTCCGACCCCCCTCAGAGTTCAAGGATGACAAAAAGGAGTCCCTAAGGAAAATTTAGGACTTGTTTCAGATCAGATGCTGCTCCAAGCCGGCCCAGCTTGGACGGTGGTGGTACCCACCAGCCCTCCATCCCAGCGGCTCGGGCACCGCGCTGCGACTGGGGGGTGATGCTTAATACAAATCTCCCATTAAAATTCTTGCTGGATTTTTATAAGACATTCAGGATACACGCATTTCTCCCCACCTTTCAAAACCCTCTCCAGTTAACGAGTTTCAAGAAGAGAGGGAAAAAATCAACGTCACCCAACGCAGCCTTAAGAGCAACATAATTAACCCAGGACCGGACACACGGACAGTTGTTTGTCCAACTCAGCGATGCTTGCTCCGAATCCGGGCTGAAATTAAGAGATTCCCCGAATTTTAATGATTTCTCTCATGGATGATTTCCATTCAAGCTGATTTCCCTCAGTTTGTGATACTCAGATACCCCCAGGACAACTCCTCTTCTGAAATATGTTTATTTTTACCTCTGCGTGTGATTTTCCTGGGAATAATAAGAGAGTGAACCCAAAAAGATTTACGGCACCGGGGCGACAGCGTTATTTCTGAAGCCACCGTGAATTTTAAATAGTCTCAGACACACAAACGAGAGCAAGTAACACTACACAGCTTTGACAACTATTAATAGATAAATACATGGGAGAATAAAATTAAAGGCTTTATCGATAATCCATAGGCACAAGGAGGATGTATTAAGAATAAATGATCGATGCCGGGATGGCTCGATATTCCCGGAGGTTTCCCCATGAAAGATTAAATAAGATTAAAGTTTATTTCTTGTGTGGGATGGACGGATTGGTAATAAAGGAGGCTAAAGCAAAAAAAAAAAAAAAGGATTTTTCCCTGTCGTTGCCTCTGCCAAGCAGCCGGGATCAAGTGGGAAAATACCTGAAAAAACGGGATTTCTCCCCAGCAGCCTCAACACCAGTTGAGTGGGGGTTAATGGTGGCTCATTAGTGATGACACTTTGGGATCCTTCTGGAGGAGAAAATGCGGGATAAGTGGCAGGTTATATATATTTTGATTAGAAAATCCTCGTTGCCAACTTACTCCTTGTAAATGTTTAATTTCAAAGAGTAATAAGGCCGCGGCTGGTTCTCGCTGCTCCTTCAGGCTCTCCCATGCAAAGTCACTGCGAGCATCCAATCGACTGATCCTTTCCCGAGCATTTCCAGGGATATCGGGAAAAAAAAAATTGAGGATCTGGATGTTTAAAAGCGACTTACCTCCAGCAAGCTTTGGAATCTGTTTTCTGCAGGCGATACCGGCCGGTTGAGATAGGGATGGGTTGGAGAGATACGCACCCAGACGGGATAAAAAAGCTAAATAATCATCAAGCTACCCCTTGTACAAACACTGTGAAAATAAAAACTCAGGTTGATTAATGGGATAAGTCAAGTAAAGCAATAAAAAAACCACCCGACTTATTTTTTCCTTGGATATCTGCGGTAGCTGGGTACCAGCCAGCCGGCAAAAGCAACGTGGGGATGCTGAATCCTGCCCTTTTAAATTTTGGCTCCACCTGAGATGCTTCTTCACCTTGGCTGGGCTTCAGCATCCCTTCCCCACCCTCGTCGCGGTTGGGTCCACCACGGGAGTTCAACCTTCCGCCGCAGCGTCTCCTCACCGAGCGATGCAAGTGCGGCACCAACCATCGGCACCGGCCCGGCTTCGGAGGAGCAGGTGAAGGGAGAAGCGGAGAGATGGTCACAACTCTTTAACGATGCAAATTGAGAAGCAACCATCATAACCAGAGAGCTCTGTTAATTCTCTTACGAGTATGCAGATTTCGATGCCGGCTTTTCCTAGGCTTATTTGTTTTATTTAGCAATAAATTTAATACCGGCTCCCTGAAGCAAAGAGACAGATGGACTATAAACTTTGAATTTTGAGTAGCTTTACTTCCTTAGGTTAGTGTCATCTTTGATCTCTCCTGAAATTACATCTAGGAAAGTTTGCAGGGATTGAATTCTGGTTTTTTACAGCCCTCAAAGCCATTTCATTAGCCGCCTTTTAATATTTTTTTTTGCACAGGTTACCCAAAAGCATCTTAAATAACATCTAAATGATTCATACCCTTGGCTGTTGGAGTTATCTCAGCGACTTGCTGATGTATCTGAGAAAACCAAAGCACTCCATAACATCTCCTCCACAGGCAAAAAAAGGGAAATAAGTTTTCCGCATCCTTTGGGATGCAGAGCTGCCCAGGGCTGAGACCAAAACCCCAGGGCTGAGATCAAATGGTGCCCTTGGAGAACGTGGGGCAACCGGAGCATGTTTTTGGAAGGACCGCTAAGTCACAACGCAGCAGAAAGCACTCGTGTCCTATCTTTTTTGCCATCCACCAGCAATTAACAAATTAGGTTGGAGGTGAGGAGTAACCCCTGGCCGGGGAGGTCAGTGCAGCCCAGAGAAGTCCCCGAGCGGTGGGTGATCTCCATCCTTTGGTTGTCCACACATGGTAGGAGGAAACCATGAGTTGACCGAGCGTCATGATGGCCAGATACACAAGAACATCCTTTTTGCCGACGAGCCTGAGGTGTGTGAAAATCCAAAATTTAATTTTGGGATACAAAAGCCACATCTCACGTGCTCAGGAGTCAGGGAGAGGACATCTTAAGGGCAACGCTGTGACTTTTGAAGGAAGCTCCCAGGAGCCATGCAGTGCTTTGACCTTGCTGCTCCAGGCCCAGCCGTTTCCAACCACAACTAATTTCCCCACCACCACAGACAAATAAGGAAAGAAATTAAATTTTAAAACAACAACAATAACAACAAGAGCCGCACCGTTTCCAAGCTACCGCCTTGGGAATAGGGGGGAAAAATCGATCTATGTCAAATGAAAAAGGACGAGAGCAAAGGTGTTGCAAGGAGCCAAGGATAAAACCATAATTAAAACTGCAAACAGGCTCGGCTGCCAAAAAAAAAAAAGTCTTGGGGGCTGTGGTGACAAATTCAGGCCATTTCAGCAAATGTTGGTTGCTCACAGCCACCCAACATCCCACCACGGATGGACGTTGCCATCGCCCAACCCCTTCCAATAAGGAGACATTATCGACCCCTCAATTGCGATTGAATCACTACGGATGAATGTATTACAGGCACATTAAAGTCTAATGAGCAGCAGGTGATTGATGCCATTACAAGGAATACCAAAAGAACTAATGATGATGAGCCACTTAAAGTGAAGTGTCGAGGGTTTCATTGTCAATGATGGCTCCTTGGTTTCTCACCTAAAAACTCCTGGGTTGGAAGGAGGAAGAGGTTGACACGGGTAAAGGCGAGTGGTTTCTAGAAGTGATGATACAAGGAGGCCCCATATTGAGACTCTTTTAAGGATAAGATTGATGGGAAATAGCATTTCTTGGAGAAACAGAAGTTTCTTGGAAAAACATCTCACCGTGGGCTTTAGCACCTTTGGGAATGCCATTAGAAGAGCAAATTATCATTTTTAGCATCTCCCCAGACCCTGCTATTGCCTTCCTTTCTCCCCTCGACCTTCTTATACTCATTTTCCATCGGTTCTTTCACTCCTTCCTTTAGCTTTGCCTCTGCTCCGTCACCCAGGGAGGGCTCTCTACAACCCGAGTCTCTCGGAAGGTTTCTCTCCTCCTTTCTTTACTCAGATACGTCCAGGCTGTCAATACAAGGGTCAGATTTTGCCACAGTATCACCCAGGGGCTTTGATCCCATGGGGAAATGTCACCCCATGTGGGCATGATGGTATTTAAGCATCCCCAGAAGACAACTATAGGACCCTTTTTTGTAGGGTTTTTTAGGGAAATCCCTCTGCAGTTGCTTTGACTTCGGAGACCCTCATTTGTGCTGATGTACAAATATACTGGACTGAATTTGAATTGTATTTAATATAAAAAGTCACCAAAACCAGAAAAAAACCAACTTCCTCCCACTCGGGAGCGTTTTGAACCAACCTCAAACCAGGACAATGGGTGACGATGGAGACACCCCGTCTTGCTTCATCCACTTTCTCCAAGTGCTTCTTGGTTGGGGTCGGACCCATCCCACCACGGGAAAGGCTTTTGCTTCCCCACCTCCCACCAACCGGGGCTTTTCGGGGCTTTTAGAGGTATCTCCTATTGCTGGGATGGGAATTTTTTTTTTTTTTAATTTTAAAAGTGACTTCATATCCCATTTTATTATTTTTTGAACGTTGCAGGATTTGTTCTGTTTGAAGTCTTACATCCTCATTTCCCGTCAGGACGATTAAAATTGATTTCTGCCATCAGCAAGAGAAAGATAATCCGAAGTGGGTTCCTGTGAGAGAGAGCTGTATCCCCACCGGAGCCATTACAAACCCTCTCCTATTATTTTAAAATTCTTTTCTTAGGGATTTCTCTTCGGAAAAGGGTAACTTAGCACTTCTCGGCCATACTTCTCTCCGAGAAGTCGGGGAGAACTATTTAACCTCATGTATTTCCATCGCAGAAAGTGGACCGGGGGATTTAAATAGCTCTTGTTTACCATCGCCACCCTCCCGGAGGTATTTTTAGAGGAGTAATCGGATCTCCTCGACGCCTTTGCTTTGCTTTCTTGGGCTCCGCATCCTCCAACCCCATCCCTGCACCTGTCCCGGTTTGTATCCGGGCAAACCGAAACGGGATGGGTTTTTCCCATTGCATTAAGCTGGGTGGTTCCTGGTGCACTCCGAGGCTTTGCAGAAGGAAGACGGAGGGATTTGGGCTGGAAAGCCATCTCCAAGGCATAAAACCTCCAGCCAACAAAGATGTGGAAATAATGGGCACGGAGGGTGAGCAGCACTTGGGGATCCAGCCTTTCCCCATCTCCCAAATCAACTAAATCCAGAATATCCTAAATAAAAAAATCAATTAAAATAATTTAAATACATTTTTCAAGTCAAATTAATAAGTAAATAAAAATAATTCAATCGATTAAACCCTGAATAACCTAAATAAACTCCGAAATATGCCAAAAAAACACCCCTAAAATATATTTTTCCAGACCGGAGGATCGTAGGGCCTCGTAGCGCCTCAGTCCTGCGCCGGTTTGCAGCAAACCTCCTAAGCAAATTTATGCAAACAAGGGGTTTTGGTGGTTCCTCTCACACCTGGGGGAGGAAATGATGGGTTTGTACCAACGCTGCAAGAGCTCGGCTTTCCCTCACCACCGTCCCCGGGCTCCCAACCCACAAGAAGCCACCCCAAAAAGGGGGTCCCCAGCCAGGTCCCCACCGTCTAACGGCATCCCCATCGTGAGACTTAAATACCTTTACAAGAGAGTAATTTAACGCCATCCCCAGCTTAAGCTCCATATCTACCGGGCGTGAAATTAGTTCCAGCAAGCTGCAAATTTGCCGCTAATAAAAATATTTAGCAATTCGCTAGTCTTTAAATCAGGAGCAGAATATTTTCTTGCTTGCATCAATGCCTGTTTCTTTTTAATTCTAATATTTGAGCGTTGGGGAGCTCCAGCCGTAAAACTCCAAGTTTTACGACTGCGCGAAGAGTTTTAAATCAATTTCCCCAATGTTTCCAACTCCGTCGCCAAGAGTTTGATGATTTAATATCATTTGGTGTTAGACCGTGTTGGTCATTTTGGCTACCGAGATGAGCTGGGCATGGTGGATTTGCAGTTTTGAACCTAAAAAAGACCATCTCAGCCCAAACCCGCCCTGTTTCCGCGATCTGCTCCTCAAGCGGCATCTTACAAAAGAGCTTTGATCCATGTGATCCTGCCTTGCAGCCCTTGAAGAAAGGTGACCTCTCCATCCTCCTGGGCCAAGCGTTTAATTAGCCTCAGTGCTAATTGCATCTCGCTGCCAAGACCATTGCGCCCAATTCCAATGTCAGTATCTTTTTCATGCCTTTGCCAAGAAATGCTGCAACCCCCTCATCTTTTCCTTGGGAAAACCCACCCACGGGGATGAAGAATCATATCATAGAACCATTGAATGGCTTGGGTTGGAAGGGACCTTGAAGACCATCTAGTTCCAACCCCCCTGCCCCGGGCAGGGACACCTCCCACCAGCCCAGGTTGCTCCAAGCCCCGTCCAACCTGGCCTTGAGCCCCTCCAGGGATGGGGCAGCCACAGCTTCTCTGGGCAACCTGGGCCAGGGGCTCACCCTCCTCACAGCAAACAATTTCTTCCTCAGATCTCATCTAAATCTCCCCTCTTTCAGTGTAAAACCCTTCCCCCTCGTCCCATGGCTCCCCTCCGTGATCCAGAGTCCCTCCCCAGCTTTCCTGGAGCCCCTTGAGGGACTGGCAGGGGCTGGAAGGTCTCCCCGGAGCCTTCTCTTCTCCAGGCTGAACCCCCCCAGCTCTCTCGGCCTGTCCCCACAGCAGAGGGGCTCCAGCCCTCCCAGCATCTCCGGGGCCTCCTCTGGCCCCGCTCCAACAGCTCCGTGTCCTTCTGCTGTTGGTGCCCCAGAGCTGGAGGCAGCGCTGCAGGGGGGTCTCCCAGAGCAGAGCAGAGGGGCAGAATCCCCCCCTCGCCCTGCTGCCCACGCTGCTGGGGATGCAGCCCAGGCTGCGGGGGGGTTCTGGGCTGCCAGCGCACGGTGCTGGCTCATGTTGAGCTTCTCATTCACCAACACCAAGTCCTTCTCCTCGGGGCTGCTCTTCATCCCTTCACCCCCCAGCCTGTGCTGATACCAGGGCTTGCCCCAACCCATGTGCAGGACCTTGCCCTTGGCCTTGTTGAACCTCGTGATGTTCACACACTCCCACCTCTCCAGCCTGTCCAGGTCCCTCTGGAGGACATCCCGTCCCTCAGGCGTGACACCGAACCACTCAGCTTGGTGTCATCGGCAAACTTGCTGAAGGTGCCCTCGATCCCACTGTCCGTGTCATTGATGGAGATATCAAACAGTTCTAGTCCCCGAATGGACCCCTGAGGGACACCTCTTGTCACCGATCTCCATCTGGACATTGAGCCATTGACCACCACGCTCTGGATGCGACCAGCCAGCCAATTCCTCATCCACTGAACAGTCCATCCATCCTTCAAATCATCCCTTAACAGGATAGCGTCTCCCATCCATTGGAGACCACCTGAATGATTTGTGTCCAAATAAATCCTTTGTATTGGGTTTTGCTGGGCCATGAGCATCCAACAGCATCTGGATGATTCCGCCTCTCCTTATCTAAAGTGCAGTAACACTTGAGAGCCTTGCCAGTAAAGGCTTTGTGGTACCTAGATTGTTGATATCAAATATGTTGGACCTGGAATTAATCGTTACAACATCATTTGTCACCAGTTCGATGCAAGATGATGCAAGCCTGCCCAGAGCAAGGCTTTGGATGCAAGTCAAAAGTCAAAAGTGAAACTCGGATCTGCAGACATCCCCACGTCAGCTGTTATCCTGGAAAAAACCACCACAAACATGAAGTTTCTCCTAGACTCAAGCAATCACCGCAAACAACACAAAAATCCTCAGTTTCTGCTGCTTTCCTACATTTTTTAATTCACATCTTATATTCAGAATTGCTTTTTCTCCCCTTTCCGGTTTTGGGTGGGTTTTTTTTACACGTACAATGCAACTCTGACACAAGCAGTAAATGATAGCAAATCCTAGTGGGTAAAGGCTGGAAAAAAAAGCTAATTTTAAGACCACAATAAATTATTCTTTGGCCATAAAATCTAATCTTTGCATTCAACTGACCCACTGCCGGGACAGTCCCATAAGGCAAATCCAGCCCCCCCCGAGACATTCCTGGTGCCAGGGGGACGCTGAGAGAAAGAAGAGGGTGATGCAGACGATGTGTTTCGTTGCGGGGGGGTTGAAGAAATTTCTAAGGAAGGTTGTACTTGGAAGTACAACACCAATAATACCTTCTCCCAGTTCCTTAGCTGTGGATTTACAGTTGTCTCTGTTGTACTCAAACGCATAGCCCTGCTGCAAGACCATATGTGCCATATAAATTAATATTATAGGGATATTTGGGAGTCTGTTGGGCTGCTGGGCATGATTTAATCTCCAAAACTCAAATTACCATCAGCCCAGTTATGCTGGATACAACAGATGGGATTAAACCCAACGAGCAACATGGCTAAAACCTGGCTGCTGGAGGTGGTTGCTTATGGAATATTTATTCCACCAATATCAGATTTATTCTTTGACTTCTGGCCAAATATCTGGGACGTGGCGTGGTCCAGCAGCAGGTTCAATAGCCGGGTGATTCAAGCTCCCTGCTGCAACCTCTCGAACTCGTTTCGCTTCAACGTTGTTGGCATCAAGAAGCTACCAGGCAGCACCAAGAGGAGATGGAAGAGATAATAAATAGCGAAGAGACCCAGTCGATATGGGAACGGGCTAAAGACGCCATGGTAAAAGCTGCAGATAAAAGGCAGGAGGGAAAATTCAATAAAGGAGAAGTGTCATTGGCTGATGGACAAAAATTATCATTTTTAGATGGCAAGCCAAAGGGTGGAAAAGGAATGGCAGAAAGAGAAGGGTGTCTATGAAGGAGAAACTTGGCATTTTACAAACCACCACCCTCCAAAAATGCGAAGAAATGGGAAAATAGAGAAAAGCAAAGGGAGATTCTCAAGAAAGAGGAGCAAATTTACCATTTCTGATTGCCCAGGGGAGCAGGGAATAAGGGAAGAGAAGTGCTGGGAAAAGACAGACGTCGCCAGCGTGGGGTTTGCGGCGGAAAACCACGCTCTTCGGTGGGATGAACGGCACGAGACACTTCGGTGGGATGAACGGCACTAGTGCAGGAAGTTTTCTATCAAACATACGCTTTTAATATGTTGGCAGGCGGTTCCTACACGGTGCCAAGCAAAGGCAGGTGCCGGCGACAGTTTGTGCCCCGCTTGCTGGAGCGGTTGGTTGGTGTCACGCTGGCGACTCCGATTCCATCGCAGGAAAAGGCAGGTCGGTGCCGCGCAGCATCATTAACGCACCGGTTTATTCCTCCCATTGAAAGGAACAACAGAAAGAAAACAGCGGTTACGCCACGTTTTCTGCAGTTGAAGCATCACCAGACTTCAAGTCGTCGCGAGGAAAAACTGAATTTATCAACGTATTTACTTTTTTTCAGGTTAACTGGCAGATGAGCCGTGAGTACCAGCAGAAAGTCGCCCCTCAAACCACGCCAGCCAGAGTGGGATGGGTGCGATGTGATGGGGAAGAAACGGGATTTAAAAGCAAGCAGAAAAATGGGTTTAAAATGAAAATAATTCTTATCTTGGTGCATTCACAAACCTCCTGGACCCCCGGTATGGCTGTCCCACAGCAACATGAAACCCTGCCGTATCCAACTGTGTTTGTTTTAACCAAATCTGACTGATTTTGGCCCAAAATGTTTTAAGGATGTGAAAAGCTAAATTTTGGGGGGTTGAGGGTTGAAACCTTGCTCAAACAGAGGTGCTGCCTGCAGCGGGGTGGGCAGGCGACCGGGGCCAGTGGCCCAGCCTGTGCAACGAGCAACACTGGGTTAATTTGGCACCCATACGTCAACGGGAGCGGCGGGGCGGGGGGGCGAGAAATTCCCGTTCCACCGGGAGCACATCCAGGGACCGGGATGGGGGCGCCCGTCGCGGGGGGGCAGCGGCTGGAGGAGGCTCCTGCGAGCTCCCTGCCGCCGGAAGAGCCAGGATCTGGACCGGGATCGGGATCGGGATCGGGACCGGGACCGGGATCGGGATCGGGATCGGGACCGGGATCGGGACCGGCGCGCGCGGAGCCCGCCGGCGCGCCCCCGCCTCCCGCGGCGTCCCGAAAACCCGTGGCCCCGCCCCCTCGCCCAGCCCCGCAACCAATGGGAAGCGGCGGCCGTGCGTATGGCGACGCTGATTGGCTGGGGCGCGGCGGCGCGGTGCGGTTGCTAGGGGGAAGTGGCGGCGGAGCGGCATGGCGGGCATGGCGCTGGGCGTGGGGCCCGGCGTGCTGGTGTTGCAGCTGCTGTGGGGCCTGGCGCTGCTGCTCTGCCTGGCGCTGTCCCGCACGGCCGGCCGGGCCCGGTGAGCAGCGGGAAAAGTGGGAGGGTGGTAGGCGGGAGGGTGGGATCAGGCGGGGCCCGGTGCTGAGGCCGCTCCGCCCGCCTCTCCCCCGCAGGTTCGCCGTGGTGCTGGTGACGCTGGGAGCTGCCATCCTCAGCGCCGCGCTGCTGCTCTTTCCCCGGGAGGACGAGCACCCGGCCGCAGCCGCCGCCACCGAGGTGAGCCCACGCCGCGGCCTGCGGGGCCCAGCGGGGCCGGGGGTGGTGGGACGTTACCGTGGATGGGCCTTTACCTCAGGGATGGGCCCCGAGGGCCGCCCTGAGGCTCCATGGATGGGCCTTTACCTCAGGAATGGCCCTGAGGATGGGCCTGTACTTCAGGGAAGGCCCCAGGGGCTGGCCTGAAGCCCTGGAGATGAGCTTTTACCTCAGGAATAGCCCTGGGGATGGGCCTTTACCTCGGGGGTGGCTCCCAAGGGCTGTCCTGAGGCCCCATGGATGCGCCTGTACTTCGGGGATGGCCCCCATGGATGCCCCGAGACCTCGGGGACGGGCCTTTACCAGGAATGGGCCCCGAGGACTGCCCTGAGGCACTGGGGTTGGGCCTTTGCCCTAGGAATGGCCCCGGGGATGGGCCCCAAGGGTGTCCAGAGGCTGTAGGGATGGCCCTTTACCTCGGGGATGGGCTCCAAGGGCTGCCCTGAGGTCCCAGGGATGGGCCTTTACCCTCTGGAATGGCCCTGGGGATGGGCCTTTACCTCACGTATGGATCCCAAGGGCTGCCCTGAGGTCCCAGGGATGGGCCTTTACCCTCTGGAATGGCCCTGGGGATGGGCCTTTACCTCACGTATGGATCCCAAGGGCTGCCCTGAGGTCCCAGGGATGGGCCTTTACCCTCTGGAATGGCCCTGGGGATGGGCCTTTACCTCACGTATGGATCCCAAGGCCTGCCCTGAGGTCCCAGGGATGGCCCCCAACAGCTGCCCTGAGGCACCGGGGGTGGGCCTTTACCACAAGGATGGGTCCCATGGGTACCCCAAGGCCCCGGGGATGGGTCTTTACCTCGGGGATTGCTCTGCACTGCCTTTTTGGTCTCCTGTGGCTCCTCTTTTGGCACAGGCTGCTGTCGGTGCAGGCTGCATTGCTCATGGAGCAGGGATCTGTTTATTTCCTTAATTAATTCCTTATTTACGTGCAGTTATACGTGACCCGTGGGGTCTGTCTCCCATTCTCCCAGGCCCGAGGGGCTCCATGCAGGAATCACGCTTGTACTTTTATCCCTCCCAGCTCAGCCGTGAGCTTCAGCAGCTTCTACTCCCCCTCTGCCACCCCCTTTTGTAGCTTTGTCCCAGCTCTCCATACACCCCACCTGCCTCCGGCTTCCAACACACCCCAGAGCATGCCTATAGCTACATGGCAGGTAGTTTTGATCGTTTTCCCTCTAATTCTGCAGCCTCTCTCTTTCCTCCAGCTCTGTTTTCTATTTTAATGCCCAGTAACATAATTTTGGCTCTCTTGTAGGTGATTGCCGCACTCAACTGTGGAGCCATCTGTGTTTTCAGGCAGCCCCTTGTCTCTGTTGTCAGACACTGGGATCTCTCCTGATTTCAGGTCGCATCAAGCTGCCTGCATGATCTTGAGCTTTCCCAGAGCATTTTGGGCTTTGAATACACAGAGTTTTGTGGCATTTTAGGTGCCGTTTCCTCTGTTCTATTATTAACGCACATCAATTATTGCTCTTCTAGAGCTTGATCTGTGTAAATCCCTGCTAAAGCTTCTCATAGTTTTTCTTCTCTCTGCCTTGTGTGGGACCTGCTTGTGTAAAGGTTGGAAGTGAGATGAAGGGCAGCCGAGCGCGTGTTTGTGCCCAGGAGGCCAACAGAAATGAAAAGCTTATTTTTTTTTTTTTCGGATCTTCAATTGGACTGGACCTGCCCTGACTATCAATAATACATGACCTGGGCTTTCTGCACTGAAACTCTGCTAATTGGCTAATTAAAAAGTGAAACGCGCAGAAGGAGCCAACGTGTCACTCACAAGAGACTCTTTCTGCAGCAACACCGAGGCTGAGCGTGTGCTAATGCGATTTATCAAACCGAGCCGGGGGTGAGCAGAGCTCTGGGGTAGTCTCAGGAGTCAAGAGGATGATTTCATAGCCAGCCTTCTCGCAGTTGGCATCTCATTGTGTCTTGCCTTGCCGTTGTATCTTTCTTTTTTTAATCTTTTTTCCTTCCTCCCCCCGTATTTTCCTTCTAAAAGGGAAGAACTGTGCACAGTTCCTTGCAGCACTGGGCGATTTGTGGCCAGGGAGAGCTTTTGACTCGTGTTTCTTCCCTGTGCTTGGTGCTGTGCTGCTCTTTTTGTCCATGTTAGCTTTCCCACGAGCAGCTTTTTTCAGAGGAAAGGTGTTCTTCTTTCAATCGTTTGTCGCACACCCCACTTCCCCCAGACAGCACGTGTGTCAGGAATGAAAAGCGAGGGGAGAAATCTGGGGGAACCCCAAAGTTTTTCCTCTTGGGGTGATCTTCTGCGATAGTCCTCTTTTCCAGGATGTGGCGTGTTCCTTTCAGGCTCCTGGAGCAGACCAAGGCTGTAACGTGTCGTTTTTTTCCATTCTTTGCAGATCGTGGACACCTTCTTTATCGGCCGCTTTGTCCTCCTGGCTGTGATGAGCCTGGTCGTGCTTGGCTGCCTGTTCCTGCTCCTGATTTACCACCTCATGGAGCCGGTGTATGCCAAACCACTCCACAACAGCTAGCAGCAACCGGAGACAGCAATCCCCGCGAAGAGAAAATCCCAATTTCACAGCAATAAACCAGGAAGGGAGACCAGGACACCGCTGACATCAGTTTCTTCCAAGCTCAGAAAGAGCTGGCCAAGCAAGCAAAATGTGTTGCTCGCACCAGCGCTGCGTCTTCCATCTTTAAAAGCCAAGTTCAGACTGAGCACGAGCGCCTTCCTCTCCAGGACCCTGCAGATGGAAAAGGTGCTTTAACTTCTCTCTTCTTTTCTCTTTTCCAGGAGAGCTGAAATCCACGCACTTTGTACTACCCTTGATTCAATGAATTGAACTGACCCGAGATGGTTTGTTATCGTTATCCGCACGAGATGGTTTGTTATCATTCCTTTTTCACCGTAGTTTAATAAAACTACCTGAGAAACCCCTGACTCGGTCTTTGTTTATTCTCCAGGATCGTCACCTTTTGCCACCCTTTGGTGACAGTGTCTCTGAAAACCAGCTTTTCCTGTGGCAGACGTGGGGGCTTTCGGAAATTCAGCATTGTTGGGGACGGTCCCTTTGACTGGGGACTGTCATCCTGGGAGGGAAGCCGAAGGCTCGCAGTTTCTGCTGCCCTAAAACATAAAAGCATTGCTCACACTGGTGCTGAAGCTGGTAGTCAGCTCCGATACCTTTCCACTTGAAGGGAAAGCCCACTTTTTATGTTCAGCAGCAGCGATGGGGTCAAATCCCATTTTTCTCCCTATTTTTTTCATGGAAAGGGAGGGGAAGGGCCCTGCTGAAGTGCAGCAGGGGGGCTGGGCCAAGCTCTGAGCTGGCAGACAGCTTGGCCTCCTGCCCACGCGGCAAATCAATCTGTTGATAGCAGCGGCTCACACAGGCCGTCTGTCTGTACTAAACTAGCAATAACAACCGCTTTGTGCTGTCTGAGCGATCCCTCAACCGCGATGGTTTATTTTCTGGCATGAAATCTCACGTGGCTTTTAACTTCCTTGCAGGAGAAAAAGCGTTTCGGTGGCCCGGGGCGTGGTGTGACCGTTCTGGAACGGGGAAGGAGCCTTCACTATCCGTACTGCGCAGGGGAGAGGTTCCCACAGGTGCCCTGTGGTAGCTGGGGGAGGTGAGTTACGTTACAGCTCGCGCTTTTCTGGCCCCGGAGGGATGGAGACACTCAGCCTTTCACGGCTGAGTGGGCAGCAGGTATTGCTGTGAGGTCGAAGCCGAGTGCAAGACGGTGCCACAGCCCCGAGCTGTGTTCAGGGGCAACATAGCCAAAAACCCGAGGGGAAGAAACTCATAGCTCTCATACAGATTTTATTCCTTTTCTTCCCATTTTAGAGAATCATTCTTTTTTCATTTTGAACTGAAGACGGTGAACAGGAGATAAAAGAACCGTCTGGCTTCTCCCGGCCCTGTCCTGCCAGCTGTCAGTCACAAAATATCGCTATCAGGACATGAAAGATTAATAAGGCAGAGCTAGCGACGCTTCCCCTGCAGAAAATGCCCCAGCACCCATGAGCCCTAACTCGGTCAGCTGAAAACGTGTAAGTACATTTCAAAAAAAGGCAGAGGAGAGGTGTCTCTGCTTTTCCAGCCGCGTAAACGCTCAATCCCTTCCTATCCTGAAGCCTATGTCCAAGGGAGTCGAACTATCGTGTTCAGGAACACGCCGAGCATTTATGCAACACAAGCGTGTCAGGTCTCTTGGTGATTTTGAAGTTACGCCTGAAACAAAATTCATATTTAATTCATCATCTTAATAACATTTATGAACACGAAGCTAGTCTTGCAGCTCGCTTCGGCTCCACGCCTGCCGTCTCTTTTATTCCCCGTGCTTGTGCGAGAGCAGTGGGCCGGTTCGCAGACCCTCGGTGAGGCCAGGGTGGCAAGCCATGCCAGCCGGAGATGGCGGCGTTTTGCCAGGCTTTGAGTCCGACGAAGGGGGAAGCCGTGGCAAAAGCAGCTGGGGGCACTAAAAAAAAAACAACCCTAAAAGCAGAAATGTGAAGCTTCTTCCAGTTTCGTGCCATAAATAAACCCAAGGTATTTGCTTTTTCTCTCCCCTTAATCCTTTTGTAACTAAAATCAGTCAAAAGGCTCATCGTGCGGGGAGGATTTTGGGGAGAGCGGAAAGCCGTGCTGCAGGAGGGGCACAGTCGCTCTTGCACAAGGAGGCCATCTCAGCACTTTCCCAAAAATCCCATTAATTGGGGAAAGAGACCCATGTGCTTTCACACACACCCCCCCAAAACATTTTGAGCTCCATCCTCATCCTTCACCACCCTTGGCAGCAGGGAACAACCAGCTGGATGAACTCAGCCCGGGCTCTCTCCGTGTATTTATTTATTCTGGGCAATTCTGCTCCTCCCCACGCAGGGGCTTTCCAGACAGTTCCTGTTTATTTTTTGGGGAAAAAAAAGACCACGTCAAGGAGTTGGTATGAGCCGGAGCTGCTTTCCAGCCAGTCCCAAATGCTGATTTTTGTTGCTGTCCCCCACCCAAACCTTCAGCTCCTGGAGAATAGCCTCTCACTAGCACATCCGCCTCCGTCTAGCACCCTGATTATTGGGGTTTTTTGCAATTAATGTGTAGCAGGAGGGCGGGTTTGGCTTAAATCCCAACTTCTCAGTCGCTAGCAAAGGTGTTGGGAGCTCGGGAGGTGTTACAGCCAAGGAACCCTGCTCTGGCCCAGCTTTCCCGAAACTGTGAGCAAATGATCCCAGATTTCCTCTTGCAGGGTAGGACTGCTGGGTGCTCCATGTCCTGAGGAGACAACCCCGTGCAGGCGAAAAATCCTGCTAAATCCCAGTGGCAGAAATCTGCCGTGCCAAAGGGGATGTTTGCGCAAGATACCGCACGCGCTGGGAGGAGGGCGGCCAAGCTGCTTTCAGGTCAGGTGGGAAAACAGCCCTTTTACCTCCTAAACTCCCTACCTGGCTCGTTAGAAACAAGCAGGGATGCTCCCACACCGGTATGCCGCTGCCCAGCTCATCACAGGCTCACGGGACCTGGGGGCAGCTGCTCCCTCCTGCCCGTGGCCAAGTGGTGCTGGAGCGGGAACAGAGGGAGAACAAGTGTCTGCAGGAGAAACTTCTCTCCTTGATTTAAGGTCCTTGAATGATGGCAATTCCTCACGCCTCGTGCTGCGCTCTGCCGGCACTTAATTACCCTCACTGGTAAAAGCTGGCCTCTTATTTCTACCTTGACTTTGCTGACTTCAGCTTCCCTGCCGTTGAATCCCGCTTTGCCTTTGGCTGCTAATTAAAAAGCCCTTCAGCGTTCACCAGCTGCTCCTTGCATAGGTAATTACGGACCGTGCCCCAGCCACCTCTTCACCTTCACAGCAGCCTGGTGGAGCGACGGCGTTCCTCCAAAATATGTGCAGCCCCTTCCCAGGCTACCTCAGCTGAAACGGTATCACCGCGGTGGGGGCCAGGGTGTCACCTGTAGAAAACCACCCAGGCTCTGCATTTACCAAACGGGCTTCTAATGAGCTTGTTTCAGGTGCAATGGGTTTTTTTCCCTATCCACAGGACAGCAGCAGGAGCGTGTTCATGTTCTCCTGGCTCACGCAGCCCCCTTGCCGCGACGCTGCACCACAGGGGCTTGTGGCAGGGGGGGAAAAGCAGCGGCCCCTTCTCTGGCGGAGGAGGAATGGGGCGAGGGAGTTGTGCAGACTTCTGGAGGAGCTCGGCTCCATTTAAACAGTCCTTTGGCCGGGACAAACCCAGGGGATCCCCCCCTGCCTTCCTGCCCACCACTCAGTCTCTAAAATTTCAGCAAGATCTGGGGTTTTCTTTGGCATTTGGCTCTTTTTTTTTTCTTTTTTTTTTTCTTTTTTTAAGGTTTAAAACTGCTGTGGGCCGTCTGCCCTTTCTCCTCGCTCCCGGCAGCGCAGCCAAGGCTGCTCAGACTTTCCAAACACGAGCGGGACGCGGCCCAGGCCTAAATTTGTCCCGGAAAAACTATGAGCAGCTGAAAGAACAGGCAGGAGGTGGCGGGGGGGGGGGGGGGAAGGAAGAAAGGGGAAAAAAAAACCAACCACCAAACCCAACTTGCTTTTGCAGTAAGCCCCTGCGTGTGTCAGGGTTTGTGGGATTTTTTTGCTTGAAAATGTATTTCAGGCCCCCCCATTCTCCTCCACGAGGTGGATGGCAATTAAGCAAAGCGAAAGCCCAGTCACATGTGCACCGAAATTACCGTTCTCAGCCTGGTGCATGGTATCGCTGCTGGCATCATTGGCCCGTGTGCCATCAGAGGCCACATTTGCCAGGAGCCGCACAGCCTGGGGAGGCTGCGGTGTCAGCCTGTTGCTTCTGCTGAGGACAGACCCTGCCGTGATGCCTCTCCCTATGGCTCCATTGGGGTTTGCCCCAGGGGAAGGTTATTTTCCTGGGAAAAAAAGGCAATTGGGGATTTTGCTTTCCTCTGCCTGCCCCATCATTTCTCCTGCATTCTCCCCCAGGGATCTGCAGGCAACCTGCGAATTTGCAAGCCCCACCGAGCAGCTCTCGTCAGCGTGGAGGGGACCGAAGGCCATTGCCATCCAGCCACCTCCAACATGTGGCTGCCGTTCTCCGAGTTGCCTGTCCCCTCCCCCCCGCCGCTCCATCACCTCGCAGGGGTTTACAGGGAGCTGATCCAACTGGCCAGCAGGTTTTCTTCTTTATATTTTTTTTTTTTTCCCCTTCGCTGATGAAATCAGCACTTAATAAAATCGCATCAGGCCCAGATGTTTGCTCCTCAGGTGAAGATCCAAGGAGGTGAAGTCAATGAGAGTTCAGATTTATACCGGGCATAAATGCAGGCCCTGGCACCCGGCACTTGCTCTCCCCTGGGCAGAGAGCCGGAGCCTGCCCGGGCGCCATCCCTGGATGGCGAGCAGGCTGGGAAATGCACCCCACAGCTCGCGAATGCCCCGTGCACCCCGGCTCCTCACACATCAAAGTCCCACCGCACAGCTGGCTGCACAGCTGGCCCCCGCCTTAACCAAGTGACGCTGCTGGGGCCTCCCGCACCCACCTCCTCCCCGGGGGAGCCCGCATGGCCGGCGGGCCAGCAGCGCCCATTTAGCCTCCCCGGCACTCAGGCGCCTGTCACATGGCTCCTCCTAATTAGGAGGCGTCTAACGAAGACCATCAGCCACCTGCACTGAACCGAGGGTGGCCACAGTGTGTGAGTGGCTGTTTGTCATGGGGCAGGGGCTGATAGACGGCTATGGGTCCTTCTTTTGGGGCTAAGTGGTACAAATTAGGAATAGTCATAATCAGGAAAAATGCTCTTTTGCTTTTAGTTGGGTTTGTTTTGTTTTTTTTTTTCAGTGGGATGAGACGAGGAACAAAACCAGCTTAATTAGGGCTCAGAGAAAAGCCCAGGGATGTTCTCTATGTAGAATAAGCGTCGCTTTAAGTGATTTGGCACAGTCCTCCTGGTCCAGTGTCCTGAAATACCGAGCACTGGGACGGAGCAGGCCTGCACGAGAGACTGCCTGTGGGGAAAAGCGATCATCACCCCCAAGTTCACGCAGACCTGGCCGAGCCCCACCAGGAAACGGCATGGAGTGGCAACACAGGTTTTGCATGTTTTTATTAATAAAACGGCCAACGGTGAAGAATCGGCCCAGAAAACCGGTCGGCCAGGGCCCTCGGACTGCTCCTTTCCGCTGCCTCCCTCCGAAGCAAACCCATGGTGGCGGTACGGGCTTGCGGGGCCGTGCCTGAGGCCACGCCTCAGCTCTGCCGAGACGAACACGCTCCTGGCGTGCCCCAGCCTCTGTCCTCCCTCCGGGCCTCTCGGCTCGGAGCGGCTCGTGGGGGACGCATCAAAATTCCTTAAACCTGCAGGGAGAGAAGCGAGCGGCTGAGTGCAGTGGGCACCATTCGGCGGGTGTTGGGATCAGTGACGGGAGCCATGGTGCTGCTGGTGAGATGGAAAGGGAAAACGGCTCTGACAGGCAACCCCAGCCCCATCTGCGCCGTAAGACCAGAGGAGAAGCAGGTGCAAGGAGGAGATCCGGCCACCGTTTTCTCTGGCCAAAGCTGAAACGTCCCCCGTAAAAAACCCCAATGTTTGCACCGCCTCTCCAAGCTGCTCCAGAGACAATGCGTTCCCCAAAGCCCTCGAAGGTGTTGCAGTTTTTCCACAAACAGCTAGCTGCTTTCCCCCAGCACAAACAAGCCAGATTTTGGTGCAAATGGTGACAGTGGCAACCTGGCCAGGCCAGTCCTCGCCCCAACCAGCCCCGGCACAAGAGAGCAGAGCCTGACAGCCCTTCACCGGCAGCTGGAGAAGGAGATTTGGGCCGCACTTACCGCAGCGCGAGACCCAGACTATTGGTCTGTCACCTGCAAACACAAGACATAATGGACCAAATGTTTTCACAGGGGGTCTGGGATCTGGCACCCCCACCACTGGGCTGCCTGCAGCCCCTTCCCCCGTGGTGCTCGCGGTGGGGCTTCGGTGGCAATCAGAGACAGGCCAGTGCCGATTTGGAGATTATTTACACCGTCGCTGCAGTGATTCGGCCACGGATTTGATTAGCGAGCTTGCACTCTGTGTAATCAAGCTCATTAGCACAGGTGGGCAAGTCAGCCTATGAATTCAGTCATTTCAAGTGCATTAATCATTGCCAATCAATGGGGCATCTGGGCTAACGTCTCGTAAGTCAGCCGGAGACAAGGACGCGCTGCCCACCCACCCATCTGCACTGTCTTCCCTGGCCATTGTAATTTGATCCTTTGATTCCCAAATCTTGATCTCAGCCCTGAAATTATCAGTGGCACGGCTGTTTCTAGGCTGAGCCTGCCAAGCGAAACTCAAAATCCGGGTGAATCAGGCTTGCGTTTGCATTTAATCCTTGGGGCTCAAGCGGGGATACTCACACCAAGCTACTTCCCATCCAGCACTGACTCTGTTAGCTGCACGCTAGAGCTACAAAGACACAAGGATGGCGTGTTTAGCACCGAGAGAGTTTTGCGAGGCACGGATGGCTAAAATCCCCCGAGTGCTGCCCTGGCTCGAGGTGGAAATGTCTTTGTGCCCGCAGCAGTGAGACGTCAGGCGGACGGCCTCGTGGTGCCCACGTGGAGGTGCAGCAGTGACAGCAAGGGGTAACAAACATCTTTTCGGAGCGGCATCAACGCCATGTTTTGGCATTGTGGGACCGGAGGCCACCCCAGGACGGTGCGTACGTACCCTCTCTTCCTTGCTATGCAGCCGCACCACCCACGGACCTCTTTGACCACCACTCGAGCGAGGAGCTGCAAGAGGAAAGGTGGAGGATCACCATGGAGCTGATGGCTCTGCAGCCACCAGCCTCAGCATGAGCGTTTCCATCGCCGGGAGACAAATTTTAAGGCTCTTGCTAAGGAAGATTGCATCAACTAAAACTGCACGTGGAGGAGGTCGTTGGGAAAAGCCAAGCGAATGGAGGCAAAGATTTGGAGTCAAATGGAGTTGGGGATTTGCAACTCGCCCTGTGCCTGGTTGTCTCCCGAGGACTGTCCCTGCCCTCTGCTGGCAAGTGGGCGGCTACAAGGGACCCCTTGACTATCCAGGATGAGAAAACACTGAGGAGGGACCTACCAGGCAAGCCAAGACGTCGGCTGCTATCAACATGTAGAAGACGTTATTCCAGCCCGTGGGGGAGATGAGCCCTGCGAGCAGAGGCCCCAGTGCAGCACCTGCGAGGGGGCATGAGGCACATGAGGAGATGTCCTGTGCATGGGGAGAGTTGACCAGCACCCCACCACCAGCACCGCAGCATGGGGGAAATCAGCGCTCGACGTACCTATGGATCCTGTGCCGTCAATGATGGCCGTGACGGTAGAAAGGGCTTTGGCATTTCCTTTGAGAGACTCGTGGGTTCCCTGTGGGGATGGAGGAGTAAAACGTAAGGCGGAAAGGCAGCTTCGGGGTCCACAGATGGCAAGTCCTAGCGTGAGGCCGCTCACACCACAGGCAGCAATTTCCATGCATCGGACCCAGCCATGGAGGGGAAGATCAAATTCGGATGCTGCTTGCAGCCAAGCCACAGCAAAACCGGGATTGCCAACAGCGGGCAGCAATCCCAGGTGATTTCCCAGCAAATTTTTCCACCGGGATTGTGCTTAGAGGGAGACACAACGGGACTAAAGCAGAGTTGTGCAGCCAAGGTGAAAAAGCAATAGGAAAAAAAAGCCATGTTTAAGGGGAGGTACTGATTGCAGCACGAGGTGTGACAGCCCTGCCCTTCTCCTCTGGGCTTCAGAGGCGTTGGAAAACAAAGCTAAAATGCAAAATCCCAGCAAATATTCCTCTGGGAAAGATGGAGCAGCCTTTGGGTGTGCAAGGCAGCTGGGGCAAGGGTCCGAGGTGCGGCTCTTACCAAATCTGCCGAAACCGCTGTTGTGATGAGAGCGTAGGGCCCGTTAACCAGAGCACCGCAGACGATCAGCATCGCTACAAGGAACAAGAAGGACACAGAGTTACCCAGGAAGAGATTAAGTCTTTAAGCGCAGGGAGCGGCAGGACATTGGGTCCATCATTCCTGGACCCTGTGTGGACATGGCTGTCCCGAGCACCCATCTCCTGTTCATTTTCCCTGGGAGATCCCACCCAGCAGGCAGCAAATGCTCATCCAGCACCACCCTCCCTCAAATCCCAGACCGGGAGTCTGGCTCGAGAGAAGAAATAAAGGCAAGTGAGTCTGCAGCATCTCCCACTGCCCCTTTGGTGATGGAAGCCACTGCGCCGAGGAGCTCCTTACCTATTGATGTGCCGATGCCATTCTGGCCGACGTGGTTATACAAGAACAGCTGGAAAAGAGACATAAGATGAACCAGTTTATGGCTATTCCAGCTTGTTTTCCCAAGCGTTTCCCCTGTAGCACCAAGCAGCACCCCAGGGACAGGACGGAGAAAGATGGGGACCTGAATTATCGCTGGCACCAAACTTCGCAGCCCCCCCCCCCCAACCTCATTTGAAGAGGAGAGTGCCAGCCGGGACAGGGAGCCGAGCACGCCCTTGGCTCTGCATCCCGCCGTCTGCCTGCCAGATGAAATACCTGACAGCTGGCAAACAGAGGTGCTGCCGCGATTTATGGCCCGGCGAGGCTCGCGCGCCTCCCCGCCGGCTGAAGCCAGACGGTAATTTGCCCCGCCGGCGCTATCGGGGGGACCTGGACGTGACGCGGCCTCTCTGCTTTTCAGTGCACGCCACCTTCTTCACAGTGGAGAGGCTGGTGACCCAGAGCCAGCCAGGCTTGGATTACAGCTAATTAGACGTGTTTTTTGCGGCAGCAAAGCCAAATGAGCTCTGTGCAGGTGCTTGGGAAGGATGTCTCGGCCAAGCGCCGGCAGAGCGTGAGGGGCATGGGGGCTTTTGGGATGCAAAGCAAAGAGACGAAAAAGCTGGACCGGCTTGGTGGGACCCCCAAGGCATTAAGACAGAGCAGGGTTATGGCAGGATGGAAGTAAAAAAAAAACCCTAAAGGTCTTTTTTTCAGCTGTCAAGGCCTCAACAATCCCCTCCCAGCCCCCAGATCTGGATGTCCACCCTGGGAACATCTGGCCGTGTGGATCAATCCCAGCTCTCGTCTCAGCCGAATGCATGACCAGCTCATCCTGGGCGTTGGGAAGAGGAAGGCAGCCGTGACTCAAAGGAGCCAGAGGAGAGGAAACCCTCGTGACTGGGTTTTTTCCCCCGTGATAACGCACCATGGGAGCGGCGATGACCAGCATCACACAGCACGTGGTGGCTCTGCCGCCGGTGTAGTCAGAGGTGAGGCCGGCGAAGATCCCCCCTGCAAGGAGGAGTCACAGGTGTCTGTCACACCGCCCCGGCGGCAAAGCTTCACCCTGGCTTAGCTCAGAATCCCACGGGATGCTGCGCCGTGATGCTCCTTCATCCCCTAACTTTTGAGCGCGATGCCCCCAAGGTTAAATGCAATAATGCCAGAGCGAAGAGCTTTGATTTATCCCTGCCTCTTGCTCCCTGCAGATGGTTTCGCTACACCTGCACGCAGCTCTGGTCTCTTCTACGCTTGCAAAATCTATTATTTATCTAAGAAAAAGGAGAACCTGCGCAAGCAAGACCCAAGGGAAGGTGTTGCGATGGTCACCTGGATGGCAAAATAAAAGCAAGGGGCATTTTCTGCCTGCTGAGCGCTACGGATGCTGAATAAACCTTGTAACGGTGCTCTGAGGAAAAGAGATGGTGTTACCAGCAAAGCATTCCCATGGAGGAGATTGTCCATCAAGGCAAGGGTTGTCCCCAAATCATCCCTGATCCACCCCCTGCTCCTGAGTAGGTGACGCACCTAAAATGCCTCCGACGTCAAAGAGGGTCGACAGGTCTCCGGCTTCCTTGGCACTGAAATGAGCTGTGAGGGAGAGGAGAGGGGTGAGGAGATGCTCCCCTTGCCAGGCTCGCTCCCGCCTCACCCTCCCCAAAAACTCACCCACGTTCACGATGTAGAGGGGCAGCCAGTAGAGGAAGGTGTAGCTCACCAGCTTGGCAAAGAGCAGGCAAAGGGAGAACTCCACCACGCCCTGGGAGGAGAGGAGAAGACATCAGAGGAGCCTCCTTCTCCCAGGCCTCCTCCAGATGGCGGGTTGTCCCCCAGTTTTCTGCCCAGTGGGCACCCCATTGATGGGGTGACCTGCCCTGGCTTTGCTCTCTCCTCCATCCCCCATCGTGATGCAAGGGGCATCCCGTGACTCACGGGTATCCGGAGCGCCCCAAGGAAGCTGATGGCTTCGGGCTCCTCGACTGGCTCCTTGGGGCTGTTGGAGTGGTCCGCGCTGCTCTGGCCTGAGATACTCAGTGGCCCCTCGTTGGAGGTGACTGCTTCAGGATCCTTCTCGTTGGAGGTCACCCCTCCAGCATCCTCCTCGTCAGAGGCCATCTAAAGCCGAAAGCAGGAGATGTGACTCTCGTTGCTGGAAGGGGCTGAAATACCAGATTCACTGCCGGGATGGGACCTGGAGGATGCTCACACTGGAATAGCAACGAGCATCCTCCGTGGTAACTGAACATCCCTCTAATTTCTGGCATTATGACCTGACACCCCAGTTGTTCCCAGTAAACTGAGCAACCACCCAGCCCAGGAGAAGCCTGTTGGGAATCGATTGGACTCACGTGATGCAGAGGGGGACTGCAGCCCACGTCCTCGGGATCTGCAGGGAGAAAGGAGAGCCCATGAGAGCCTTGGCCAGCCCTGCTCCCCCTGCTCTCCCTCCAGCATCTCACCCCGCAGAGGCAAAATGGGGGGCTGGGAACCCCCCGGGGCTGGGCTGCACCTCCGGGTACCCGCTTCCCGGCAGTGGAAAACCCTGGTAAAATCCCAAAGGGTTTCCCAAATCTTTCCTAGAAAGACAGGCTGAGAGGAGAGAGCAGCACAGGGGCTGAGCCTGCCTGGATGAGCCCAAAGGATGCTGAGCATAACTGGGGGGGTTGGGTCCACACCCCTGCTTGCCACAAGCTGGAAGTAAGTATTTGGAGTTGCCAAAAATTCTCGGAGACAGGTAAGAAGAATTGTGGCCCTGCTGATGTCAGCATTATGAGCATGATCGTCTGCTGTGCCCCAGATCACGCCACTCACACTCCACAAGGAAGAAGAAGCAGATGATGCCCATGGCGGTGATGATGATGCCGGGCACGATGAAGGACAGGCCCCAGGCTGAGGAAACCCAGGCGCCGGCGATGAGCGACCCCAAGATGTTGCCGACGGAGGTGTGCGAGTTCCAGATGCCCATGATCAAACCTCTCCTGGCGGGGACGGAGCCGGGGTTGGTATCACCAGGGTGGGGACAGGGATGAGGATGAGGGGGGACATGCTGAAGAAACACTCACTTTCCTTTCCCGAACCAGTTCCCGACGCACGCCACGACGGCGGGCCAGCCCGTCGTCTGCACCAGCCCGTTGCAGACCTGGCAAGAGATAGGCAGCATTACGCGGCATCGGCGGCCCCCGGTGAGCGCCGACTTGATCCCCTGTGCCATTTGGGGCAGCCAGGCTCATAAATACCCCCCCCCATCCCAAAGCTGTTGAAAAACCACTTGTTTTGGGGGGGGGGGTGGGTGTCCCCCCGACTGCAGCAGTCCTGGAGCCGTTCGTATCATTCCCGTGGCTAAATTGGGAGCGGCTGCTGTTGCCAAACCGGCCACCCGCCCTGCTCGGCAAAACGGGCACGCCCGGTGGTTTCGGCGCCCACGCCACGCGCGCCCGGGTTTTGCGGGGAGTGGAAATGCCCGGCGTTCTCCCGCTCGGAAACTGGGCCACCCACATCCCCGAAAGCCGCCGAAAAACTGGGATGAGGCCACGGTGGTAAAATCCAGAGCCTGGGCCTCCTCCAGCGTGGACATACCTGCACGATGATGAAGTACCAGAGGACATGGATGTCCCAGAAGTAGCCGAGGCCGAAGAGCGCGGTGAAGAGCCCGCTCAGCACCATCCCCCCCGCGAGGTAGTAGCGCAGGGGGAGCCGCTCCCCGAAAATGCCGCTGCGGAGAGAGAGAAGAGCACGGCCAGGAGCTGTCACAGGTGATGCCGCCGATGGGTGTTATCCCACTGAACCCATGCCCCAAATCCCAAGTGGCTCCCGGCAACCGGCTGCTTTCCCATTGGCACAACCCCACCCTGACGGAAAACATTTTCTGAGTGGACTGGTGCAAACTGGGGAAAGGGAAAGGGTACCTGATAAACATCCCGATGGCGTAGGCCACCAGGAAGGCATTATCCAGTGCCCCAAAAAGCTCCTTGTAGTTGTCCCCATCTGGAAAAGAAATATTAAGGCCACATCAGCTGGGTTCCCATCTTGTTTTCCCTCCCCGTGGCCACTGGCTCGTCCTCGTGCCCCGTCCCCGACCCCCTTGTCCCCGGTGGGGGGATCTCGGTGCCTGGCCCGGTGCCATCAGCACTGGGACCCGGTCCCATCCCGGCCCCGATTTCGCCACCCACTTGCTGCCCTTCGGCCTGGGGGCACAGGGCGGATGCAAGCTGCTTAATTACCTCCGGGTGCCTAACGAGCAGCTGGCCCCCTGCCAAAATCTCTGGCCACGACCTGGCTTTGGGCACAGTGGAGGGGGGGAACGGACGGACACGACCGGACTTGGCCCGGTAGTTTTTGGGGTGCTGGGGGGGACACAGTGCCTTACCGAAGGGCGCCCAGCTGCACCACGTGCTGCTGTTGGAGTCGTTGTGGGGGTTCGGGCCCAAGGCCGAGCAGTTGGGGTGTAGCTGGCTCTGCGGGGGGAGAGGAGGGGTGAGATCGGGGTGCTGGAGGACATCTCCCCCCCCCCCCCCGCCGCCCTTGTCCCCATGTCCCCTCTGCCCGCCGTCGGGGTGGGGTTGGAGCTGACCTTGACAATGCTGATGGGTTTTCGGGAGAGGTGGTAGCTGGTGTAGGAGAGGAAGGTCAGCACCAACGTCAGCCCCCGGTACCTGCGGGACAAAGCCGGCGGGGGGTCAGGGGCGGCATCCCGGCTGGCAAAGCCCCCCCTGGTGGGGGTGTCTCAGGCACATCCAGCCTCGGCGTGAGCCGTGCTCTTCCTCCTCCCTCCCCAAAACTAATGGGGTTTGGAGAAAAATACGAGCTAAAGGGGCAGGAGAGCCACCACCACTGAGTCCGCTCAGGATGCGCACACGCAGCTGTGCCGCCGCGTATCCTGCGGGATAAATTAATGGGTTTTTTGAGAAAAATATAAGCTACAGGGGGACGAGAGCCACCGCTGTCGAATCCGTTCAGGATGCGCGTGCGAATTTAGGATGCGCGCCCGCGGCTCTGCCGCTGTTTAACCTGCGGGGTCTTAGGAAAGCGGAAAAAGGGGGTCATTTCTGCTCTTTTTCCCGGTAAAATCCTCCTGGAGCCGTCAAACCGCAGGGGTGAGGAAGTGCCTTCCCGGTGTCACGGGTGGAAACAGGGTGCGACAGCGCGGCTGATTCATCGTCACTCCTGGCGTTAATTAAAGACGAGCTGGGGGAAAAAAAAAGGGGGGGGGGGGGGACACCCCCGAGCAACACCCGCTCCAGTTCCTCCACCAAACAGCGCCTTTATCCCTTTTGCTTGCATTAAGGGCAGGGAAATGGTGGGGAAAAAATGGGATTTGGGCTGGGGGTTTGGGATTTGGCCTGGGATTTGATGCTGCTCCCAGGAAAATTGATGGAGAATCCTAAATAGGATCCGGAGCGGGATGAGCACCTCCCCGTCCTGCATTTAGGGAGGGTTTTACGGCAGCGCGGAGGATGCGAGAGGTCAGGGAGCGGCTCCGGCACCGAGGAGTGTCACGGGGTTCCTCCGAGTTTAGGGAAAAAAAAAAAAAAAGCTTTTTTTTTTTTTTTTTTTTGTGGTTTTAACCCGTCCGGCTCCTCTTCGCAGTTTCACTTCGCCGCAATTCCAGACACCCTGCAAATCCAGCTCTCCGCTCCCGGCTGCCGGCCTGCACCGCAGCGGAAAAATATCCCTGCTTCCCACCCCAAAAAAAATACACCTAACCCCCACCCCCCCCCAAAATCACTGCTGGAGCCGGGGGGGGATGAAGCGAGGGGAGCGGAGAGGCCGAGGCGAGGAAGGGGAAGAGAAACTCCACGCGTGGCATCCGACTCGGCCGGCCGCTGGGGCTTGGTGGGGGGGTTCCCCCCCCCCCCCCCATCCTCTGGCCGGGAGAATCGCAGCCAATGGGGGTTGTTTGGCAACGGGCTTCCAAAATTGAAATATAATATTAATTGTCACCTCGCCAAAAGGGAGGGCAACCGGCAGGATCTGGCTGTCGGCCGTACCCCACCGAATTTGGAGGGCCTGGCACACACCGGGGGAACGCTCGAGGCCCGCTGGGTGCTGCTGCCTGTCCTTGGGGTGGCCCCGTGTCCCCCCCGTCCCCGGGACGGGGGCAGCGCCTGGGGCACGCCCAAAGCCCGGGGCTTGGTGCAGGAGCCGGTCTCGGGGTGCCTGAGGGGCCATGCTGGTCCCTGGGCGAGTGACCCCCCCGTCCAGGGCCAGTCCCAGCCCAGTGCCGGTCCCCCGGCACGTGACCTCTGGTCCAGGGCAGGTCCCCGTCCCGGTGCTGGTCCCAATCCCAGTGCCAGTCGCCGGGAGAGTGACCCCCAGTGCAGGGCTGGTCCCTTATCCCGGTGCCGGTCCCCTGGTCCCGGGCCAGTCCCCATCCCCGTGCCGGTGCCTATCCCTGTGCCGGTCCACAGGCAAGTGACCTCGGTGCCGGGCCAGTCCCCATCCTGGTGACGGTCCCCAGGCCAGTGACCCCATGGCTCAGGGCTGGTCCCCAGCCCGGTGCCGGTCCCCCGGTCCGGGCCCGGTCCCCATCCCCGTGCCGGTTCCCCATCCCGGTGCCAGTCCCCTGGTCCGGTGCCCGTCCCTCATCCCGGTGCCGATCCCTTATCCCGGTGCCGGTCCCTTATCCCGCTGCCGGTGCCCATCCCGCTGCCGATCCCTTATCCCGGTGCCGGTCCCTTATCCCGGTGCCGGTCCCTTATCCCGGTGCCGATCCCTTATCCCGGTGCCGGTCCCTTATCCCGGTGCCGGTGCCCATCCCGCTGCCGGTGCCCCGGTCCCCGCTCACCGGCTGTCCCGGGGGAGGGCGCGGAGCAGGCGGACCCCGGGGGCGAGCGCTGCCCTCATGGCGGGCGGTGGCGGCGCTGCCGGGACCCCCCCGCGGCTCCTTTTCACCGCCCCGCGGGGCCGCCGCTCCCCGCCCCGCCCGGCCCCGGGCCCGCCCCTGCCCGGCCCCTGCCCCGGCCGCGGCCCCGGCCCCGGCCCCTGCCCCGGCCCCGGGGGGCGAGTCCGCAGCGGCCCGCGGTGCCCAGCTGCGCTGCAAACACAGACCGGCTTAAAATCCGGCTGGAAAGGGCGAAAAGCAAAGGCGGGCACCGGGGAGGGGGGGGAAGTCCCTGGGCGGGGGGCTCACCCCCAGCCGCTCCCCTCCACGGAGCTCCAGGATTTTCCCCAGATGCTGGTTTTTCCAGCGGAAAATGCCGGGTTAAACTTTTCCACTCACTTTCCCATCAGCGCTTTGTGCCCTGGTTTTGGCCCAGCCACCCCCAGCCAGGCTTTTGGGTTTATTCGCAGGGATTTTGGGAGCCCCACTCTCCCGCTGGGAGAGCCCCCTTCCCCCCCCCCCACTCCCCACGGATGCCATTTACGCCAGAGGACGGGGCAGATCATGAGGTGGAGGAGCAGCAATGGCTTTATTAAACATCATTCCTTTGAATTAAGCACCAAACCACACCACGGCCCTTCGGGGGCCGCTCCGGAGTGGCGAAAGCCGGGTGTCCCCCGTCCGTGAGCAAGCGCTTGGGGACCTGCCCAGGAACCACTTGTCCTCAGCTGCCCTGAAATCACTCAAAAAAACGCATTTGCAGCTTTGGTCCTTTGCTTCCCTGGCTCCGGCATATGCGAAAACCTCCCGTGCCGGATCCTGCCCTTTACAACTCCGCCTCAACACCCCTTATTAGGTCAGCGGTGTCTTCCCCTGACGCAAACAGCGGTTAATAAATAGCACCGTCCGCCACGAATAATTCGGTGAATGATTCTCCAGGGGGAGCGGGGAACGGAGGAGCATCCCCGGCCATGGTCCAGCGCCTCCCCCCTACCTCTGACCGGAGTCACGGGATGGTGACGAGAAAAAGAAATCAGGCGGCACGCTCGGGCGCCCGTCCTTCCTGCCCCGGTTAATATTGCAGAGGGCAGCGGGCGAGCCATAAATATTAATGGCAGGTTATGGTCCAACCTCCCTCCGGGAGCACCTTACCCCTCCGCTGTCATTTTTTTCAGGGAAGAGAGGGATCTGGGGATTTCAAATGCGAGAAGGAAAAAGCAGCATCCCTGGGCTGCGGGAGCAGCTTGGGAAAACCAGTCTGGCTCCGGGAGCAGCGCAGGGACGAATCACACGCACCTGGGGATGAAATACAGACTTTTTTCCTAGGAAAAAGCTCCTTTCTGGAGCAAAATAGAGGGAAGGTGGGTAGGGAGCAGGGTGGATGTCACTAGAGGAGAGGTCCTCACCAGGAGGAAAGTGAAGGAGCAATAAATACCGGGAGTGTGAGCCGAGGGGCAGGAGCCGGCAGGAGCCATAGGGAAACGGAGGGGGAAGGAAGAGTTTTGAAAGTGGGAGGGTTTTTAACCCCAAGAGATATTGACCCCACTCCCATTGAGACAAACAACCTTCGAAAACAATTTATTCCGCGGCCGAATGCCAAAATTCAAGTGTCTGCCTAGAAACCAGCCCCGCGAGCAAGGGGCTCCTCCGCCCCGACGGTCACCCACAGGCACGGAGCGAAGGGGGAGCGGCGCAGGAGCCGCGGGAGGAGCGCGAAGGTGCCGTGGTGGGTGGGACAGGCTGGAAGAGGCCCCGCTCTCTTCCTACAGCAGACGCCAAGACACGAGGGGGCCGAGGGACAGGCGGCCGTCCTCGTCACAGACGCTGCCCCGAGCGAGCGAAGAGAGCGGCCAGGTCCCAGAGCGGCGGCAGCGCGGTGGAGCTCCCGTCCGCAGGGACGCAGGAGGAGAGGAGGGAGAGCAGCGCCCGGCTGTAGGCTGGGGGGACACAGAAGCAGCGTTAAGGGACGAGAGTTTCAGTTATGGCCCCAAACTGGGCTCAGTTTCAGCCTTTTACCGTAAAGCAGAGAGAGAAGAACTGGTTTTTAAGATAAATCGACACGCCTGTTTTCCGCACGCTCCTGAGTAGGAAGCGGTATGCGAGCCAAAGCAGGAAAGCCAAAGATTTTTATAGAACCCCAATTTCTCTGTTTTCTTTCCCCCTAAAAAGACGACTCCCAGTTGCTCAGCCAGGTACTTTTCCGAGCTCTACTCCAGATCAGAGCGTGCCGTCACCTAAGAAAATTCCCACCACCTTCTTGCCTCCTCCCAACAGAATATTCAGCGTTTCAGGCAAAGAGCTTTTCTGTGCCCGTTGTGTTTTCCTTATGGTTCCGCCCCCACCAGCGCTCGGCTGCATTACAGCAGCGTTACTGGACGCCTCCGAGAGGCCGGGGCTTTCCCGACGATGCCCCTGAGCTCCCCGAAGGGACAGAGGGAAGAGGCTGAGTTAGAAACAGGCAGCAGAGCTCGCCCTCTCCGGAGGAGATTTGTAGGAGCAAATCTACACAGGAAAGGTGCAGCCAGGTTTGATTCCTCCCCGGATAATAAGGGACGCGGATCCAGGCGCCTCCTCTGCGGAAGCGGGAGCTCCTACCTTTGGGGTTTTTGTAGAAGATGCAGTTGTTGGCACAGGTATCCGGGTGGGAGCCCCAGAAATCGGACCCGCAGGAGCACAGCGGGGGCAAATCAATGTTATATAGTTTTATCTTCTCCCTCATCTGGGCTCTCAGCGCATCGATGTACCTGCGAGGGATAAAACATTCACCTCTGCCAGCAGCACCCGGCCCCGCGCGAGGAGAGGGGATCCGGCCGTACCTCGCGTACTCCTTATCCCGCTGCCGTTTATCCTTGACCTTCTCCACTCTCCTCTCCTCCAGTTTAAGCTGGGCCAGGGTTTCACAGGCTCCCTCTCCCAGGGAGGGCTCTTGCTGGTCGGCCGCCTCCTGCATCCTCCGCTCTTCCGCCCGGCGCTGCTTCTCCTTCCTGCTCTTAATCCTGCAGGCACACACAGGCTTAGGGAAGGAGCTTCCTCATCCCTCCCTCCGCTCCCCGCTGGCCCCTGGTTGCGGGACCAGGGCGAGCGGATCGGGATGCCAAACTACTCAGGGCAGGTGACGGTAACTCTGCGCTAATTGCGGCATTGGCTTTTTAACTGCTTTAAATATAAAGTGGTCAAAAATGCTTTCCGAGCCTCCGTTCTCTCCCCCGTATGGGAATACCGGCCTGGGAACCTCTCCTGCCCCCCACCTCCTCCTCCCCGCCGGCCTGACCTCTCCTTCCAGCTCAGCTCCCACATCCCCGTCCCACGCGTTCCTGTCACCAAGTGCCACCTGCAGTTCCCCAAAAGAGCTGCTCTTCTGGCCTTCCGAAGCCGGGTGCGGTGCCTGGGCTCTTGGATACCCGCCAGAAAGGGCCGACGGCTCCGCTTCCCATTTCGCCGGATTATGGGGCAGCTCGGACCCTACCCTAAGCTGTCCTTGCAGCTTCCAGGCCGGGGAGCACAACAGGGCTGCGGAAGGGTGCTGGGAACAGCGGAGAAGCCCCAAGGATCCCACACCTCCTCCAAAATAGGCTTTAAGAGGCATTTTTAACCAAATCTCCTTCTATTTCCTCAATCTCCCTCGCGCCTACGCGGCCCTCCAGCCCTTCCCGTGCAATCTGGGCTGTATAAGTCGCACCAAACGCGAAGCACGTTCCCTCGACAAGCGGCAATTACGCAGCACAAAGGCTTTAAACCCGAAGCATCTGCCGTTTTATTCCCGCTGACGAGCACCAAACGCAATAACACGTTCCAGGCTGATCGCTGCCAAAAGGCGGGCAAAAAGAAAAAAATCCCGCCTGGGCAGAAGCCAGGGGGTGAAAACGTAATCGAAGGAGACATTTGGGATGTTACTCCGTTCGGGGGGGGGTCAAACCTTTACATCAAGCAGGAAAGTGCTGAAGCCAAACTTCTCTAGTCGAGTTATAAACTCCAAAATGTTTTTTAAATGAAGTGGTAATAGACCCTTAACTACCCTGCCATAAATCTTCAGCTGTAGAAACTAAGGCCAAGGCCAACTTAAGGCTTTACACCAAGTAATTACAAAACCAGCTCTTTTCCGCATAAGCTCGGCGCAGCTTGCAGCTCCAGCAACCGGGGGAAAAAAAAAAAAAACCCACTATAATAAAAAGCTATCACACTAACTAGCGAGTCCCCGGTGTCTCGCCAGCACTTGCAGGGCAGGAAAAGGTCTCCGAAGCTCCCGAGCGCCAATTTAAATGTCAGGAATGTGGCTGGAGGAGCCTTTTTTGAGACTGGCAAGGAAAGACGGTGAAAATCCTGCCCTCGGGTGCCTGTCCCGCTCCCACACGGCCTGCCCGCTGCGGAGCCGGGTACAGACCCAGAGGGTCGGAGCTCCACCGTTTTATTTTAGAGCGAGGCAGAGACAAAAAAATAAATCTAGAGTCTCTTTCCTCCTGTTTTGGTGGGAATCCGCAGAGCTCCTCCTCAACAAAGCCCTCGAAGGGAGATGATGACCAAAGCACCAAAACAAGTGCTGACACTTTTACAGTTTTCAACTCTGGAACAAATATTAAGAAATCTTTTTATGACATTTACATAATGTTTATAGCTGGGAAGGTGAAGGGCCTGATGATAAAAACCATCAAGATAAGATCAGCTTACTAACAACAACGTGACCTCTCCCCGGAGTTCCTAAACATAGACCGTAGCCCAGGGTCTCGGGATCGGTTCCCGAGCGTCAGGGTTTGGGCAGCTGCGACTCTCCCAGACTGATGCTTCTCTTCCCAACTCCTACCCACAAAGCAGGGGAGCGCTGAGCACCCCCGAAGGACCCTCCGAGGTCTCTCCTGGGGAGCTCGGCCAAATGAATCCCACGCCTGGGTCAACAGATTGGGCGCTAGAACAAAGCCAGGAGAGAAGTCAGGCTTTACAACCGGCGCTCACCTCACGGCCCTTCTTTCAAAGTACTCCCCGCTTTTTAAAAAGTTGATAAAGTGGCTTTTTTAATCCATCAGGGGCAGCTCAGGGCCACGGAGGCGCAATGCTACCCATCACGCGTGTTGGCTTCACGTCAAGCTGGGCCGTCTTCTCAACGCCTCTGCACCAGGGCTGCAGAAGAGCCGCCCAACCGCCGGCGCCAGGGTCCCACAGCCGAGCTCGCAAGACCTTCCCGGCTTCAGGTGTCACCTCCTTCCTCCCTGCCCGCGCCGCGGGGGGTGACGCCGCGAGGCTGGCTCTCACCCACGCGTACTCACCCCGCGATTCTCTTCTGCCTCTCTCTGCGCCTTTGCTGTTCCTTCACTTGCTCTCGCTCGATATTCATGAAGAGGCGCCGGTACCTCAGGTACTGGGTCTGACGCTGCGGGAAAGAGGAGGCACCTTTGAGAAGGGATCTGGGATCGGGCGATATCGGCGCTCAGCTGATTTCCGGAGCGCACATCTGCCAGGAGAGAAACCTCCCTCCTTCCCCATGAGATCCTCAAACATCTCCTTATGTGCGTGCCCCAGGACCGAGAAGCTGGAGAGACAGCTGGGAGAGGAGGCCCGAGACATCTCTGGGTACCAGCATCCCTTGCTGGACCTCCCATGGACAGAAGCTCCGTCAGCCAAATAATTCCTAAACTCTCACTTTCCTGGCAGTAAAAGAGCTGGTTCCCACTTCAACCCACTGCAAGTCTGAGAATTTCGATCCACCTGGGGACAACACGGTTCACTGGAAGCCGGTATCTCCAAAAAAAATAGTGAACGTACAACACCGGGCTGGGCCCGCTCCACGCAGAGCCACAGAGGTGGCAAACTCTGTGCATTGAGAAGAGCGTGGCTGCAGGTGGAGGGAGGTCATCCTCCCCCTCTGCTCGGCCCTGGGGAGGCCACAGCTGGAGCACTGGGTCCAGTTCTGGGCTCCCCAGTTCCAGAAGGACGGGGAACTGCTGGAGAGAGTCCAGCGGAGGCTACGGAGATGCTGAGGGGCTGGAGCACCTCTGTGCTGAGGAAAGGCTGAGCGCCCTGGGGCTGTTCCGCTGGAGAAGAGCAGGCTGAGAGGGATCTCATCGATGCTCAGCAAGAGCTAAAGGGCGGGGGGCAAGAGGATGGGGCCAGGCTCTTCTCAGTGGTGCCCGGGGACGGGACAAGGGGCAACGGGCACAAACTGGAACACGGGAAATTCCATCTGAACACGAGGAAAAACTTCTTTCCTGTGAGGGTGGCAGAGCCCTGGCACAGGCTGCCCAGAGAGGTGGTGGAGTCTCCTGCTCTGGAGACATTCCAAACCCGCCTGGACGCGGTCCTGTGCCACCTGCTCTGGGTGACCCTGCTCTGGCAGGGGGTTGGAGGAGGTGATCTCCAGAGGTCCCTTCCCACCCCGGCCAGTCCGTGATTCTGTGAACTCGTTGCTGAGACAAACCCAAGAGCCCCACAGGGAACAACCCCGTACGGTACCGAGCACGGCGAGGTTTCATCTCTGGGCTTCAGGGATGCAGCAAGGGCCGGGAAACCTCCCGGCTAAAGCTCCCACCAAAAGTCCTCCCACCCACGTGGGAATCAGCAGGTGCACAGCTAATAGGAGCTCCACAACGCCAGAAAATTTAAGACATGGATTCTTCCTCATCAACGCCATGAGTTTTGGGCTGAGTTTGCCCCTCTCGCCCAGCGGAATGCGTCCCGCGCCGCTGGAGATACAGGAGCAGGAGATGGCCAGGCTGAGAGTGGAGAAAGCTGGACGGAAAAAACCCATGCGGAAGAGAGTGCTGCAAAACCAGTTATTTCAGGGTGGATCAGAGCCAAGGAGATAAAAAGCAAGGGGCAGAGGGAACCGCCGGGGGAAGGAGCAGCCTGAGGAGCCCCAGCTGCTGTCACGCTCTCTAGAAGCCGCAGCTGCTCCGCTTGTTGGAAAATGCTCATAAGGAACATGAAAAATGCAACTCTCTCCAACTCCTTTCGAGTTTTCGGCTGCGAGCTGCAAGCAAGCCGACAAAAGAAGAGGGAAGTGTTCCTCTTCAGGTCAGAAGGAAGCAAGAAAATAAGAGTCACTTCCTTTAGGCATCCAAGAGAAACGTCTCTTTGCATCGCCTGCCTTAGCACGAGGCAAACCGTCCTGGAGGCAGGCGGCCCCTGGCACCACCCCGATGCCTTCATATTCCCAACAAGATAAAGTGGGTTTTGGTTTTTTGGTTTCGGTGTTTTTTTTTTTTTTTTTTTTTTTGGAAGCATTTTTGGCAGCTTCTCGCTCTCCGTGCGACTACAGAAAGCGACGCCTGTGTTCTGCCGGGCAAAATGAACGGAGCCCGTTTCTCCTCCAGCGTTACTTGTTACGGGCATCCCAGATTTGGTGGGAGGAGCACGTTAAAGGTCGCACTTACCATCACAACAGACCTTCAAAAAAGAACCCGGTAGTTTTGCCCAAAGCCTGAGGCACCATCAACGCTGAGAAACATACACTCCGTACACTAAGGCTGCTCTTGAGGCTTCTTGAGGTAGCAGCATCCCCCACGCTCGCTACCTTCCGCTGCCGAAACAATGAGCACTTGGCTCCAGCAGACAAACCTGCTTCTTAGTTTCCTCTTGGTCGACACCAGCCCAGAGTCCGAAGGGAGCTGGGCGATGGGCGTGCAGCCCCTGAGGAGGCTCGGGCAAGCTCGAGTCCTTCACCGATCCGACACAGAACTGGAAGAGAATGTACGAGAGCAGCATCAGCATCTTCGCAGTCAAGTTTCTCCCTCAGCAAAGTTACTCCTCGCTGGAGGCGACTCCTCTGCAGCCCTCCAGGCCCCAGTGGGGCTGCGCTTTCCTCGGGGTACAGCACGGCTTCTCCTCCTTCCAGTCACCAGACGGAAGGGACGCGTGTGGCATCTCCACACCAACACTCAGTCAAAAGCTGTCCTTGGAGGAGGCTTCTGGTTTCCCCTCCCCACGCTCGCATTACGCACTTCACGAAGTGCAAGAAAAATAACAATAATACAAATAACAATAACAACACCAATAAAAGCCTCAGGGGAATTCAAGAGCCACCGCCTCCCCCCAGACCTCAGCGTGAACCTCTGCTGCCTTCCCTCCACTCAGTATTTGTCAAGCCAGTATTTCTGCTCCCAGCTGGACTAATCACCAGGTGAGGCTGCTACAGCCATCAAGTATTTGCTAATTACTCCAGGTAATCAGCGCGACACATTTCCACACCTCAGATGCTTAATGAAAGCCTGCCTGAAAACAAAAGAGGAATCGATAAATACATCAGCTCAGTCCTCGCAAGCAGACACGTTCCCGCTGCCTCCACGGGAGGCATTTCGCCAGCCCCGAGGCACAGGAATCGCGACGCCAGCTCCTTCCTCTGCTGCAAAGCTTTCTTTTTTAACTTTTCTAGGGGGTTTCGGGCTGATTTGATGCACCGCTCGCAGCTCTTCTACCCCGCTGCCGCCCACAAGCGGGGCAGCCGGGCCAGAGGCAGCTGCAGGTCCTGCTGGCCGCAGTTTGGAGTTCGGTTAAGTGTATGATGTGATTGCACGCTCCGTTTGAGATTTCCACTGAGCGCCAGCCAACTGGCATCACGCGGCAGGCACAAATAAAACCCCTTTTGAAGCCGCAGCTGTAAGATGAAAGCGGTGAAACAGAAGCGGCCAATCTCACTTCGCTCTGATGCTGCTCTCCGGCCTGTTTTGACGACAGTAGGCTTCAGAGTTAACCAGGCCTGAGGGAGCATCTGCTCTACTACAGCGGTAGCCTCAACCACTGCCGAAATAAATCCAAATCCCAACGATTTGAACCTCTTAGGACCAACTGGCTCAGCCCGCACGAGTCTTACTTTTGCAAATTCGATTTTGATGTAGAAGTCATCGTCTTGCTGGGCCTGATGTGGGGCCATCCCCGGGTCTTGCAGCTCAACTGGAAGATCATGATGTCCTGCTAGAAGCAGTTCCTCGCTCTCGTCTTCTGCAGGCACCGCGGCCGTCTCCCAAGACTCTGGTTTCTGGAGGAGAAGGGAGGAGACAGGTGTAAATACAGAATTCAAACGGGGCTGCTTTGGTGCCGAGGGCAAATTCCACGTCCTCGCGCACAGGTAAGAGGCAGCTTTAACCCGAGGGCACTTGTTCTGTAGAGTCAGCTGAGATCCGGCGAGCAGCAACACAACGTCCAGTAGCTGAAGGGGCCTGCAAGAAAGCTGGAGAAGGGCTTTTTACCAGCACGCGTAGTGACAGGACGAGAGGTGATGGCTTCAAACCGAAAGAGGGGCGGCTGAGATGAGATATTGGGAGAAATTGTTTGCTGTGAGGGGGGTGAGCCCCTGGCCCAGGTTGCCCAGAGAAGCTGTGGCTGCCCCATCCCTGGAGGGGTTCAAGGCCAGGTTGGATGGGGCTTGGAGCAACCTGGGCTGGTGGGAGGTGTCCCTGCCCAGGGCAGGGGGTGGAACGAGATGGTCTTCAGGGTCCCTTCCATCCCAAACCATTCTGTGATTCTATAATGTGTTCGAGCATCACCGTAGGGCGTGAGAGCCAGAAAATCTGCATTTAGCAGGGTAACTGGTGACAACGTTCTCACCAAGTGCAGAAACAGAGGGACAGACGTGTGGGGGGCGAGGGAACGACGAGGAGAAGACCTCTCCAGGCGCTGTTTTGCAACTGCAAGGCGTTTGGGGGGGCGGTGGGATCGCCGGAGCGACACTCGAGTACATAGCGTACTCCTTCAGACGGGAAGTGGGCAGGCTCCCCAGTGGCAATTAACAATATTTTGAGAGGCAGCAGATTGTTTCCTACAAACTAAAAAAATCAGAATGCCAGAAGCAAGCTCGGAGCCAGGATTTTTTTATCTCTTCCCTCCCTGCCTTGCTGTCCCTCCAGCACGCCAGGAAGGGAAGAGCAGGGCTGCTGGCAGAGGGAGAGGATGGATCAACAGGCCAGGGATGCCTTGAGATGGCTCTGCTCTGAGGCGGGAAGGAGGGACGACAGCCCGGAGTTAATCTGAACATGGAATTATTTGATAGGCGTAGAAATTACTCTGTCAACCCTGTTATGGCAGAGGCACAACCCAGAAGAGCTGCCTCGGTGAGGACAAGGGAAGAGAGAGGAATGACTATTGCTTTGTGAGGATGCTCTGAAAGTAGAAGGAAATGAAACCGTGGGGAAAAAAACCCCACCTACCTTGGGAGAATGATCAACTGGGGAAAAGAATGTGGGTGCTGTCCCGCTGGGGACCCACAGCGGCTACCGAACGCGAAAGGAGAAGCGGCTGAAGACTCGGTGAATTCATCTGAAACACCGGACAGGTCGCTGCCACGCGATTACCATCTCGGTATCTGCTTGGGAAAGCAGGGAAGAAACTCCTTGGATGTTTTCGACCTGAAAAGAAATCTCTGGGAGAGAGGAAGAGCAATGATTTTGGGAGCATGGCTTATCATTGATTGCAGGGAATGCAACGCTTTAAAGAGAAGAAGGGGAAAAAAAAAAAAAAGGAGAAAAATGCAGAAAATAAGACTGAAGGAGAAGCTACTTTAAACTGAGAAGTTCCTTTAAACCGAGCAAATGTAAACGGCCCGGCTGGAGTGGAACGACAAGCAGCGCAGGGCAAGACAAGCCTGGCTAAATCCCAAGCTCTTCTTGCGCCCGCCATCCACGCGAGCACGGAGGAAGCGGAGCACGGCTCGGATTACCGAAGGAATCACGCAGGAGACAAGACAAGCACGTGGGGACAAGGAAAACAAACCAAGTGCCAGAAAGGCCAAAGCTGTAAGTAAAATAGGAGAGACGGAGGTAATGAGTCAGGCTTTCGCAAGAGAGACTAAAGGACTCGCTACTCAAGAAGGACGGCTGTCAGAGGACACCAAGAACAAGTGTTTTACGCTTCTGGGCATCGGCGTTCAGCCAAAGGCTCGCTCCGAGCTAACAGAAACAGCAAGAAAAATCGTGGGTTGTTACTGGGAAAGAAAAAAAAAATCAGATTACTGCTAGAAGCTGAGGTTTTTCAGGAGGCAGGACCTGCCCCGGGTTACTGCCAAGGAGTAGCAGAGGAGCCGCTAACAGCCCCCACCCCTCCCTGGAATCTGCGGAGGTTCAGATTATCAGAAAACGGCACCAATAAAGGAGGGGGGAAAGGAAATACTAAAGAGAAGATGTTCGCCTCAAGATTCTAACTGCCTGACTTTTGGGAAGAAAAACCAAGCAAACAAGAGGAAATCACCTTGCAAACTGCCTGTAAGCTGCTAGGAAGCAAGATAAGCAGCAACCAGCACCAATTTGTCAAGAGCAAGTCACGTCTAGCTGGTCTGAATTTCTGCTGCAACAGAAGAAAGAGGCCTCGGGCAAAGCGCAGCAGAAGATATCTGGAGTTTAGCTTAGCTTTTGACGCAGCCTAATTCAACGCTTTTGTAAAGAAATACGGGTTAGATTGAAACTATTACGCGGGAGAGGCAATACTGATTAAAAACACTGCCCAGATGCAGCCTCAGGAGTTCACGGCACAAAAACAGGGTAAGAACTCAGTGGGTTCTACTTGATAATTCCATTATCAGCCTCCACGATGGAAGAAAGCAGCAGCTTGATGACACGCGCCGACCCCACCACGCCACTTGACGTCGCAGAAGTATTTGAGAACAGGCTAAAAAACGGGCTTGGGTTCAAACCAAAGAAATGAGCTGGAATGGAGAGCACAAGGAAATTCAGCGAGGACAGACGCAAAGGGCACGGCGGCGCACTAGGGCAGTGTTGTGGTTTGTGAAACCCGTAACAATTTATTGTTCAGACAATTATTCTCTCATCCCATGACCCCTCCCCACCCGGGAAGGGGAATCGGGGAAAACAAGGAAACCCGAGGGTTGACATATAAATAGATTTAATAGGATAAGACTAAATAATTAACAATACTAAAGAACCAATATTGATCCCGATACTAATATAAAACACACAAGGACTATCCTCAGCCTGTTCCATCAGCTGTAAGCCGTGCGCTCCCCGCAGGGGACAGCAGATGTGGGACGCTGCGAGCGCTGCGGCTTCAGGAGGAAGAGGAGGGCTCAGGGGTCTGGCAGCGGGGCAAGGAGTTCTCAGGATGGCCGCCAGCGAGGGAGAGAGCGAACTACGCAGCAACCTGTCTAATTTCTATCGAATGTGCTGTTCATGGTATGAAATAACCCCGTTGGCAGCTTGGGGCAAGTGCCCGGGTCTCGCCCCTCCTCATCCCCGCACCTGGCGAGCTCAAAAACACCCACACCTTGAATCCCACGCAGCCTAGCTGGCTATAAAGCAATTATTTTCACCAATTCAGACATTAGAGTCTTCTAAAAGTGCAGTTTTCCCAAACATTAGAAGTTAGGCCTGTGTCGCTCAAACCAGGACAGGCAGCAATTACCAGGGTAATTAAATCTTTTGCATCCAAAGAGATGGGAACAAGCTGCTGTCCTGCCTAGTGTGACCATGGCAAAGATTCAGATTAATAGTAGAGCTTTTCTTTCCTCTGCTCTCCTGGAGTAATAAAACAGAATCATGCAATAAATCCATATATTCCTCCCGGAATAAATGGACTAGGTCCGTTAAGTCCTCCTCGCCAGAGGTTTGAAGAGCGCACAGATTAAATGTGACTGCAGCAAGGCCGAGGTGGGAGGACGGCCCCGATCCACCCCCCCCCCTCCCAGCCCTCTCTCCCACTGCTCCGGATGACTCGCCACGGGGGGCCACAGGACTCCCACGCATCCCGCTTGCCATCTTCTGTAAGCCCCCGGCTTCCATACAGCCACTGTATTATTCATGTGAGGCTTTAGCACTGCTAATAGCCAAGTAATGAATCACTCCCGTCTTGCTGAGCAGCCTGAATGCATTGAGGACTTATAATGAAGGTATGTTTAGCGTCCGAAATAGATAACGAGGTTTTCGAACCCATAATTATACTGTTTCTACAACTCTTGTTCGCGAAGCTGACTTCCTTGAACAGTACGCAGAGGAGGAAGAGATGGACCAGCAGAAAACATCTTACATCAAAGGTATTTTCTAGGTAACAGCCGGCCAAGATCTCCTTCACCCCTGATGAACCCCAGAAAGAGCTGGGAATGAAGAATTGCAAGATGGGCAGGGAACTGGCTCTGGAGGAGGCAGCAAGACAAAAAGATCAGGTTGGGTTGCTGCTGGTGTTCTCCAGGCGAAGTATGTCGGCTCAAGAAAGGTCTTGGCAGGGAAAGCAGGACAATAGCTGCGACACAAAGCGGCTCTTCACAACGGGAGTGACAAAAGCAGGATGAAATGCAACAGAACAAAAGGTGAGGCGCTGGGGCCTGACCTCCTTACGTGCACTGCTTCGAGGAAAGCAGACGAGTGCCAGCCATTCCCTACCAGAAGTCAGCCCTGGGTGAGGAAAACCCTCCAGATCTTTGCCACCCACACAAAACAAGGGATTGATGCAAAGGAAACAGTTGTTGAGGTTCGCTGAAGAAATAAAAGGCACGTAAGGGGAGGGCTGATCATCACACTCCACCCAGACCCCCATACCACAATCTCAGCCTTTTTTTAAAAAAAAAATAAAATAAAAAAAAAAAATCTTTTTTGAATCCCTGTTTCCTAGTTCATCTCCCATCAGTCCCTGCAAACAGAGGTTTTCACCCACTTTATCCTCCTGCCTTCTCTGAAAGGCAGCAAGAACAGAGGGACAGAGCCTGCAGGACGTGGAATTCTGGGGGCTAATCACCAGGTGGGTCACGAAAGCGCAATTTGCTTCACTTCTGCTGGAGAAACTCACTGGACTACGCTTGGGATTTGCCAATCGGAGCCAGACCTTCAACCAGATTCCTCTCACCCGGCCGCGGGCAGCCCTCGCTCACCTCTCGCCTCCAGACGCCGCCGGGGAGCTCGGGGGGACCCGCTCCTGGGGGCACGGTCCTGCAGGACGCCAGCCTGCGCCGCACTTGCTTCACGGTTTTGCTGAGCTGCCGTTAACGACGGAAGGTAAAGAGAAAACAAACGGTCAGTAGCTGCTTTCTGTGAGGGCTACGCCAAGTTTAGCCGCGCGGAAGAGATCTCTTAACGTACCCTGCTCCAACCAAGGGACTTTAATCAAGGGAGCGCGACTCAGCACACAATTAGCTTCACAAACAGGCGCGAGGTGACCCGCAGCGTCCTTCAGAGCTGCCCCAATGTCCTGACCCAGGTAGGGTGGAGGGCTCAGCGACAGCTCATCCGCTCCCAAATCTCCCCGCTGAGATGTCGCAAGTCCCAAATCCCCAACTCTCCTGCCCCGCGTCCCCCCCGAAGGGATTCTCTGCCCCACGGGATGCCGGTGCTTCAACCGGAGTAACTTCAGCTCCACTTTCTAAAGCGCCACGTGCTGCAGAAGCATCACTATTAAAAATAAAAAAAGCTTAAACCAGTCCCTTTAAGGCAGTTTTTCGAAGATTTCGCCATCCCGCGCTCCCGGGCTGCAGGAGACAAGCTGCAATGAGGTGGCACCACCTAGTGCCGCCTCTCCAGCAGGACACGCCAGCCCTGCAGCACGGGGGGAAAATCCGCTGCGTCTACTGGCAGCGGGGCAAGTTCGGCCACAGCATCCTGCAAGAGGACAGTCACTATCAGTTTGGAAGGCCATGGAGGACGCCCTCCTCCACTGGGAGCACAACACGCAGCAAACCAGAGCGAAAACGCAAGCCGATGTTTCATTCGGTATAAAAAAAAAAAAAAATAATAAAAAATAGAGCTGCGTTGTAAAGAGGGTGGAAAGATAAATATTGCCCGTCCTCCATTTCAAACCACGAGCAACCAGCCTGACAAAGCAACGAGGAAAAATGCAGGAGGGGAAGGGCTGACCTGGGCGGCTTGCTGCTGGAAGGGCTCGCTGTGCCCCCCCAGCCGCTGCGCCGGGGCGGCAGGAGCGCCGGGACCGCAGATGGCAGGCGCGGGGTGGCTGCGGAACAGGCACGTGTTCTTCCTGGGGGTCAAACGCAGCGCCGAGTCCGAGTACCGCGCGGCGAGGCAGCTCTCCCTCTCCGCCTGCCGGGAGACAGACCCCAGAGTTAAAAAGCCACGTGCAAATCTCTAACCATCACCTAGCAGGACGTCACCCGTGCTGCGCGGGAGCTGCTGGCTCCATTTGGTGGCATTTTCGGGGATGGACGTTTCTGGTCTCCGTGCCGAGAGGGGCACAAAGAGCCATCTCAGGGGGTGAAGGCAACCACGGGCTCTCAGTCCGGAGCGGTGCTAGCGGAGTTAGGCAAGGACATCCCCACTCGAGCACGCCTCCCCGGCCCTGGAAAGAGCCCAAACAACCCCAGGGGCGGCCAAAATCGTTGACATTTCAGCGCGTTCCCTTCTTGCTCTGCAGTGAGTTTCTGGCAAGTCTCCCTGGCAGTTGTTTAAAAGCAGAAAGGATTACATATATTAACGGGATAACCTAAAACAAGCCCACGGGGGAAGCGGGAATGTGGAGAGAGTGTGGAAGTGTTGCTTGCAAACTATTTGCCCTGGAAAACGGACAACAGAAATGAGCTGCTGGGTTTAAAACTCGACCGGGAGACACCGGTCATAGCTCCGGCTATTTTTCAACTCGGTGCAATTTGCGCAGGGCACCGGGATTCTCTCCTGCTGCCACTCAAGAGAGCCAGCGACCTTTCTCGGGGGAGGCAAAGGGCTGATAAAGCACCTTCAGCGCCAGAGCGAGCCACGCCGTCGCACTGGCCTCGCTGGAGGGGACACCGTTTGCGGCCACGGGGTCTGCCGTGACCAAGAGTTTCCTCACTTTTTCTTATTAACCCCTTGACGTGAGGCCTAGTGGGGTGGTGGCTTTTTTCCCTGATTTACGCTGTTCCAGAGGTCTGCTTACTGCTTCGCAGGACTCCTGCAGCTGCTGCTTTCTCCGCATCCTGACCTGCCGGTTCACCCGCTGCTTCACCTCTCCCTGGAAGCGCCTCAGGCTGGCTGCCTTCTCCCGCTCCCGCTCCTTCAGCTCCTCCTCCACCTGCGACGCTGCCGCCTGCGAGAGGGGAAAGCACATTTCATACCGAGTTTTGCCACATCGCAGCGTTACGGCGGCACATATTCCACCTCCCCTTCCCACACCTGCATCCACGGGCCGGGCAAGCAGCACCCGGAGCAAACTTAATGATGTTTTATTTCGAAATCTGTGCAGTAAGAGCTTGGACAATCTCTAATTAATTATTATGAGCTTGGATGGAATCTAACTAGCCAGATACGGAGCGCGCACACCTCTGCGACACACCGAAAGAAAAAAAAAAAAGGCAGCCTCATACAGCAACTCCCAGCTCCTGCTCCCACGAAAGGACGCTCAAATATTCCAAGCCCGGATGGGAAAGGAACAGGCCAACCTCTGATCCCGTTAACGCTCCGCAAGAGCAAGGCTGGAAGCGCATCAGGGAAGCCGTTTACCATCTGAAGTCAAAGATTTAAGGCAATGACCTAAAAAAATAAGTTTTGGTTTTGTTTTTTTTTTTTTAAGGTTCTCACTTGAAGTCGCGCCAAGCGATTCTGCTGATACTGCCGTGGTTTAAAGAAAACCGGTATCGCTCTCCTGGCTGCCCCGGCAGCGCGGCCTACAGCACGAAAAATCAGAGCCTGAAGGGACGGAGGAAAGGGGCGAGTGAAAAACCAGCTTAATAAATGCCAGGTCGGATGTTCCCAACATCCCGCTGGCTGCCAGGAACTTTACGGCAGCAAAGCAAGGTCAGCACACCCAACCAGAGCACGAAAACGGGGAGAAATCCGCACCGAAACCGCTGAAACCAAGCCAGAGCTACACCACGGCCACCCTGCTCCACTCCATTAGCTATTCTGACGCGGGAGGCATTAACAGATCTATTTTTAATAGGATCCGAGGTATATTAAATAAGCTCTGATAACCCCGCACACCTCCATCTGCACCCGGAAGCTCCCACGGCAGGGGGAGGCCCGGGAGCCCCCCGGAGCGGTGGGGAAGAGTTGGACTCCCCCAGAAGTTTCCTGGCGCTGCGATGGAAGTTATGTGGAATATGGAGATGATTCATTTCCATATATTATCTCAACCTTTCAGGATTTAAATTACAATATGGAAATAAATCATCGCAGAAGGGCAGGAGCTTCTGTAACGTTTAGACATTAATTACAGGGGACTGAACTCATCATCTTACATTTAATGCACTTTTAGTCCTCTTATAATAACCCTCAAAGCAGAAATCCCTGAGATAAGCATCAATGAAGATTTTCTTAAGTGTTTCTAATAGGGTAGAGCAGAGATTGGCTCCAGACCCTAAAACATTCCACTTATCTAATTATTTTTTAAAAAAAATAAGCAACGCGGAATAAAACCTCGGCTCACCGACATCCTTTCGGGATGAAGGGGAAGAGCGGCAGCGGAACGGGGCGGGTTGCTGAGCCGGCCGTGGCACGGGCGCCTCAAATGCAAAACTACAGTGCGGAATTACAAACCCGGCACCGATAAAGCAAGGAGCAGCCGGGAATAGCGAGGAAAAACCCTTGCGTCTCCGCACCAACCTGCGAAGTTTTAGCTGCACGCCCTACGCTGGAAGGCAGCTTCTAGTAAAATGTTGAAAAATCTAGAGGTCCAGCTCAAATTAAAAGCGCGGAGCACACAGTGCGAGTAATTAAGCAATCAACGGGAGCCGATTAGAGCATCGGCCGCCTTCCCCGCCCCACTGATGTTTCAAACCAATGCGTTTCTCCTACAAAAACACAGCTTATACGAGCGGAATCAACTCGGGGCTCGCGTAAGCAGGACGCCAGGAGACGCGGACACCACAGTGGCTTTTAACCCTGCCAGAAAATTATTAAAATCAATTATTCTTCTCAGGAGCGCTGCTCCCAGCTGCCTCCCAAAGGAGAAAAAAAAGCTCATTTTTGGCCCCGAAAGGGCCAGCAGCACTCACAAAAGCCAGGCTCTGCTGGGCCCCCCCGGGGCCGCTCTCCACCCAGGCGCCCACGGGGGCCACGCTGGGGTTCCTCTCGGCCAGCACCCGCCAGCGCTGCGGGGGGGCTCTCTCCCGGCACCCCCCGGCCTGCTCCCCAGCCCCCCGGCGACGCTCCGTCCAGGGGGGCAGCATCTCGGCACAGCAGCTTCGGCCCTGGGGAAGGGGCAGAGGAGGTGAGCGTGGCCCCCCCCCCCCCGCCAGGCACCCCAACATGCGCCCGCAGCCCCCCACCCTGCCCTGGCACCATCCCTGACCCCTCCAACCCCTGGACCCCCCCTCTCACCCCTAAACTCCTGCACCCCAACTCCCCTCACCCCCGGGCACCCCCAACCCCCGCACCCCCCTCCGCTCACTCCGTGGCCCCCCCATCCCTTACACTCCCCCCTCATTCCCTGGGCCACCCCCTGGCACTGCACCCCCCTCCCCTCACCCCTGGGCCCCCTCAGCCCCTGAGGACCCCAAATCCCAGCACCCCCCTCCTCTCACCCCCTGCACCCCCTCCCCTCGCCCTCCGGGCCCCCCCAGCCCCTGATCCCCCCTCTACTCACCCCCTGCACCCCCCCACCCCTCACCCATGACCCCCCCCCCGCCTCAACCCGGCCCCCCCATCCCTTACACACACCCCCCTCATCCCTGAGCCCCCCAACCAGCCCGCACTCCCCCCCCCCATCCCCTGACCTCCCCCAACCCCCTCGCCCCGCCTCCTCTCAGCCCGGCCCCCCCCATCCCTTACACCCCCCCCCCTCCTCCCCCCCAACCCCTGAACCCCCCACCCCCCACCCCCGGGCACCCCCAACCGCTGACGACCCCAAAACCACCCCCTCACCCCCGCCGCCACCAACCGCCACTTCCGCATCAACCGACGCTTTGAATCCCGGCGCCACTTCCGCCCAGAGCCCCGCCCCCGTCTCGGCCCCGCCCCCGCAGCGCCCCGGGGCCGCGGGTTCGCGTCCCGCCGCGGGAGGGAGAGGGGCGCGGGGAGGGGACACACACGGTGAGTTCCCTGTGCCCCCAGAGCACCCCCAGATGTCCCTGCGGTGTCCCCATAGCCCTCCTGAGCCCTCACGGGATCTGGTGATAACACAGAGCATCTCCCCATAGCACCCCCTAAATCCCTCCCCATAGCATCTCCCCATAGCACCCCCTATAGCATCCCCCAAATCCCTCCCCATAGCACCCCCTATAGCATCCCCCAAATCCCTCCCCATAGCATCTCCCCATAGCACCCCCTATAGCATCCCCCAAATCCCTCCCCATAGCATCTCCCTATAGCATCCCCCAAATCCCTCCCCATAGCATCTCCCCATAGCATCTCCCTATAGCACCCCCTATAGCGTCCCCCAAATCCCTCCCCATAGCATCTCCCCATAGCATCTCCCCATAGCACCCCCTATAGCGTCCCCCAAATCCCTCCCCATAGCATCTCCCCATAGCACCCCCTATAGTATCCCCCAATCCCTCCCCATAGCATCTCCCCATAGCACCCCCTATAGCATCCCCCAATCCCTCCCCATAGCATCTCCCCATAGCACCTCCCCATAGCACATCCCAATAGCATCTCCCCATAGCACCTCCCTATAGCATCCCCCAAATCCCTCCCCATAGCATCTCCCCATAGCACCTCCCCATAGCACCCCCCTATAGCATCCCCCAAATCCCTCCCCATAGCATCTCCCCATAGCATCTCCCTATAGCGTCCCCCAAATCCCTCCCCATAGCATCTCCCTATAGCATCCCCCAATCCCTCCCCATAGCACCTCCCCATAGCACCTCCCCATAGCATCTCCCTATAGCATCCCCCAATCCCTCCCCATAGCACCTCCCCATAGCACCCCCCTATAGCATCCCCCAAATCCCTCCCCATAGCATCTCCCCATAGCATCTCCCTATAGCATACCCCAAATCCCTCCCTATAACATCTCCCTATAGCATCTTCCTATAGTGCCCTCCCAAAAAGTCCCCCCAAAACACCTCCCGGCCGCATTCCCCCATCCCATCCCCCGAGCCGTCTCCCCCCGAGCGTCTCCATCCCGCCAGGGCTGGATGCTGGAGGCCTGAACCCCCTTCCCGTGGCCAGGAGCCTCCTGGGGGGCGGGCGGTGCCTCACTGGGGTGATGAGCTTGGCAGGGCTCAGGAGGGGGGTGGGAAGCGACTCCGGGCATCCTGCCCCGTATCCCCGCTGCCCTATTCAGCGATGCCCAGGGAACCAGCGCTAATTGGCACCGGAGCTGGAACAACGCCTGGATACGGCTGGGGCTTCATTTTCAAGCCTGGGAAGAGGAAAAAATAAGGAGGGGGAGCTCCTTTTTGGGGGGGGGGGCGGGGGGGGAGCACACCAGCTTTGTAAAATTCCCCCCTCAAAACCCCCCTCAATTAATGGGAGGCCCAAATCCCATGGGATTGTCTGTGGAGGGGATGTCAAACCTCAGCCGGCCTCGATGGGGTGATGCCCCCAACCTCCGGCATCTCCCCAGACAGGGGAAAACATGGAAAAGGCGGGGGGGGGGGAGGGGGGGAATTGCAAATCTGAGTGTTTTTTCCCCCAAATAAATGTCAGCTCGAGGCCGCTGGGGAGGCCAAAGCCGCCAGGACACAGGGCTCTATTGAGAAAGGAAAGAACAACACACACAAAAAAAAAAAAGGGAAAAAAAAAAAACCAACCCTAAATGAGCCGGGCGGAACGCCAGGCCGGGAGCGCCGAGGGACGTGCCCGGAGTGGGGAAGCGGAGCGATTCGGGGGGCGAGCCTGCCCGAAATGTGGGGAGCGCCGGCCGCCCCGCGGGGCCACCCCGCTCCCCCCTGCTTGCTGCCGCTGGCCTGGCTCCTGGCGCTGCACGCAGGTAATGGGGGTTTCCCCGCTTTTCCAGGGTTTTCCCCATTTTTTTCCATGGGGTTTGGGGGTGTCCGGATGGAGGATGTCTGGCGGGGGGTGATGGGGGGGGTGGTATGCGATAAATGGGGGGGGTTTGGGTGGGGGGGTCACTGCGCGGTCCAGCATCCCCTCTCTTGGGAGAGGAAAAAAAGGGGGGGAAATTGGAAATAAAACCTGGGAAAAACACTTTTCCGGAGCCAAGCGGGTCCTGCTGGGGGGTGTGTGGATCCGCCACCTGCCCCCCCACCTCCACCCCGAGCTTCTTCCCAGCTTTTCTTCTTCAACAAAACCCCTTTTTTGCTCATTTTTCAGCATCCCCAAATCAACTTTCTTATCCCTCCTCCCGCTTTCCCCCAAACCCCTTTTTTCGTCCCATTTCTACGTTCACTCCGGTTCGCCTCATCCTGCTGCGACCCTGGTTTATTTATTCCCTAACCAAACCATCATTTATTCCCAAAACACCCACCTTTTTGGGGTTCAAACCGCCCCATCCCAGGTCCGGCAATGCGGGAAAATCCCCTGCAAACCAGTTTGCACCATTTTACCAAAGTTTAGACCCAAAACCAGCCCGGGGGAGGCCCCGTTTCCCTCCGGATGAGCTGAGGATGCCAAGCAAAGCGAATTAGCTTTGATTTGCACCCCAAGAAAGCGCCTGGGTGGCAGCCAGGCTCCCCCCCCCCCCTCCCCCCAAAAATGCTTTTTTTTTCCAAAGAAATAGGGATTTATTCCTCAAAATAGTGGGAAAATGAGGATTTTGAGTGGTTTTTTTTCATCAAGGCAGGGTGGGAGATCTCCATCCCTGAATTGGGGCTGGGGGGGGGGGGGGGGATATTGCCTGATTTTGTAACTACCTCCCAAATTTATTACCTGGAGAGGAGAAAAAAATTAGCAATTGGATTAAAAAAGGGAAGGAACAGTTAAAAAGGCAGCATTTTGGGGGTGCTTGGGGTGCGAGGTCGCGTTAAAAGCTGCCTTCCCGTCCTGCGCCTGGCTTTTCCCTATGGGATTCCGAGACATTCTGGGGGTGCGGGCATGTTTTCGGGGCCGAGCGCGGCGGTGCCGGGGAGGACGGAGGGACGGACGCCGCATACCAATAGGTCTCATGACTTTTCGGGCTTGTTTAACGCCTTTCTTGCTCCCGCTTCGCCCTCCCCAGCTGCTTTTCCCACTCTTCCCCCCCTCCCTGCCCGTCAATACGGGGTTTGTTCGCCGTCGCATGACGGCATCCGGGTGGGGGGTCGCGGGTGGGACCCCAGGGCCGGCGTGAGTGGGGATAAGGCTGCGGGATTTTGGGGAGAAAGGCTGTTTTGTGGGGGGGGGGTGGGTTCACCCACAAAAAAACCCAACAACAGTTTTTTCCACTTTTTCGCTGCCTTTTTTGGCTTAAAACCAGCGCTGAGGAGCGATGCACGTGCATCAACCACCCCCCCCAAGTTTTGCATCCCCGGGGAAGGGTTCGGCTGCACCGGAGCATCCAACAGGGCTGGGATGCAAAAACGCCCCCAATTTTGGGGGCAATGCATGCGTTTTTGCAAAGCGTTGCAACAACCTGGCTGCAGGACCGTTCCCACCCTCCCACGACATTTCTGGGGGGCGTTGCATGCGTTTCTGCCAAGGATTGCATCGTCTGGGCCACGGGGAGGGGTTCCCACCCCCCCTGCATTTTTGGGAATGGTGCATCCATCTTCTCCAAGCATTGCATTGGCCTGGCTGCGGGAGGGCGCTCAGACCCCGTGCGGTTTTTGGGGCGACGCATGCGTCTTTGCAAAGACTTCCATCAACCTGGCTGCAGGAGCGCTCCCGCCGTGGACGCAGGTTTTTTTGGGGGTCGGTGCATGCGTTTCTGCAAAGGGCTGGTTGCATCGACCCAGCTGCAGGAGCACTCCCACCCCCCATGCGATTCTGGGGGGCGATGCACGCATTTTTGCCGAGGACTGCATTGTTCTAGCCACGGGAGGGCTCTCACGCCCCATGCAGTTTTTGGGGGCAACGCGTGCATTTTTGCAGAGAGATGCATCAACCCAGCTGCAGGAGAGCGCACCTGGGGGGGCGATGCATGCATTTCTGCAAAGGGTTGGTCGCATCGACCCAGCTGCAGGAGGGCTCCCTCCCCCCGTGCACCTTTTGGGGGCGACGCGTGCATCTTTTCAAAGGGTTGCATTTTCCCACCTCCCATGCCCCATGCGCTTTTGGGGGCGATGCACGCATTTTTGCCGAGAGTTGCATCAACGCCGCAACAGGAGGGCTCCCGACCCACCCCCCCCCCCCCCGACGCATTTTTGGGGGACGATGCATGCATTTTTGCCAAGGGCTGGTCGCATCAATGGGGCCGCAGGAGCGCTCCCACCCCCCAAGCGCCTTTTGGGGGGCAGCACGTGCATCTTTTCAAAGGGTTGCGCCGACCCACCTCCCGTGCCCCATGCGCTTTTGGGGGCGACGCATGCGTTTCGCAAAGGCTTGCATCAGCCTGGGTGTAGGAGCGCTCCCACCCCCGCGCATTTTGGGGAGGGGGGACGGCCTGTGTGTTTTCGCAAAGCAGTGCATTGACCCGGGTGCAGGAGACCTCCCACCCCATGCACTTTTTGGGGGGCAACGCATGCATCTTTGCAAAGGGTTATGCGAACTGCCCATTTACGTGACGGTTGGGCATCCCAGCGCGCGGGATGCATCTCAGCACCGCTCCGGGAGGGGGGTTCCCTGTTTTTCTCCGGGCTCGGAGGACCAGGCAGCCTGCCCGGCCCCCCACTGTCTCTCCCCACCCCAAGGTCTGCTGGCGGGGGTGAACATCACCAGCCCCACGCCGCTGGTCCGCGGCACGGCGGGCAAAGCGGCGCTGCTGTCGGTGCGCTACGCCAGCGCCAGCGCCGACAAGCCGGTGGTCAAGTGGCAGCTGAAGCGGGACAAGCCCGTCACCGTTGTCCAGTCCATCGGCACCGAGATCATCGGCAACCTGCGGCCCGATTACCGCGACCGCATCCGGGTGCTGGAGAATGGCTCGCTGCTCATCAACCCCCTGCAGCTGGCCGACGAAGGTGCTTACGAGGTGGAGGTGTCCATCACCGATGACACCTTCACTGGCGAGAAGACCATCAACCTCACCGTGGACAGTAAGTGCAAGAAGGACATCCAGTGGAGACTGGATTCTCCATGAGATGTCTTCCCTGACCCTCCCCTTTGGGAGGGCTTTCTCCAACTGGGAGGTGGTTTCTGTGGGTTCAGCCACCCCATGCTGCCAAGCTACGTCCCCGGTGGGGTTTTGATGTGCCCTTTCCCATCCCCTGGGCCCATCCATCCCGTGAGGCACAGCGTCACCCTGGTTCCCCCGCTCGCCTGCAGTCCCCATCTCGAAGCCGCAAGTGCTGGTGGCCTCCTCAACGGTGCTGGAGCTCAGCGAGTTCTTCACCCTCAACTGCTCGCACGAGAACGGCACCAAGCCCACCTACACCTGGCTGAAGGACGGGCGGCCACTGAGCAATGACTCCCGCCTGCTCCTCTCCCCTGACCAGAAGATCCTCACCATCACCCGCGTCCTCATGGCCGATGACGACGTCTACAGCTGCCTGGTGGAGAACCCCATCAGCCACGGCCGCAGCATCCCCGTGAAGCTCACCGTCTACCGTAAGCCACCCATTCTCCCCTCCCACACCGCTGGGGCCGGCCTTGCTTTTCAGATGCTCCCAGCTAAATTCTGGGGGGGGCTTGTCCCCCCCGATTCCTCTCCCCCAGGCCGCAGTTCCCTCTACATCATCCTCTCCACGGGTGGCATCTTCCTCCTCGTCACCCTGGTGACAGTTTGTGCCTGCTGGAAACCCTCCAAGAAGTACGGTTGGGGGTAATACAGGAGCCAAAGGGGGTTCCTCTTATCCTGTCCTGTCTTGTCCCATCCTGTCTTTTACCATCCCGTCCCATCCTGTCCCGTCCCGTCCCATCCCATCCCATCCCATCCATCTTGTCCTATCCCACCTTGTCCCAACTCATCTCATCTCATCACATCATCCCATCCCATCCCATCTTGTCCTGTCCCATCATATCACACCTCATCCTGTCCCATTCCGTCCCATCCCATCCTGCCTTGATCCATCTCTCCTGTTCCATCCCATCCCATCCCATCCCATCTTGTCCCATCCTGTCCCATTCCATCTTGTCCCATCTCATCCCATCCCATCCCAGCCTGCCTCGACCCATCTGTCCTGTCCTTGTCCCATCCTGTCCTGTCCTGTCCCGTCTCATCTCATCTCGTCTCGTCTCATCTCGTCTCGTCTCGTCTCGTCTCGTCTCGTCCCGTCCCTCTCGTCTCGTCCCGTCCATCCCATCCCATCTCATCCCATCCCATCCCAGCCTGCCTCAACCCATCTGTCCTGTCCTTGTCCCGTCCCATCCTGTCCTGTCCCGTCTCGTCTCATCTCATCCTGTCCCGTCTCGTCTCGTCCCATCCCATCCCATCTCATCCCATCCCATCCCAGCCTGCCTCAACCCATCTGTCCTGTCCTTGTCCCATCCTGTCCTGTCCTGTCCCGTCTCGTCTCGTCTCATCTCGTCCCGTCCTGTCCCATCCCATCCCATCCCATCTCTCCCTCACCACAGCACCATGCCCTTTCCCAGCTGCACCGCAGTCCGTTCCCCGCACTGTGGTGCCAATGCTGCCCCCGCTCTCTCCCTTCCCCAGGGAGAAGCGGCAAGCAGAGACACAACCGGCCTCGGAATACACCGAGCAGGACGAGGAGCGCCTGAAGCACGAGGGTGAGTGCTGGCCCCGGCGCGACGGCGGCGGGTGGGGGAACGCCAACGCCGCCGGCGTGGTAAGCAACGCTTTGCCTCCACGCAGCCGAGGGCATCCCGCGGAGTGGCGAGCACGAGCGCAAAAACCCGGTGGCCTTGTACATCCTCAAGGACAAGGTGAGCAGCCCATAGCGCGCCTGTAGCTCACCGGCTTTGCGCCGTGGCACCAGGTCTCGCACGCTTCGCGCACTCGTCCACCCTTGGCTTTTGGCAGGACTCGCCGGAGGCAGAGGAAGATTCGTCACCCGAACCCCGTGGCACGGTTGAACCCGGTTACAGCAGCTCGCCCATCCCAGCAGCTGGTCGCTCGCCGGGACCTGTGGGGCGTTCGACGCGTCGTTACCATCGCTCACCGGCTCGCTCGCCCGCCTCGACGCGGACACACAGGTCACCGCCAGGATCGCCAGCGCGTTCCCGTGGAGCCCCGCGGCTGCTGCGGACTGCTGGCGTCCACGTCATCCGGGAGCAGGAGGAGGCCAACGCCGTGGAGATCAGCGCCTGAGCGGGGGGGACATGTGCGCGCTTTGGCGGCGCCAAGCGAGCGGGGACACCGGCACGGCCCCGGTCCCACCACTGGGCATCGTTTGGCTGGGCGTAAAGTCACTAATTTGCTATTGATCCCACCCAGAGCTCCCCTCTTCCATCCCCCGCCTTCCTGGGGCGTCGCTTGAGTGGTTTCTCACCGGGAGGAGCGTGCAGGGAGCGTGCGGGAAGCTCGCGCGCTTGCCGGGAGCGTGCAGGAGAGAGCATGCGAGGGGGCATGCACAGTGTCCGCAGGGCGTGCATGGAGCATGCAAGAGGGCACGCACGGAGCCTGCAGAGCGAGCGTGCACGCAGTGCGCAGAGAGAGCGTGCACAGCACGTGCCAGAAGGCACGCACAGAGCGTGCAGAGAGACCCTGCACACAGAGAGCGTGCATGGAGCGTGCAAGAGGGCATGCACGGAGGATGCAGAGAGAGCGTGCAGAGGGAGAGCGTGCATGCAGTGCGCAGAGCAAGCGTGCAGGAGGGTATGTGCGTGGAACATGCGAGAGGGCATGCAGATAGAACGTGCAGGGAAAGCACGCACACAGTGCACAGCGAGCGAGCAGGGGGCGTGTAAGAGGACATGTATGGAACATGTGGAGAGCGTGCACGGAGGGTGCAGAGGGAGCGTGCAGGGAGCGTGCAGAGAGAGGGTTTGCACAGAACACACAAGAGGGCACATGTGCAGCATGCGGAGATGTCACAGAGCGTGCGGACAGAGCGTGCTGGGAGCATGCAGGGGTGCGCACAAAGGGTGCAAGGGGGCATGCGCGAGGGTGTCCAGAGAGAGCATGCGCAGGGCGCGCAGGGCAGAGCACGAGGAGCACACGGGGTGAACATGCACACAGTGCGCAGAGAGAGCGAGCATGGAGCGTGCAGCTGAGCCGCATGGATTGTGTGGAGAGAGCGCACATGGAGCGTGTGGGAAAGGCGTGCACAGAGCATGCAGAGAGCGTTCATGGAGCGTGCACAGAGCATGCATGGAGTGTGCAGAAAGCGTGCATGGAGTGTGCAGACTGTGCATGGGGCATGCAGATACGACTGCATGGGAGTGTGTCAGCATCAGGAGCGCTCTCCGAGCGCGCATGGAGCGTGCAGAGAGCACGAGTGGGCAGAGAGTCTGTGCAGAGTGTGCGCAGAGCGCGCCGAGAGAGCATGCATGCAGTGCTTGCAGACAGCGTGCATGGAGCGTGCAGGGGGAGTGCGCACGTGAGAAAAAAGCATTGTGAAGCTTGCAGGAAGGCACGCAGGGGGAGTGCAAAGAGAGCACGCATGCAGCGTTTGCAGAGGGCGTGCATGGAGCGTGCAGAGAGTGCATGGAGAACGCAGCAAGCATGCGAAGAGCGTGAGGAGAGCGCGCGCATGCGGTGCTTGCAGAGGGCGTGCACGGAGCACGTGGAAGAAGCGTGTGTGGAGCGTGTGAAAAGAGCATGCACGAGACGCGCAGCTAAGACCGTGCAGGGAGCGCGCACAAGCGCGCGGGGAGCAGGCGCGCAGCCCACGGAGCGAGCACACCCGCACCCAGCGTGTGCAGGAGCGCCCTGCCCGCCCGCCGCGGCGCCCAGGCCCGCGCACGCAGGCACATGGCGCTGCACAGAGCCAGGGCACGCTAGCGTGCAAGCTCGCCCAAAGCGCGCGCACACACAGGCGGCCTAAATGGGGGGCTCCCTCCTCCGCCCCCAGCTCCCCGGCTGCACCGTCCCCTAAACATGGGCTCAAACCCCTGGCCCCTAGCGCTGCCCCTCCGCCACACCTGGATTTTCTGGGAAAATCCCCCGGTTTTGGGGCGCGCACCATCGCCTCTCCCCCAGGCCTTCCCGGGAAATAGGTTTAGGATGAAAAGCGGAGAGCGGCCGGCTGAGCGAGCCGGGCCCCGGGGCACCCGGGGTGGGTGCCGGGGCACCCTGGGGTGCGCTACTAACCAATAAACTAAACATGCTACCCGGCCGGCGGCAGCACCCTTGGGTGTCTTTGTGGGACAGGGTGTCCCCCCGGGGTGGGGGCTGGGGGGGACACGAGAGGTGGGTGATAGCTGAGACCGGGCAAGCTCGGCGCAGCTGGCTGGCACCCAAGTTTCAGCTTGCAGAGCCTGGGGGACCCTTGACTGTTCACTCTTGTCCCTACTGATGGTGTCCCCAGCCGAGAGCTCGTTTCTTCTTAATTCGTCTTCCTCTGAACATGGCGGGGGGGGGACACACAGAATTTCTTCTGATTCATTAAACTCGTTAAACACCGGCGTCCCCAACCCTGCTGCCTCCGGGTGCTGCCAGTGCCACCATCACCGGGTGCTCCCACCAGCTTGGCTGAGCTGTTTGTGTCCATCTCCCTCCCCCAGCACTTCCCGGCCCCCGCGTCCGGCTATTGTCCCCCCCCATCCGGAGCCGGATCCGGCCCCGGTGCCAGCAGGGAGGGACCGGGATTTGGGGAGGAAGCGGGAAGGCTGGCCGGGGCCGGCATGGCGGGCGGCTGGGCAACGGCGTTGGGGCTGGGGCTCTGCCTGGCCACGCTGCGCCGGGGAGGTGAGTGCGGCCCCCGGGGGGGGAGCGAAATACCCTTAACTCTGCCTCCCCCCCCACCCCCTGGGGCTGAGACCGTGCACGCTCGGTGCACCCACCGTCCTCCATGTCACCCCACAGGCTGCCACCCCCCCAGCGCAGCCCCGGCACCCCAAACCGCAGCTGGTAAGGACACCCTGTGGGGATGATGTGGGTGGGGGGGGACCCCAAAAAATCCTGTCCCCCACCCATGGTGTCCCCTCCCCACCGCAGTGCTGCGGGACAATTTCCGCCTGCAGCCGGGTGATTTGGTGGCCACGGTGGGGCAAGCGTTGGAGTTGGATTGCGTCCCCCCCTCCGGGCACCCCGAACCCCGTGTCACCTGGAAGAAGGACGGGGTGACCTTGGACTTGGCGGGTGACCGGTACGTGGTCACCAACGGGAAGCTGCGAGTGGCACCGGCGCAGCGCAGTGACTCCGGGATGTACGTCTGCGTGGCGGCCAACGCGGCGGGCGAGAGGGAGAGCCGGGGCGCCCGCGTCTCCGTCCTGGGTAAGCCACGGGTGTCCCATGGGTGGGGGACATGTCACACCTGGTCCTGGTGCCACGTCCCTCGATGTCCCCCACAGAGAAGCCGACCATCGTGCGGCGCCCAAGCGACACCATGGCAGTGGCCGGCAGCACCGTGGAGCTGGGCTGCGGCGCCCAAGGTGACCCAGCGCCACGGGTGCAGTGGCACAAGGAACGTGGGGACCTGCCCTGGGGCAGGTAGGTGGTGGCAGGGTGGAGGTGACCCATCCCCAGGGTGGGGTGGTGATGGGGCTGATGGAGACCTGGTGACCTGCAGGCACGAGGTGGACCGGGAGAACACGTTGCGCCTCTACGCCGTGACGGCCACCGACGCTGGCACCTACGTGTGTACGGCACAGAGCCAGCTGGGCACCGCCGCCGCCACCGCCCGCCTCCGCGTGGAGGGTCAGTGATGACCACTGTGGCCTCCACCACCACGGGGACCCAGGGTCATCTGGGGGTCCATGCAAAGGGAGCCATCTAATAGGGGCCATCTAATGGGGGCCATCTAATGGGGTTCATCCAAGGGGGTCATCCAAGGGGAGTCTGTCCAAGGAGGGGTCCAGCCAAGGGAGGTCCATCCAAGGAAGTCGTCCATGGGGAGTCTGTCCAAGGGGCATCCATCCAAGGATATCTATCCAAGAAGGTCTATCCAAGAGGGTCCATCAAAACAGGATCCATCCAACTGACTCATCTAAGGGGGCCCATTCAAGGAGGGTCCATCAGAGGGGCTACTTCTGATGGGTGTCCGTCTCAGGAGGTCCATCTAAAGGCATCCATCCAACAGTATCCATCCAAGGAGTCCATCCAAGCATGTCTGTGTAAGGGGATCCATCTGAGGGGATGCATCCAGGTGGGTGTCCATCCAAGGGGATCCATTCAAGAGAGTCCATCTAAAGGGGATCCATCCAAGCAGGTTCCTGCAAGGGGATCTATTTATGGGGGTCTGTCCAAGGTGGGGGGGTCAATTAAAAGAGGATCCAGCAAGAAGTATCCACCCAAAGGGTCCATCTAAGGGGGACATATTGATGGGAGTCTATCATGGGGTCCATCAAAGAAGGTCCATCCAAGAGGTGTCCATCCAAAACAGATTCATCAAAAGGTGTCTGTCTGAGGGGGTCTATCCAAGAGGTGTCCATCCAAAGGGTACATCTGAGTGGGTCCTTCCAAGGAGACCCCAGGGTCTCCAGGCACGGGTATCTGGGGTGGGTGCTGAGGGACCTTGCTCCTGCCTGGTCCTGCTGTTACCTTCCCTCTGCCCCACAGACCACCTGCCAACGGGCCGGCGGGAGGCTGCGCCACGGGACCTGCTGGCGATGCGGCTGCACCTGGACAACGGCACCGCGCTGCCCGCCGCCGCCGTCCGGCTCCGCTGGCGGGTTGGTGTGATGTCAGGATGTCCCCGCCAGAGGGCTGGGATGGGACACAGGGATGAGGCTGGAGCCCCATCCCCATGTTCCATCTGTGTCCCACCCTGCCTCATAACCCTTCCCATCCCCTCCAGGTGCTGACGCCAGCACCGTTGCCAGAGGGCTACATGGTGCTGTACCGCTGCCTGCTCCCTGCCACCACCGCCTGGGTCCAGCACGATGTGGGCAGGGACCTCAGCACCGTCATCCCCGCGCTCCGCAGGGGCTACAAGTATGAGTTCAAGGTCCGACCGTACGCTGGAGGGACCCAGGGCTTGGACAGCAACAGCAGGCACCTCTGGATACCCGAGGAAGGTGCGTTGGGTGTGAGGTGCCACCAGCGATGCCCAGGTAGAGGATGAGGGGGTCTGCTGGGGGTCCCAGGGGCCTCAGCACCGCTGTCCCGGCAGTGCCAAGCGCGGCGCCCCAGCACGTCACCGTGGGCCAGGCTGAGACTGGGAACGGCACCGTGGTCGTGAGCTGGGAGCCACCTCCTCCTGAGGCCCACAATGGCATCATCCAGGGCTACAAGGTTTGGGGTGACGGGACAGGGAGGGGCCTGGGGGCTTCTGGCCAAAGAGGGTCCATCCAAGGCACCTGTCTAAGGGGGATCCATCCAAGAAAGGAGCCTATCAAAGGCAGGGGCCTATCCAAGGGTGGCCGTCCAAGGGGAAATACACCCAAGGGGTCCATCCAAGAGGGATCTCGATAAGGAGGTTTGTCCAAGGGGGCCAACCAAGGTGGAGGTCCATCCCAGGAGACCCATCTAAAGGGGGATCCATCCAAGGAGATACATCCAAGGGGTAACTCTAAGGCAGGGGGACATTCAAGTGGATCTAACCCAAGGGGGTCCATCCAAGGGGGTTCAGCCTAGGGGATTCATCTAAGGGGGTCCTCCAAGGGGTCTGTCCAAGAGGGATCCATCAGTGGGGGTCCATCAAGTGGATTCATCTAATGGGGCCCATCCAAGGGGGTCCATTCAAGGGGCGTTCGTCCATGGGCATCCATGCAAAGGGATCCATCTAAGGGGGGTCCATCCAAGGGGGTACATGCAAAGAGGCTCATCCAAGGGGGTCAATCCTGTTGGGATCCATCACGGGCGTCCATCAAGGGCATTCATCTAAAAGGGCCCGTGTTCTTGGTGCCTGCCAGGTCTGGTCAATGGGGGAGGGGTGGCAACGCCCCACCAACAGGACAGTGGACGGAGGCACCCACCACCTGGAAACCCTCCTCCCGAGCCCTGGGGCCGAATTCTGTGTCCAGGTGGCAGCTTTCAACGGCGCGGGGCTGGGGGTCCCCAGCAATGCCACCTGCAGCATCCTGGGTAGGGGACAGGGAGCAAGACAGGGTGGGGAGGGAGGTCAAAGCGGTGGCACAGGGGTGACACTGTTGGGACCCTCGCAGGGCTGACAGCGGGGAGCACCGGGGTGGTGCAGGTGCTGCGGCAGCCCGCCGTCATTGCAGCCGCCGGCTCGCTGCTCTGGCTGGCCTTGCTCGCCCTCCTCCTCCTCCTCTGCCAGCGCCGCGCCAGCCAGGACGCCGCGGCCCGCCACAGGTGAGGGGCTGTGGGGTGGGGGAGAGGGGGGGTCCCCAGCGTGGTGGGGATGGGGGTGACCTTGTGGCACCCCTCGCCCCGCAGGCTGGTGGCCGGTGACTCGCCGTGGCTCGGTGGCCCCTGGAAACCTGGCTGTGCCCCCCACAACCTCAGCAGCAGCAGCAGCCTCAGCAGCCGGCTCCTGGGCAGCGATGGCAGGGACCCCCACCCCTCCAGTGAGCCCCATGGGGACTGGGACCCCCACCCCGAGCCATGGGACCCCCACCCCTCCAGTGAGCCCCATGGGGACTGGGACCCCCATCCCGAGCCATGGTACCCCCATCCCTCCAGTGAGTCCCTGGGGCTGGGACCCCCACCCCTCCAGTGAGCCCCACGGGGACTGGGACCCCCACCCTGAGCCATGGGACCCCCACCCCTCCAGTGAGCCCCATGGGGACTGGGACCCCCATCCCGAGCCATGGTACCCCCATCCCTCCAGTGAGTCCCTGGGGCTGGAACCCCCACCCCTCCAGTGAGCCCCATGGGGACTGGGACCCCCACCCTGAGCCATGGGACCCCCACCCCTCCAGTGAGCCCCATGGGGACTGGGACCCCCATCCCGAGCCATGGTACCCCCATCCCTCCAGTGAGTCCCTGGGGCTGGGACCCCCACCCCTCCAGTGAGCACCATGGGGACTGGGACCCCCACCCCGAGCCATGGGACCCTCACCCCTCCAGTTAGCCCCATGGGGACTGGGACCCCCACCCCGAGCCATGGGACCCCCACCCCTCCAATGACCCCCTGGGGCTGGGACCCCCACCCAGAGCCATGGGACCCCCACTCTGTTCCATGGGATCCCTCACCCGCTGCCTAGGACCCTCACCGGGTGCTGTGAGACCAGCGAAGGGTGCCCAAGGACCCCACCCTATGCCTGGGACCCCCCTCGATGCCATGGGACCCCCACCTGGGTGCTCCCCGGTGCCATGGGACCCACTCTGCAGGCAGCAGGGACCTGGGGACAGACAGAGTTGAGGACGGAGGGGACAAGAGGCACCCAGCTCAGCACCCATGGGTGCCCTGACCGCTGTCACCCCCCCAGCACTGTCCTTGGAGCCATCAAGCCTTGGCCCCCCCACGCCCCCCAACAACAGCAGCCTCCACGGGGGGCACCCGCCGCCCCTTGGGGACACAGGGTGCTACGTCGGGGGGCACCCTGGGGTGCACACCTCGCCCAGCACCCCCAACCCCGCACCCTGGGAGCGCATCCGCAAGAGAGGTGGGTACCAGGGGGACACGGGGACACGGGGGGACACGGGGGAGGTGGCTCATGGCTGTGTGTTCCCTGTCCCGTGCAGAGCTGCACCAAGTGCACAGCACCCCGCTGCTCACCAGTGGCCCCGGCCACGTCCCTGGGAGCGAGTGGGGGGCGGATTTTGGGCTGGCAGCCGGGTGGCCTCAGCAAAGGGGACACGACGGTGACACCGCCACCGCTGTGCTGGCCAGAGGGGACCCACGGCAGCTGCCGGTCTTCAGCTCCCCGAAACCACGTCGGGGCAGCGCCTCGCTGGCTGCCGGCGTCACCGGCTTACCAGTGACACCCCCGAGGCCACCCCACGCCTGGCACCCACCGGTGACACGGTGAGTCTGGGTGTCCCCACCCTGGGGATGCAAACGGGTGCCCCCCACCCTGACCCTGTGCTGCAAAAGCCACCGTGTCCCTTCCACCTGCAGGTCCCCGGCCACTGCATGTCCCAGGGACACGTCCCCCAACACCAGGCACCCCAGGGACGTGTCCCAGGTCACTGGGACCCCCAGGGACATGTCCCCAGCTACCAGGCGCCCCAAGGACATGTCCCAAGTCACTGGGACCCCCAGGGACATGTCCCCAGCTACCAGGCGCCCCAAGGACATGTCCTCAGTCACTGAGATCCCCAGGGACATGTCCCCAGCCATGAGACGCCCCAAGGACATGGGCGCCACGGTCACCGGGATTCCTAGGGACACGTATCCAGCCACCCGGCACCCCAGGGACACATTCTCGGTCACTGAGAGCCCCAGAAATGTGTCACCAGCCACCAGCCACCCCAGGGACATGTCCCTGGTTGCTGAGAGCCCCAAGGACATGTTCCTGGCCACCAGACACCCCAAGGATGTGTCACCGGTCACCAGTCACCCCAGGGTCAAGTCCCCAGTCACCAGATGCCATGAGGACATGTGCCCAGCCACCAGGCAGCCCAGGGAGCCATCGCCAGCCACCAGGCACCAGAGGGACACAATCTCAGCCACCAGCCATCCTGAGGACACATCCCCAGTCACCAGGTGCCCCAGGGACATGTCCCCAGTCACCAGGCACCCCGAGATGTCCCCAGTCCCCGGGCACCACAGGGACACATTCCTGGGCAGCAGGTACCCCAAGGACATGTCCCCAGCCACCAGGCACCCTAGGGACCCATCACCAGTGACCAAGCACCAGCGGGACATGTCACCAGCCACCAGGCACCCCGAGGACACGTCTTCAGCCAACGGACACCCGAGGGACAAGTCCCCAGTCACTAGGCTCCCCAAGGAGAAGTCTCCAGGTGCTGCGCACCGCAAGGACAAGTTTCTGTCCACCAGGTACTGCAAGGCCACGTCCCTGGCCACCAGGCACACCAGGGACCCAACACTGGTGACCAGGCACCCAAGGGACGTGTTCCTGTTCAGCAGGTACCCTGAGGACATGTCACCGGTCACCAGGCACCCCAAGGACACATCCCCAGACACCAGGCACCCAAGGGACACATCCCCGGACACCAGACACCCTGATGAGAAGTCTCCAGCCCCTGGTCACCGCAGGGACACTTTCCTGGGCAGCAGGTACCCCAAGGATATGTTCCTGGTCACCAGGCATTGCAGGAACCCATCACTGGTGACCAGGCACCCAAGGGACATGTTCCCGGCCACCAGGTATCCCAATGACACATCCCTTGCCACCAGGCACCCCAGGGACAGGTCCCCACGCCCTGGCCGCCTCTCACCGGTGCTCAGTGACGGGGTCCTGACGCCGCAGCGAGTGGCCGAGGACCTGGAGATGGATCGGGACACCGTCTGCCCGAGGTACACTCCATCCCCCTGGGACACCGCCATGGTGGCAGCATCCCCTGGTGCCAGCGGTGTCCCTGCCATGTCCCCCACAGCCCCCCAGTGCCGACCATGCCACGGTCCTTCTCGCCGCCGCACACCTATGGCTACATCTATGGGCCACCAGCCTCTGAGCTGGGTGAGGAGGAGGAGGAGGAAGAAGAGGAGGAAGAGGAAGAGCAGCCAGCGACGAGGGGCTCACCGGGAGGGTCGCTGCTGAACGGCTGGGGCTCTGTCTCAGAGGACAACTTCACCAGCGCCCGCTGCAGCTTGGTGAGCTCCTGTGATGGCTCCTTCCTCCTGGACGCCAGCTTCGCCCGGGCGCTGGCAGTGGCCGTCGATGGCCTCTGCTTCAGCCTCGAGGACACCGACGGGAGCTATGGGGGTGAGCGAAGGGCTCCCGGACCCCCACTCTGACCCCCAGCACTGTCACCTCCTCAGGGAAGGTGGCCCTATCATGACACCGCGGTGATACCACCACCTCCTGCCTTCTCCCCAGTAGGTCCTTCACCACCACCATCACCCTTGGAAGGGGTCTTCTCGCCCAGGGTCCCCATCCCCACCTGGGACTGGGGGACGGCGCTGGGGGTGCCACGGAGACCCAGGATGGAAACAGCTGTGGGCATCCCACAGCACGGTGAGCAGCGCCCCGATGCAGGGGTGATGGGCACCAGGGGCGGTCCAGGGTGTCACCCGTGGCGGGGTGCTGGAAAGTGTCCCCTTTTCTTTCCAGGTGGCCACAGGATGGGGAGTGGTGGCCCCTGGGCCAGGGCAGGTGGTGAGATGGGGACAGGAGGGACAGAAGCGTGGCATTCTCCAGGGTGTAGGACGCGGCAAGGCCAGAGTCCCCTCAGCTCGGCTAAAAACCAGCTTTATTAAGAAGTTCCCAAAAAAGGGGCTCTTTGCTAACAAAAGCCATCCACAAAGGGTGGGTGGCACCAAGGTGGGCAGATGTCCCTCCTTCTCCAGCATCCTTGTCCTCCCCAAGTGTCCTCATCCTTTCCCAGTGTCCCCATCCCTCCTCAGTGTCCCCATCCCTCCCCAGATTCCTCATCCCTCCCCAGCATCCTCAACATCCTCAAGTGTCCTCATCCCCTCCAAGTGTCCTTGTCCCTCCCCAGCGTCCTCCTCCTTCCCCAGCATCCTCATCCCCCAACCATCCTCATCCTTGCCCAGCCCAAGCACTGTTGTCCATTCCAAGTGTCCCTGCCTTTCCCCAGGGTCCTTGTCCCCCTGGCTGTCCTCATCCCTGCTGACAGTTCTCATTCCTCCTGACTGTCCACATCCTTCCCCGGCACCCTTGTCCCACCTCGACCATCCTTGGCCCCCCCAAGTGTCCTCATCCCTCACAAGCCACCTTGTCCTTCCTGCATGTCTTTGTGACCCCTCCAAGTGTCCTCATCCCTCCTATCCATCCTCATCCCCAGGGTTCCCTCCTGAGCATCCTCATCAGTCCCCAACTGTCTTCACCCCCTCCCAAGGCTCGTCATCCCTCCCCACCATCCTCATCCCCCTGTGACCATCCTCCTCGTCCCTCCCTACTGTCCTTGTCCCTCCCAAGCAACCTTGTCTTACCCAAGTGTCCTCTTCCCCCCAGCAATCCTCAACCACTTGGCGTCCTCGTCCTTCCCCAGTGTCCTCGTCCCCCCAGGCATCCCTGTCCCCCAAAGTTCCTTGTCCCTCCCCAGCACCCTCATACCTCTGCAGTGTCCTTGTCCTTGTTGCTCCCATGCATACTCATCCCACCAGCTGTCCTCATCCCTTCCAACCATCCTCATCCCTCCCAGCCATCCTTGTCCCTCCCCAGTGTCCTCATCCCTCCCAATTGTTCTTGTCCCCAGGGTCCTCCTCCCTCCCTGAGCATCCTTGTCCCTCCCCAGTGACTGTCCTTGGCCTCCTCAAGGCAACCTCATCCTTCCTCAAGCATCCTCGTCCCTCCCAATTGTTCTTGTTCCCAGGGACTTCATCCCTCCTGAACACCCTTGTTCCTCCCCAGAGTCCTCGTCCCTCCCAACTGTCCTTGTCTCCAGGGTCCTCCTCCCTCCCTGAGCACCCTCCACATCCCTCCCAAGCATCCTTGTCCGTTCTGACTGTCCTTGACCCACCCCGAGTGTCCTTGTCCCCCCCTCGCGCTGCCACCCACCGGCTGCTGGCTCTATGCAACCCTGTTTATGTGGTGCCACTCAGAAATTAAAGAGCATCCTCCCCGTCCCCCCCATGTCCCCAGCCCCGTGTCCCCAGCCCTGCCACCTTGCCCTCTGCTTCATCGCTTCTCCTGCGATGGGCAGGGAAATGGGGGACCCGGGCGGCGGCGGTGGCCGGTCCCTTCACCGCGGTCCCCCGGTGTCCGGCTACGCCCCGAGCCGTGGCCGCGGGAGCTGGTGGAGCCACGGGACGAGACGCTGCCTGTCGTGGAGCAGCTGCCGGACGCTTGACCCCGGGGCAGGCAGGAGGGTTTGCCGTAGGGGACGACCTCGTCTGCAAGGGAGGGGACAAGGTCGGCGGTGACACCCCCCCGCACCCCTTTGGCACAGGGTGGGTGGCTCGGGCTTACCGCCGCGGGGCGGGCGATGGGTGACCTTGCGCTCGGCCCCCCTCGGCTCCCGCTCCGGCGAGGGGCCGGGGGTCTCGCCCGGCGGCGGCAGCGGCGGCGGTGGCAGGTCTATGGCGGAGAGGGGGGAGAGGGCTTAGCCCCCCATGAACCCCCCCTTGGACCCCCTCATTTCACACCCCCCCACTCACCTCCCGGCTGCTTTTCCCGATGGTAGCGGCTGCATTTGGGCTTCAGGCGGCTTTTTGGGGTCTCCCCGTGGGTTTTCCCTGGGGGTGATGGCAGCATCAGTTCCCCCCCCCAGCCCGTGAGCCCCCCACCCCCCCAAAATGGCCCCCCAGGGCTCACCTGTGCCAGGGGGGCGGCGGGCTCGGGGTTGGTGGCCCTCGTCAGCATCTGGACTCGGCAGGGGGCTGGGTGCCCGGGGGGGGGTGCCGGTGCCATGGGGGGGTCTCCTGGCAAAGACGGGGTGTGGGGTGAAGCCGTGGCGGGGGGGGGAGCGGAGGGGGTGCTTGGCAGCAGCCGTGGCGCTGGCGGGACACCAGCTGTGCCGGAGCAGGGGGATGCTGCGTTGCGGTGACACAGCTGGATGGCAACGGGTGGGTTAAAGCATCACAGCCGGGTGGCAGGGCCACAGCTGGATTGCGACCGGCACAGCTGGGTGAGTGCAGTGGCACAGCTGGGCGGAAGGGCCACAGCTGGATCACAGTGGCGGGGCGGTGTTGCGATGGCACGGCTGGGGCACAGCTGGATATCAATTGCACAGCTGGATGGCAAGCACACTGCTGGGTGGCAGCCACACAGCTGGATGGCAGCACAACCGGATTGCCAGCACAGCTGGATCGCAAGCACACAGCTGGATCGCAGCTGAGTGGCTGGATCACAGCACAGCTGGATCGCAACCACACATCTGGATCGCAAGCACACTGCTGGATCGCAAGCACAGCCGGATTGCAGCTGCACATCTGGATCACAGCACAGATGAAGTACAACCACCCAGCTGGGCTGTGGTGGCACAGCTGGATCACAGCACAGCTGGGTTGCCCCCGCACAGCTGGATTGCAGCAGTACAGCTGACCCAGATGCCACTGCTGCGTTGTAGTGGCATGTCCCGAATGGCGATGGCACAGCTGGATGGCGGTGGCACCACCGGATCATCCAGAGCTGGGCCACAACGGCACAGCTGGATGGCAATGTCCCAGCCAGCTGGTGACAGCGCAGCCACCTCATGGCAACACAGACGGACTGTCACACCACGGCCAGGCCACAGTGTCACTGATGGGTCACGACAGCATGGCCAGAGCATGACCCGACGTCAGGGATGGATGGTGACGACATGGATGGATCGCAAAGGGACATTTGGACCGTGGTGGGACTTCCAGACCCCAGTGGGACATTTGGACCCTGATGGCATGGCTGGACCACAATGGCACAGCAGGGCCGGATCATGACACGACTGGATTGTGATGGGACATCCAGACCCCAATGGGACATCTGGACCCCGATGGGACATCCAGAACTCCAGTGGTACTTCTGGACCACGATGGGACGTCCAGACTCCAATGGCACGGCTGGACCACGATAGCATGGCAGGGCTGGATGGTGACAACATGTCTGGACTGCCATGTGACATCTGGACCATGGTGGGACATCTGGACCACCATCGGACATCCAGACCCCTATGAGCCATCTAGACCCCAATGACACAGCAAGACCATGATGGCACGGCAAGGTCAGATCCTGACAACATGGCTGGATCACAATGGGACACATCATGGCGGGACATCCAGACCCCAGTGGACATCCAGACCCTGATGGGGAGGGACATCAAGACCGCGATGGCACAGCTGGACCAAGTGAGACCTATTTCCTACCGGAGCAGGCCGGGGCTATCGAAGTCACGAAGGCGAGGGACGTCCTCGGCGGCACGGGGTGACGGCGTCAGCGTGGCGGTGGAGCGGCAGCCGGAGGAGGCGGCGGGTGAGGACGGCGCGGTGGCACAGGGGACATGCTCACCGGGGTACCACTCCTCCACCCCCGGCCTGCGGGGTGGGGGCCACAGGGTCAGTGCTGGGGCCAGCATGGCCCAGCGCCCCCAGACTCCCACACTCACCCTCCAGCTGCCTCTTCCTCTTCATCCTCCTCCTCCTCCTCCTGGGCGCACTGGCTGAGCTCGCTGGCCGAGGGCGGCGGGGGCAGCAGCTCCGTCCAGCTCACCGCCGGCGGCTTCACCGCTTGCCCCAGCTTCTTCCTCTTGGCCCCTGCGGCGAGGAAGGATGCCAGCGTGGGGCTGCGGGGAGGGGACCGTGCCAATAGCACCCATGTGTCCCCCCACCCATCCCACCGCCCTACCGTGCTCAGCCCGGCCACGGGATGCCGGGGGGGCGGGGGCATCCATCAGCTGGGGACCCCCCCCAGGGTAGGGGGTCCCGTGCTGCGAGAAGGGCCGGGGGAAGCTGCGGAGCTCCTCGCCGCCCGCCTCGATGGTGCTGTAAACCGGCCCCTCGCCGGCCCCCGCCCCAAACTGCTCCGTCTGGGCGATGTATCGGGTGATGCCGGCCTCTGCGGAAGCCGACCAGCACCGTCAGCGTTGACCATGACCCCCCCAATCCAAGCCACCCATCCTCCTGACGACCCCTCACCGTTGTAGTATCTCTCAGTGGTCCCCAAGCAGCCGGCGGCACCAGCCACGCCGCCGCCGCGCCACGCGTCTGCCAGCCACGGGTAACCACCACCGGCGGCTGCCCTGCAAGGAGATGGGGTGAGGGGATGCCGGCGGTCGGTCAGTCGGTGCTGGGGGTGCCGGGGAGAGGTGGGGGACATCGGGGGGTTACCTGGGGCTGCCGCGCACCGGACCTGGGAAGGCGACTGCGGAAAGAGGTGGGGGTGAGGGCGGCGAGGGGCCGCGCCGGGTCCCCGCGGCACCTAGGGGCTTACCGGTGGGTGTGTAGGCGAAGGATGCTGCAAAGAGAGGGGCGGTGGGTGGGGTGAGGGGTGCTGGGGCGAGGGGGGGGTCCCAGGTGTAGCACCCCCCCCTCCATACCGGTGAAGTGGCTCAGCTCCTTCTTCCTGCGGCGGCGTCCGTAGAGCCAAGCGGCGAAGGCAGCGAGGATGACCCAGCAAGCGCCGCCGACGCCGGCGATGAAGGCCGGCCGCCTGGCCACCTCGGCCAAATGCTCGGCCACGCTGCTCCCGCCCGCCGGCCCCGCGTCCCGCTCCGCCGGGGGCGCTGCAAGGGACATGGAGAAGGGGACACACCGGCAGGGGTGCCGAGGAGGGGTCCCCAGCACCGGGGGGACCCCTGCCACCCCCGCACCCGTGGGTGCAGTGGCAACGAGGGACTCACCGATGCGGATGGGGACAGGGGCACTGCGGGCGCCCACGCCAGCGCCGGTGGCAGCAGCGACTTCAGCGTGATAAGGGACACCGGGGACCAGTCCCCGCAGCACCGTCGCCAGCACCGTCCCCTCCACACTCTGGTTGATGTGGAAGCGGCTCTCGTTGCCCAAGCACCAGATCTGAGGGGGGTGGAACAAGATGGGGACACCGTGACGTGGTGTCATGGGGGGACAGAGAGGGATCTGCCACATCCCCGTTGCCACCCGCCCTCACCCGGTAATCGCGGATGACGCCGTTCTGCTCGGCTGGCGGCGGCGGCTGCCACGAGATGCGGACGCTGGTGCCATTACCAGCCACGCTGACAGCTCGGGGTGGGGCGCTGGGGGCTGCCGGGGGGACACAAGTAGGGTGTCACCTCCAGGGGGTCCCCGGGGACCCCGACCATCTCCTCCCTCCCCGCGCTCACCCGCCTCAGGGGTGCGCAGGGCTCGCACGCCGCTGTCGGGGCCGTGGAGGTGATGGAAATAGGGTCGGACCTTGACCTCGTAGTCCTGGCCGCGGCGCAGGTCGGTGAGCAGGGCCCCCCGCTCCCCCGGCGCCTGCACCGCCCGCGCCTCCTCCCAGCGCCCGCCGCGCGGCCGCAGCAGCACCCGGTATCCCTGAAGGAAGGGTGCCTGGTGCTCCACCTGGGGACCCAAGGGGAGGGTGGGATGGTGGGGAGATGCTCTGCGCTGGGAGCCCGGTACCGGCCACGCGGAGCGGCACTCACGGTCCAGGAGAGGCGGACGGCGCCCAGCGGCAGCACCACGGGCTCCTGCAGGTGCACGGCCACTTGCGCCAACTCCCGCTGCACCTGCTCGGGGTCCAGCCCTTGCTGCGTGGGGCTGGCATCTGCCGAAAACATGAGAGGGTGGTGGGTCCATGGGCACCTCCAGCGGCATCATTGGGTGGGGACACACCCAAGGGTGGTTGGTCCTTGAGCAACTCCACTGGTGTCACTAAGTGGGGTGCACTCAAAGGTTTTGGGTACATGGGCACCTCCATCAGCATCACCAAGGAGGGATGCACAGAAAGGTGGTGGGTACATGGGTACCTCCACTGATGTCACCAAGAGGAGATGCACCCAAGGGTGGTGGGTGCATGGGCACCCCCATTGGTGTCACCAAGAGGTGATGCACTCAAGGATGGTGAGTACATGGGTACCTCCATTGATGTCAACAAGAAGAGGTGCACCCAAGGGTGGTGGGTGCATGGGCACCCCCATTGGTGTCACCAAGTGAAGATGCACCCAAGGGTGGTGGGTGCATAGGCATCTCCATTGGTGTCACCACGCAGGGACACACCCAAGGGTCGTGGGTTCATGGACACCATCACCGCCAGGTCTTACCTTGGGTGCGCACAGGCTCCGAGATGCCGCTGGGGTTGCTGAGCCCGTAGGTGTTGACCGCCCGCACCAAGAAGAGGTAGACGGTGTCAGGGACGAGGCCGCTCACCGTGTACGTCTCACTCTCCACATCGGCTGCCACCGTCTGCCACGGGCCACCCACTGCCTGGCTGCCGGGGGACAGGAATGACACAATGGTGGGGTGGCAGTGGGCCACCACATCACCCCTGGAGACAGAGAGGATGCTTGTGGGATACCTGAAAGCCTCCACAATGTAGGAGGTGACACCAGTGGCACCACTGTCCTCATTCCCTTTCCAGCTCAGGGTGACGCTGCTTTTGGTGATGTTGGTGACCACAGGGGTGGAGGGTGGCCTGGGGAGGAGGCCAGGCTCAGGGGATGGTGGGGAGAGGCTGGATCCTTCATCTGTGGGGAGATGTATGGAGATCTGGGGTGGCTTCAGACCCGGTGGCATGGTGTCCCTGGTGCGGTGACGTCCCTGTGACCCACCTTGCACGTCCAGGGAGCTGCCCCAGCGTGTCTCGCCTGCCGAGCTGGTGGCCACACACTCGTAGTACCCAGAGTCCATCACCTGCGAGGGCAAGAGCTCCTGCCCCATCACCCTGAGCACCCGTCACCTCGGCACCCACCACCCTGGGCACCCATTGCCCTTTGCACCCACTGCTCCGAGCACCCACCATCCTGAGCACTCACCACCACCTGCAGCCACTACCCTGAGCACCCACGACGCTTTGTCCCCATAACCCTGAGCTCCCACCATCTTGAGCACCCACCACCCTTTGCACCCACAACCTTTTGCCACCACCCTCCCCTGCACCCACCCACCCAAGCACCCACCACGCTAAGAAACCACCACCCTGGGCACGCAGCACCCTTCGCACACGCCACTCCTTGCACCCACCGCCCCAAGTACTCACCACCCTTTGCAAACACGACCCTTGGCACCCATCACCCTGAGCTCCCACCACCCCAAGTACTCACCACCCTTTGTAAACACCACCCATCGCACCCACCATCCATTGCACCCACCACCCTTGCACCCACCACCCTGAGAACCCATCACCCTGAGCACCCACCACCCTGGGCACACAGCACCCACCACCCCTTGCACCCACCACACTTTGTGCCCACCACCCCAAGTACTCACCACCCTTTGCAAACATCCATCACACCCACCACCCTGAGCTCCCACTACCCTGAGAACCCACCACCCTTTGCAAACACCACCCTCTGCAAACACCACCCATCGCACCCACCATCTATTGCAACCACCACCATGAGCTCCCACCACCCTGAGAACCCACCACTCTTTGCAACCACCACCCATCGCACCCACCATCCATTGCAACCACCACCTTTGGCACCCACCACCCTGAGAACCCACCACCCTGAGAACCCACCACCCTGGGCACACAGCACCCACCACTCCTTGCACCCACCACACCTTGTGCCCACCACACCTTGTGCCCACCACCCTTTGCAAACACCCATCACACCCACCACCCTGAGAACCCACCACCCTGAGCTCCCACTACCCTGAGAACCCACCACCCTTTGCAAACACCACCCTCTGCAAACACCACCCATCGCACCCACCATCTATTGCAACCACCACCCTTGGCACCCACCACCCCGAGTTCCCACCACCCCAAGTACTCACCACCCTTTGCAAACAACCCATCACACCCACCATCCATTGCACCCACCACCCTGAGAACCCACCACCCTGAGAACCCACCACCGTTTGCAAACACCACCCATCGCACCCACCATCCATTGCACCCACCACCCTTGGCACCCACCACCCATTGCACCCATCACCCATCGCACCCACCACCCTGTCCCCACCCCCCAGAGCCCCTCCCATCCCTGCAGTGCCACCCCATGGATGTTCTTGGGGGTGGTGGGTGCCCTTAGCCCCCGCTCCGGGCCGGCTCACCCGGAGGCCGGTGATCTGCAGGGTGCCATTCTCCAGCAGGCTGATGCGGGGCTGGGCACCCACCAGGGCACTCCCGTCCTTCAGCCACCCCACGCTGGCCGGGGGGTCACCACCCCCCACCCAGCACGGCAGCCACGCTGTGGCCCCCACCGGCAGCACCGTCTGGTTGGCGGGACCCCGGCCCATCACCGGCGGTGGGTGCTCAGCCATCGCTACGGTGGAAAACGGGGGGGAAAAAACAGGAATTGCTTGGTGTTGGGATGGGCGTCACTCGTGCACTGAACGCGCCCGTTCTCTGCTGGCACGGGACTTCATAGAATCATAGAATGAGTTGGGTTGGAAGGGACCTCTAAAGGTCACCTGGTCCAACCCCCCTGCGGTGAGCAGGGACATCGTTAATTAGATGAGATTGCTCAGGGTCTCATCAAGCTGGGCCTGGGATGTCTCCAGGGATGGGGCCTCCACCCCCTCCCTGGGCAACCTGTTCCAGCTCTTGCTCCGGACTTACCCTCTTCCACCTCCAGCCGCGCCTTGGCCAGGACGCTGCCGGCCACGCTGATGGCCTGGCACAGGTAGTACCCGGCGTCGGCGGGCTGCACGTCGGCGATGGTGATGGCGCCGGCGGGGCTGACGGCAAAGCGGGCGGCGGGGTGCGGGGGCTGGCCCGGGAACAGCAGCGTCTGCGGGAGCGGGGTGCGGAGGGGGCTGAGACGGGCAGGCCGGCGGAGGGTCTGAGGTGGGATGGGATGGGAATGGGGACAGGGATGGGGATTTGATGGGAGGGGGACTGGGACAGGGACGGGAACGGGGACAGGGACAGGGATGGGATAAGGATGGGGATGGGGATTTGATGGGATGGGGGCAGGAATAGGGATGGGAACAGGGACAGGGGTGGGGATGGGAAAGGAGATAGGGATGGGGATTTGATGGGATGGGGGCAGGAATAGGGATGGGAACGAGGACAGGGGTGGGGATGGGAAAGGAGATAGGGATGGGGATTTGATGGGATGAGGACAGGGATAGGGATGGGGATGGGGATAGGGATGGGGATTTGATGGGATGGGAACGGGGACAGGGACGGGATGGGGATGGGGATTTGATGGGATGGGGACAGGGATAGGGATGGGAACAGGGACAGGGGTGGGGATGGGAAAGGAGATAGGGATGGGGATTTGATGGGATGAGGACAGGGATAGGGATGGGGATGGGGATAGGGATGGGGATTTGATGGGATGGGAACGGGGACAGGGACGGGATGGGATGGGGATTTGATGGGATGGGGACAGGGATAGGGATGGGAACGGGGATGGGATGGGGATGGGGATTTGATGGGATGGGGACAGGGATAGGGATGGGAACGGGGATGGGGATGGGATGGGGACAGGGATGGGCATGGGGATGGAGACAGGGACAGGAACGGGGATGGAGACAGGGACAGGAACGAGGATGGGGATGGAGACAGGGACAGTGACAGGAATGGGGATGGGATGGGGATGGATACAGGGATGGGGACAAGAATGGGGATGAGGATGGGGATGGGATAGGGATGAGAATGGGACAGGGACGGGAACAGGAATGGGGATGGAGACAGGGACAGTGACAGGAATGGGGATGGGATGAGGGTGGAGACAGGGATGGGGACAGGGATGGGGATGGGAACAGGGGTGGGGATAGAGACAGGGATAGGGATGGGGACGGAGACAGGGATGGGGACAGGGATGGGCATGGGAACAGGGGTGGGGATAGAGACAGGGATAGGGATGGGGACGGGGATGGGAATGGGGATGGAGACAGGATTGGGGACAGTGATGGGAATGTGGGCAGGGACGGGGATGGAGACAGGGATGGGGACAGGGACAGTGACGGGAATGGGGATGGGATGCAGATGGGGACAGGGACAGACCTGGCTGCCCTCCTTCTGCCAAAAGACGGCGGGCGGCGGGTTGCCCTTGCTCTGGCACTGGAAGGTCACGCTCTGCCCGGGGGTGACAGTCTGGTCGCGGGGCCCGGTGACGAGCTGGGGGGGCACTGCCGCAGTGCGGGGAGAGAAAGGGGCTTGCCCGGCCGCTTCGCCAGCACCCACGGGTGCTCCCGCGGGGACCCCCCCTTACCGTGCACCGTGAGGGTGCCCGACGCCTCCGAGCGGCCCACGCTGTTGTCGGCCACGCAGGTGTAGGTGCCCTCGTCCTCCACCCGCAGCCGGTGGATCCGCAGCGTGTTGTCGGGCAGCACTTCCCACCTGGGGGGGAACCATGGCACCGGCAGGGGGCGGGGCGCCACGGGGATGCGGGATGCGGTGAGGATGCAGGGTGTGATGGGATACGGGGTGTGATGGGATACGGGGTGTGATGGGGATGCAGTGAGGATGCGGGGTGTGATGGGATACGGGGTGTGATGGGATACGGGGTGTGATGGGGATGCAGTGAGGATGCAGGATGTGATGGGATACGGGGTGTGATGGGATACGGGGTGTGATGGGGATGTGGGGTGAGATGGGATACGGGGTGAGATGGGATACGGGGTGAGATAGGGATGTGGGGTGTGATGGGATACGGGACGTGATAGGGATGTGGGGTGTGGCAGGGAAGAGGGATGCAATAAGGATGCTGGATACGATGAGGGTGCAGGATACAATGGGGATGTGGGATATGAGAGGGATGCAGGATATGCTAGGAATGCAGGATGTGATGGGGATGTGGGGTGTGATGGGGATACAGAATGTGCTAGGGATGTGGGATGCAGGATGCGGGATGCGATGGGGATGCGGGATGCGATGGGGATGCGGGATGCGATGGGGATGCGGGATGCAGGGTGCGATGGGGATGTGGGATGCGATGGGGATGCAGGCTGCGGGATGCGATGGGGATGCGGGATGCGCTGGAGATCCTCCATGCCATGGGGATGCGGGATGCGATGGACACGCGAGCCGCTCCGTGCACCCCGCCATCCCGCAGCGCTGCCCCCCTGCCACCCCCCAGCCACCCGGCCCCGGCCCCCGCCGCCCCTTGCCCCTCTTTACCTTCCCGCCGGCATCTCGCCCTCCTCCTTGCGCCACCGCGCCGCGGGCCGGGGGTCCCCCACCGCCTGGCAGGGGAACTCCGCCGTCCCCTCCACCAGCACCGCCTGGTTGCGGGGCCTCTTGCCGAAGGCCGGGCGCTCTGTGGGGTGGGCGGCCATCAGTCCCGCCGGGGGGGCACCCACCCCCGCAACACCCCAAAAGTGACCCCCACGCACCGAAGACCACCAACTCCGCCGGCTCGCTGGCCCTCTCCCCCACCACGTTGGTGGCCACGCAGACGTAGACGCCGGCATCACTCTTGCGCGCGCTGGCCACCATCAGCTTGCCACCGCGCATCTGGGGGGAGCCCAGGTCAACTCGGGGCGGGGGGGAGGGTCTGGGCCCCCCCCACTATGGGGTGGTTTTGGGAGGGGGCCCCTCACCGTCAGGCGCTCGTCCTTGTCACTGAGGCGGGCGCCGTCCTTCGTCCAGGAGACGCTGGGCTCGGGGTGGCCGCGGGGGGGGACGCACTCCAGCACGGCCGGGTCACCCGCCGCCACCACCACGTCCCCGGGGGGCTGGCGGAAATCGTCCCGCAGCACTGGGGGGGGGGGGGGGACACGGTGTCAGGGTCCCCATCCCCTCTGCTGTCCCCCCTCAGCGCTGCGGGGCCCAGTCCCCCCCCATCTAGCCCTGCCCCCCCCCCCCCCCAAAATAATGCCTGAGGGGTCCCAGTGGGTGACACCGATGGCCCGGGGCAGGGGGGAGGCTGGGGGTGGCACCAGGGACTTTACTGCCATTTGTTTACAATTATTTTAATTTATTTTCAAATATTCTCAATTATTTTCAAGTATTTTCAGTTATTGCCAGTTATTTTGGGGACTTTTCAATTATTTTCATTTGTTTTCACTTCTTTTCATTTCTTTTCACTTCATTAATTTTTCAGTTATTTTTTAATTTCATTTATTTTTTTATTTTCCCTTGTTTTCATTTATTTCCGCATATTGTCACTTATTTCCATTTCTTTTCCCCTTCTTTTCTCTTATTTTCAATTATTTTAACTTCCTTTATTTTCACTTATTTGCCATTATTTTAGCTTCTTTTCATGGCTTTTCTCTCCTTTCCATCTATTTTTATTTATGTTCAGCTTTTTTAAATTCTTTTTTAATTATTTTTTTATTCTTATTTATTTATTTTCTATTTGTTTTCATCTATTTTCCCTTATTTTCATTTCTTTTCACTGTTTTACTTACTTTTACTTTATTTACTTTTACTTTACTTTAGCTTTACTTATTTTCCTTCCTTTTCCCTTTATTTTCACCTATTGGCATCTTTTTTCGCTTCATTTCTTCTCGTTTATTATCGCTTCTTTTCAATTATTTTAACTTCATTTAATTACTTTCACTTATTTCCATCTATTTTCACTTATTTCCATCTATTTTTCACCTCTTTTCACTTATTTTCACTTCCATCTGTTTTCACTTTTTTCACTTCTTTTCACATATTGTCTTTTTTTTCGCTTATTTTCATTTACTTCCATCTATTTTCCCTTTTTTCCCCTTCTTTTCCCATATTGTTGGGTTTTTTCATGTTTTCACCTGTTTTCACTTACTCCCATCTATTTTCACTTCTTTTCACATATTGTCACTTCTTTTTGCTTATTTTCACTTTTTTTCCATCTATTTTCACTTCGTATTTTCATCTCTTTTCACTTCTTTTCACTCACTTCCATCTATTTTCACTTAATTTCCATCTATTTTCGCTTCTTTTCATCTATTTTCACCTCTTCACCTATTTTCACTTCCATCTTCACTTTTTTCCCTTCTTTTCCCATATTGCCATTTCTTTGCGCTTATTTTCACTGATTTCCGTCTATTTTCACCTCTTTTCACTTATTTCCATCTATTTTCCCTTTTTTCCCCTTCTTTTTCCATATTGCCGGGGGTTGGGGGGGGGGGGGGGGGGGGATTCGCCTATTTTCGCTTTTTTTTCATCTATTTTCACCCCTTTTCACCCGGCAGCGCCAGCCCCGGGGGGGGGTCGGCAGCCCCTCACCCCCCCCCAGCCGCCGCACGGGGCCGGGCTCCGCCGTGACCCCCGCCCCCCCCACCCCCCCCCGGGACTCACCGGCCACCTCCAGCGAGGCGTTCCTGCTGGTGGCCTCCCCCAGGTAGTTCCTGGCCACGCAGACGTAGACCCCCTCGTCGGGCTTGCCCCGCCGGCCGTGGAGGATGCGGAGGAAGAAGAGGGCCCCCCCCCGGGAGCAGGGTGCGGTGGGAGCGCGGGTCCTCCCGGTCCGTCTCCACCCGCTCCCCGTCCTTGTACCACTCCACCGCCGGCGCCGGGCGGCCCTCGGCCTTGCAGCTCAGGGTGGCCGGCTCCCCCCTGGAGACCAGCAGGTCCGTGGGGTGCTCCACGATGCGGGGGGGCATGTCCTCCAGCGGGGGGTGGGAGCCTGCGGGAAAGAGGGGGGGTGGGGAGGGGGGAGCTGAGTGAGCTCCGGCGGCTTGCACAGTGCTCTCCGGGCACCGTCCCCTGCTGGGCTCCCTCAGCAGCAGGTGAGATGAGGTGTGGCCAGGTCTCAGCCCCATGTATCCCCACCCAGGAGGTGAGATGACCAGGAGGTGAGATGAGGTGTGGCCAGGTCTCAGCCCCATGTATCCCCACCCAGGAGGTGAGATGACCAGGAGGTGAGATGAGGTGTGGCCAGGTCTCAGCCCAGTGTATCCCCACCCAGGAGGTGAGATGACCAGGAGGTGAGATGAGGTGTGGCCAGGTCTCAGCCCAGTGTATCCCCACCCAGGAGGTGAGATGACCAGGAGATGAGATGACCAGGAGGTGAGATGAGGTGTGGCCAGGTCTCAGCCCAGTGTATCCCCACCCAGGAGGTGAGATGACCAGGAGGTGAGATGAGGTGTGGCCAGGTCTCAGCCCCATGTATCCCCATCCAGGAGGTGAGGTGAGCAGGAGGTGAGATGACCAGGAGGTGAGATGAGGTGTGGCCAGGTCTCAGCCCAGTGTATCCCCATCCAGGAGGTGAGGTGACCAGGAGGTGAGATGACCAGGAGGTGAGATGAGGTGTGGCCAGGTCTCAGCCCCATGTATCCCCATCCAGGAGGTGAGGTGACCAGGAGGTGAGATGAGGTGTGGCCAGGTCTCAGCCCAGTTTATTCCCCCCCACACGCAGGATGGGTGCTGGTGGGGTTGGAGCAGAACCTGGATGGTATCAGACCTTGGATCCGCAGGGGCGGCGACGGAGGGACAAAGTAGCTCTGTTCCCAATAATACCCCTTTTCCATCCAGTTTCCAACTGGATATCCCTGGGGAAAGGGGGCTGGGGCTAAATGGTGCTGCGGCTAAATGGGGTTGGGGCTAAATTCCCCCCAAAAGGTGGGGTTTTTCCATCAGTTGCAAGTGATGATTTTCTGCAGCAGAGAAAACCCTTCGTTTTAAGTTTAAATCCCCCCATATTTGGTCCAGGAAAATCCCCGCCGTTGGGGCACAGGAATTAATGAATGCTCATTAATGCCGGGTTAATTAATGCTCATTAATGCCGGGGTCTGGCTGGCTGGGACGGGATGGCGTGGCCCACCCGTGTCCCCAGTGCCACCCGCGGCTGGCACTGCAGTTCAGGCGGTGGTCACTGAGTGTCACTGCTGTCCCGGGGACCGGCTGTGACACGCCAATGCACGCCCAGACACGCGTGTGCCGGCACATACGTGCACATACACGCACACGCATGAAGACGCGGGCAGCCGCGCGCGGGCAGTCATGCATCCCCACACCTCTGCACGCGGGAGTGCGCTTACAGACACACACGTGGGTGCGTTCATGCAGGGGTGTGCGTACACGCGCATACACACACATGCAGGTGCATGCACGCCTGTGCTCACACACACACACACGCAGCTGCACACGTGTGCACGCATGTGCATCCCTGCAGAGGTGGGGTGCATGCACTTGCACACGCAGTTTCACGCACAAATGTGAGCACACCTGCAGGGGTGTGTGTGCACGCTCTTACACACACGTGTGTGCATGCGTGTGCTCACACACATGTAGTTGCACACGTGCATTCGTGCAGGGGTGTGCATGCATGCACTTATACTCACAGACACGTGCACGCGTGTGAATTTCTGCAGGGGTGTGCATGCATGCACTTACACACACGTGTGCATGCCCCTGCATGTGTGTGCAAGTGCATGCACACATGTATGTGTATGTTCATGCAGGGGCACGCATGCACACGCTTACATGCACAGATGCATGTACACACGTGTGCATTCATGCAGGGATGTGCATGCACATGCTTACACAGGGACGTGCAGTTGCACGCGTGTGCATGCATGTGCATTCATGCAGGGGTGTGCATGCACGCACAGACACACACACACACGTGTGCACGCATGTGCATTCATGCAGGGGCGTGCATGCATGCACAGACACGAATTCGCACACGCATTCACACCCCATGCGCATCCACACACGCACCCTGGTGGGGCGCGCAAGCCTGTGCTCCCCCACATCCCTGCGTACCCGTGCACACGCGTGCACTCATTTACACGTCCACCACACGCGTGTCCCTGCATGTCCATGCGTGCACACGTGTGCACACGCACCCTTCGCCTGCCCCAGCTCCCGAGCGTCATGGGGACGGGGGGGATGCTGTGATTTGGGGCGCCCTGGGGAGGGCAGGAGGTGTTGCCATGGGGACGGGATGCGGCTGCCATGGGGACGGGCAGGGATGCTGCGGGGTACCGGGTACCCCCTGGGCGCAGCGGGGGCCGTGGGGGCCGCAGCTGGGCCCAGTGACTAATTGGGACACGGGGGGGCCAGGCCGGCTGTGCCGGGGCAGGGGGTCCCGCGGGGCGTTGGGGACTCCCTCCCCTCCTGATCAGCCACAGGGCTGCTCAAAAAGGGCTGAAAATTCTGGTGACACCCCCTCCCCGACCCCCCTGGGACCCACTGCCCACCCGGGCTGCCCCCCACTCTGTCCCCACTCGGGGACACGGGGCTGCTCTGGGGACATAGAGAGGGTCTGGGAACATGGGGCTGGTTTGGGGACACGGGGCTGATTTGGAGATATGGAGATAGTTTGGGGACACAGGGCTGGTTTGGGGACATGGGAACAGTTTGGGGACACAGGGCTGGTTTGGAAACATAGAGATGGTTTGGGGACGCGGGGCTGGTTGGGAGACATGGGGCTGATTTGGGGACAGTTTGGGGACATAGGGATCCCTCCTGGCTCAGGGACACAGGGCTGCTCTGGCGACATGGGGACAGTTTGGGGACACAGGGATCCCTCCTGGCTCAGAGACACAGGGATGATTTGGGGACACTGGGGGTGTTTTGGGGACACTGGGGGTGTTTTGGGGACACTGCTTTGGTTCCAGTTCGGGGTCCAGAGATCGACCTGGGGACACAGGACTGGTCTGGGGACATGGGGTCTCTCCCAGCTCAGAGTGAGGGGGTCAGTGTGGGGACACAGGGATGGTTTGGGGACACGGGGCTGGTCCTGGTTTGGAGTCTGGGGATTGGTGTAGGGACGTGGGGACAGTTTGGGGACACTGGGTCGCTCTCGGTTCGGGGACATGGGGCCAGTGTAGGGACACAGGGATAGTTTGAGGACACTGGATTGCTCCTGGTTTGGGGTCTGGGGGTTAGTCCGGGGACACGGGGACAATTTGGACACACCACGTCAGTCCCAGTTCACGGTCTGGGGGTCGGTGTGGGGACATGGGGCTGGTTTGGGAACAAGGGGTCACTCCCGGTTTGAGATTTGGGGACACGGGGCCGGTTTGGGGACACAGGGTCGGTCCCAATTTGGGACCACTGGACTGGTCCCGGTTTGGAGTCCGGGGGACCATCTGGGGACACAGCACCGCTGCCGGTTCGCGGTCCGGGAACACGGAGTCGGTCCCGGAGCGGGGACACGGGGCTGATTTGGGGACACGGGGCTGATCTGGGGACACCGAGTCGCTCCCAGATTGGGGGCAGGACCCAGTGTGGGGACACGGGGCCGGTTTGGAGACCCGGGATCGGTGCCGGCTGGGGCTGGGGGGGCGCTGCGGGCTATTTCCAGCATCGCCGCTGGACAAGGACCGGGGGCTCCGGGACGGTGGGACCCGGGGACAGCGGGACACGGGGACACGGGGACACGTACCGTTGCCGGGGAGGGGGAGCGCGGCGCCGGTGCGGTTGGTGCCGAGCAGGAGCTGGGAGGAGTTGGAGCCTTCGGCCCCCAGCGAGTCGGCGAAGAGGTTCATCTGCAGCAGCGTCTTCAGCAGGTACCGCAGCATCGCGGCCCGGGCGGGTCGGGTCGGTCCCACTCGGCACCACTCAGCCCAGTACAGCCCAGTCCGGCTCAGCCCGGCTCGGCTCGGCTCAGCCCAGTCCAGCCCAGCTCAGCCCAGTACAGCCTAGCCCGGCTCGGCTCAGACCAGTCCAGCCCAGCTCAGCCCAGTACAGCCTAGCCCGGCCCGGCTCAGCCCAGCACAGCAGAGCACATCCCAGCCCAGCCCAGCACAGCAGAGCACATCCCAGCCCAGCCCAGTACAGCCCAGCCCGGCTCGGCTCGGTTCAGCCCAGCACAGCCCAGTCCAGCCCAGTTCAGCCCAGCTCAGCCCAGCTCAGCCCAGTACAGCCTAGCCCGGCGCGGCTCGACTCAGCCCAGCCCAGCCCAGCCCAGCTCAGCCCAGTACAGCCTAGCTCGGCTCGGCTCGGCTCAGCCCAGCACAGCCCAGTACAGCCCAGCTCAGCCCAGTACAGCCCAGCTCAGCTCAGCTCATCCCAGTACAGCCTAGCCCGGCTCGGCTCGGCTCAGCCCAGCACAGCCCAGTACAGCCCAGTACAGCCCAGCTCAGCCCAGTACAGCCTAGCCCGGTGCGGCTGGACTCAGCCCAGCACAGCCCAGTACAGCCGAGCTCAGCTCAGCCCAGTACAGCCCAGCACGGCTCGGCTCGGATCAGCCCAGCACAGCCCAGCACGGACCAGTACAGCCCAGCTCAGCTCAGCCCAGTCCAGCCCAGCTCAGCCCAGTACAGCCCGGCACGGCTCGGCTCGGATCAGCCCAGCACAGCCCAGTCCAGCCCAGCACAGTCCAGCACGGCTCGGATCAGCCCAGCACAGACCAGTACAGTCCAGCACGGCTCAGCGCAGCCCAGCCCAGCCTGGGTCGGCTCGACTCAGCCCAGTACAGCACAGCTCAGCCCAGTACAACCCAGTAGAGCTCGGCTCAGCCCAGCACAGCTCGGCACAGCCCAGTACAGCTCAGCCCAGCCCGGCACAGCTCAGCCCAGCCCAGCACATCCCAGTACAGCACAGCTCAGCCCAGCACATCCCAGTACAGCCCAGCCCGGCCCGGCTCAGCCCGCGGCACCGCCCCCCGGGTGCGGGGGGGAGCGGGGGGGCGCGGCCAGAGCGGTGCGGGGGGGGTGGGAGGTGCGGGTGTCCCTGCCCCCCCTTGGAGATGGGGGGAAGGGAGGGCTCCCATACAGGGGGGGCTCCATGGGAGGGGGCGGAGGGGGAGAAAAGAGGGGGAGGTGTCGGGTTGAAGGAGGAGGAAGAGGCTGCCGGCACCCAAAGTCCCACCCGGGGGGACCCCCCCAGTGAACCCCAAAAGGCAGCTTCACACACACACACCCCGGGGAAACCCGGCTGCTGGGGGGGGGCGCAGCCTCCCACTCACGACCCCCAGCCCCGGGGGGCGCTGGCGGGGGGGGCCACCACTTCTGGGGGGGCTGGGACCCCCAGCGGCCTCGGTCTTCGCCGGGGGGGGGACACAAATGGGAACGTCTGGCCCGTTGCAAGATGCCTCCTGAATTCATAATTAGCAATTAGCCGCTTAATTAATGCGCTGGGGCTGAGGTGTGAAGCAATGCGCCTCCTCCAGCCAGCCCCCCGTTATGGGGGGGGCATTATGGGGGGGTTCATTATGGGGGGGTTCGTTATGTGTGGGTGTGTTATGGGGGGTTCGTTGTGGGGGGGTTCGTTACAGTGGCGCTAATGACACCCTTTGAATAGGGCAAAGGTGGGGGTGATGATGGGGGGGGGGTGCGGGGGTGTGGGAAGCCCCTGGGAGGAGGGGGGACGACCGGGAGGGTGACACCTGGGCGCGCACCTGGGCTGCGACGGGCGGGAGAGCGGGAGAAGAGGCCCCGCATCTGGATGGTGAGACGGGCCCCCACCTGGGGGGGAAGGTGCCCCCAGCGGGATTCACATCTGGAGGACTCTTGGGGCACAGCTGGGGAGGGGGAAGGGCTTTTTTGTGCACATCTGGGTGGTCGGGGGGAGGCGGGCACATTCGGGCGAACATCTGGGGGGGTTCAGGGCACAGCTGGGGGGTCCCTGGGGTCACAGCTGGGGACGCTTAAGCGCACATCTGGAGAGTCGGGCAGCCATGCACATCTGGAGGCGCACATGGGGGGGCGGGCGCACACCTGGGGGGCTCACCCGAGCACACACCCGCGGCTGGGCCGGGCGCACATCTGGCCCCCTGTGCACATCTGGGACCCTCCGTATCCCAGCGGACGGGCTGGCTCCCGGCTCCCGGCCCGGCGTCGGGGGGGCGATGCATTATTCATTCCCGCCCCCCCCCCCCCCCCCCCCCCCCCCCCCCCCAGCCCCGCAGCCAGGCCCGGAAAAAGTAAATAAATATTAATTTAACGGGATCACAAAAGCTTTTCCGTTGCTCCTGCCGGGGCTGCGGCAGCCCAGGGAGTTCCCGGCAGCATCAAAAAAAGGGGGGAAAAAAATTATCTGTAAAATAACGAGTTTATCCAACTGTTATCCCAATAATTCTCCGGGGTGGGAATTGAAGGTGGTGCTGGAATATTAAACGCTGTTTCCGCCCCCCCATCTCCTTTTGGGTGTCTACGGGGATGGGGCATCTCCCAGCCGGGACGAGGGGCTGGAAGGGGATGCTCATCCCGGAGAGCTTTTCCGTTCTTTTCACGGAATGCTTTGGAGAGGTTTTTAATGGGAATCCGGGAGTTTTGGGGAGCCGCAGGGACGAAAGCGCCGCCGCGTTAATGAGGCCGGAGGCGGCGGTGATGGGCTCCCGGGGCTGCCACACGCCTGTCCGTCCCCGAGACGCCTTGGGATGGGGACAGGAGACAAAAGAGCCGCCTCATCCCGATGGATAATCCCCCCCCCACCCCGGCTTCATCCCCGTTAATCAGCTGGGCAAACAGCGGGCGCGGGGGCAGCGCCTCCTTGTTAGCAGATTTATTACCGCTGCCGGCGCCTTTAATTACCCTTTTATTCGGCGATTAACGGCTGTTTGCGCAGGCTTTGCCCAAACCTCTCCCTGCCACGGCCCCAAAATCACCCCCCCTTCTCCCCCCCACCCCCCGGAATTTTTTGGCTGGGGGGAGGCTCATCCCATTCTTCCTTATCCTCATTATTCCTCCTAATTTTCGCTGCCTCCTCACTTTTTCCCTGGCAGCGGCGGGGTGGGGAAACTGAGGCAGGAAGGACGCGGGGGTAACGCCGGGCGACGACATTATTTATATGGGCAAATGAGCGGCTGCCCCCCCGGGAGCCCCCCCAGCCCCAGCCGGGCGTTGGGTCGGAAAATGCGGCTTTTTTAATATTTATAGAGGTTGGGGGGAGGTACGGGGCGGGGGGGGGGGGGGGGGGAAGGGAGGGAAAGGGGGGGTCAGGCTGGAGAGGAGCGGTGCTGGGGGGCTGGGGAGGGTGGGTTTAGGGGGTGACACTGGGATGCTGGAGAGGATGGTACTGGGATGTTGGAGGGAATGGTACTGGGATGCCTTAAGGAATGATGCTGGGGTGATTTAGGAAGTGTACTGGGATGTTTAGGGGATGATGGTGGGATGGTTTAGGGAATGACATTGGGATGCTGGAGGGGATGGTACTGGGATGCTGTAGGGGGTAATGGTGGGATGTTGTAGGGGATAATGGTGGAATAGTTCTGGGGATGACACTGGGATACTGGAGGGGATAACAGTAGGATGCTTTAGGGGATCACACTGGGATGGTTTAGGGAATGACACTGGGATACTGGAGGGGATGGTGCTGGGATGCCTTAAGGAATGATGCTGGGGTGATTTAGGGAGTGTACTGGGATGCTGTAGGGGATGATGGTGGGATGGTTTAGGGAATGACATTGGGATGCTGGAGGGGATGGTACTGGGATGCTGTAGGGGATAATGGTGGGATGTTGTAGGGGATAATGGTGGAATAGTTCTGGGGATGACACTGGGATACTGGAGGGGATAACAGTAGGATGCTTTAGGGGATCACACTGGGATGGTTTAGGGAATGACACTGGGATACTGGAGGGGATGGTGCTGGGATGCCTTAAGGAATGATGCTGGGGTGATTTAGGAAGTGTACTGGGATGCTGTAGGGGATGATGGTGGGATGGTTTAGGGAATGACACTGGGATGCTGGAGGGGATGGTACTGGGATGCTTCAAGGGATGGTACTGGGATGTTGGAGAGGATAATGGCGGGATTCTGCAGGGGATAATGGTGGGAAGGTTTAGGGGATGACACTGGGATGCTTTAGAGGATGGTGCTGGGATGCTCTAGGGAATGATGCTGGGATATTTGTGAGGAGTGTAGCGGGATAGTGTAGGCGATGATGGTGGGACACTTTAGGGGATGGTACTGGGATGCTGGAGAGGATGATGGTGGGATGCTTTAGAGAACGACACTGGGATGCTGCAGGGGATGGTATTGGGATGGTTTAGGGGATGACACTGGGATGCTTTAGAGGATGGTGCTGGGATGCATTAAGGAATGATGCTGGGATGTTTATGGGGAGTGTACTGGGATGTTGTAGGGAATGACACTGGGATGCTTTAGAGGATGGTGCTGGGATGCATTAAGGAATGATGCTGGGATGTTTATGGGGAGGGTACTGGGATGTTGTAGGGAATGACACTGGGATGTTTTAGGGGAGCACGTTGGGATGCCATAGGGTGTGATGGTGGGATGCTTTAGGGAATGACACTACAGTGTTGTAGGGGATGACACTGGGATGCTGTGGGGATGATGGTGGGATTATTTAGGGAATGACACTGGGATGCTTTAGGGAATGATGCTGAGTTGTTTCAGGGGAGTGCACTGGGATGCTGTAGGGGATGACACTGGGATGCTGTAGGGGATGGTGCTGGGATGCCCTAAGGAATGATACTGGGATGTTTTCAAGGAGCACGCTGGGATGCGTTAGGGGATGATGGTGGGATGCTTTAAGGATGCTGCGATGTCTTGGGGGAGCATATGGGGCTGCTCTAGGGGATAACGCCATGATGCTGTAGAGGAGCAAACTGGGATGCTGTAGGAGATGTCACTGGGATGCTGCAGGGGATGACACTGGGATGCACGCTGGGATGCCAGGATGTTAGAGAGAACAGTGAGACACTTCAGGGGAGGACATTGGGGTGTTGTATGTGAGGTACTGGGATACTTCAGAGGATGCCGGTGGGTGGGATGCTTTAGGGAATGACACCGGGATGCTCTGGGGGATGACGCCTGGATGTATTAGAGGATGATCCTGGTAAGCTTTAGTGGAAGCTTTAGGGGATGACAATGAGGTGCTTCAGGGGACAACGGCAGGGTGTTTTAGGGGATGATGCTGGGATGTTTCAGGAGATGGTGCTGGGATGCTTTAGGGGATGACACTGGGAAGCTTTAGGGGATGATGGTGAGATGCTTCAGGGGACGATGCCGGGGTGTGCTAAGGGACAATGCTGGGATGTTTAGGGGAGCGCAGTGGGATGCTTTAGGGGATGATGGTGGGATGATTTAGGGAACAACACTGGGATACTGTAGGGGATGGTGCCAGGATGTTCTAGGAGATGGTGCTAGGAAGATTTAGGGGAGCTTATTGGAATGCTTTAGGGGATGACACCGGGATGCTTTGGGGGATGATGCCTGGGTATATTAGAGGATGATCCTGGTAAGCTTTAGTGGAACATACTGGAAAGCTTTAGGGGATAACAATGAGATGCTTTAGGGGACAATGGCAGGGTGTTTTAGGGGATGACGCTGGGATGCTTTAGGGGATGACACTGGGAAGCTTTAGGGGATGACACTGGGAAGCTTTAGGGGATGATGCCAGGACACACTAAGGGACAATGCTGGGATGTTTAGGGGATTGCAGTGGGATGCTTTAGGGGATGATGGTGGGATGATTTAGGGGACAACACTGGGATACTGTAGGGGATGGTGCCAGGATGTTCTAGGAGACGGTGCTGGGAAGATTTAGGGGAGCTTATTGGGATGCTTTAGGGGATGATGCTGAGATGCTTTAGGGGACGATGCCAGGACACGCTAAGGGACAATGCTGGGATGTTTAGGGGAGCGCACTGGCATGCTTTCCGGGACAATACCAAGATGCTTTCGGGGATGATGCTGAGATGCTTTCGGGGACGGTGCCAGCTGCTTTGGGTGAGCAGATTGTGATGCTGCGGGGGGTGACCCGGGGGTGCCGCGGAGGACGGGTGTCAGTCTGTCTGTCCCCGCGCCTGGCAGACGCAGGAGGCCGCTGGGTCGGGGTCCCCTCGCGGGGCGTCCCAGCCCGCCTCATTACCGCCGGCCTCGGGAAAGCGGAGCCCATGTGTTCTCGAGCCGAGCGACTCGGGGTATATTAACATCCCATTTCCACCTCTTTAATCTAGAGTTTGTGGAGATCATTTATCAGCCCAGGCTCCCTCCAGGGCCGGGGGAAGCCGGGCAGAGCTCGGCAGCTGGGGCACGGCGAGAGGCGAGGGATGCTCGGCCCCGAAGGAAGCCGGCTCCGGGTTTAACAGGTAGTGGCTCATGTGCGAATGGCCAGTTTGGGACCAGCGCATCATTGGGAAAGGCTCTATCAAAGCTGGGCTTAATTGGGTGGAAGGCTTGTTTGCATGGCCGCTAATGGGGGATCAGAGGGCCGGGGACCCAGCGCTGACGGCCCTACAAAGGCAGGCAATTACTTGCTTGTCTGCATTATGTATTAACCCATCTGGGGCCGGGATATTGGCTTTGAAAGGGAGACAAAGGCGGGGGCGTGACGCTCGTCCCCCCCTCCAGCATTGCCCGCCTGAGTCCCCTTTGTGCAGCTGGCCCCGGGCTGAGGATGCTGGATGCGACCCTGAGGATGCTGGTGGGCACCAGGGCGCTGCCTCGCTCCGCGTCCCCGCACCCTCCGCCATGGCGCACCTTCCGGCCCTCACCACCCTTGCCGTAACACGCTCGTTAAGAGCTGCGGCTTTAGTTAGCCACTGTCACCATTCATAAGTTTTATACCTTTTTTTGGCGGTGGATTTTGGAGACGGGAGGTTAATTAGGAACAGATGAGTAAATTGCAGTAAACGCTAGTCTGGACCTAGTGGCTTGTCTGCTTGGCTTTTTGGCTAATTGTTAATTATCTTTGCTGAATAGGGGGGTTGGCTCATGTAGGGGAGCGTTGGGGAGCAGAGGGGGGATTCCCCACCGCTGACCTGAGCGGCTCATCCCACTCTCTGCACGTCCCTGGGGAGCTGAGGACGGCCACCACTCACTGCACGGGTGAGCCCCGGCAGAGAACAGCCACGATTCATTGCACGGGTGAGGCCTGGCTGAGAACAGCCACGATTCATTGCACGGGTGAGGCCTGGCTGAGAACAGCCACAACTCATGGCACGGGGGGGATCCTTGGCTGTGAACGGCCACAACTCATCTCACGGGGGGGATCCTTGGCTGTGAACGGCCACAACTCATCGCACGGGTGAGCCCCAGCTGGGAACGGCCACAACTCATCACAGGGATGAGCCCCACAGAGAACAACCACAACTCGCTGCCCGAAGCGACCCGCCGCAGGGCAGCTGAGAACGGGCCCAGCTCTCTCCAGGAATGACGCCGGGAGGCGCTCGGCGGGTTGGGGGGGGGACCCATGAGCCCCCCGCCGCCGTGTCATTAGCGAGCGGTCAAATGGCCCTGATGGGGACGCGGGGCTGCATCGCAATCAGCTGCTCTGGAGGAATAATGAATTTTTCAATCCCTAATTAACCGTTAACCTCATTTGCATTCCTCCCCCCCACCCCCACTAACGGCCAGCCCCTCTAATTGGGGCCTGATTAGCTCCCGGGCAGGGGGGTCCGTACAGCGCTAGGGGGCTCGAGGATGGGGGGAAGTGGCTGGTGGCCCCCCAGGGCTCAGGGACGTGGGGAGCCAGCCGCGGGGACACGCGGGCAAGGCTGGCAGCGTCCCGTGGGCTCTGGGGGCACCAGCAGCGGGAATGTCCCTTTGGGGACACGCTGCAGGGGTGGCAGCATGACATCCCTTTGGGGACACACTGGCAGTGGGAACGTCCCTTTGGGTACACAATGGCAGTAGGCACATCCCTCTGGGGACAGTCCAGGAGCAGGGACATCCCTTTGGGGATGTGTTGGCAGCAGGGACACCTCTTTGGGGACACAGTGACAGCAGGGACACCTCTTTGGGGACACGCCAGCAGTGGTGACATCCCTTTGGGGACATACCACAGTGCTGGCAGTGGGTGCATCCCTCTGGGGACACGTCGTCAGCATGGGGACATCCCTCTGGGAACATGCTGCAGAGCTGGCATTGGGGACATCCCTTTGGGGACACACCACCAGCAGGTACATCCCTTTGGGGACACACTGGCAGTGGGGACATTCCTTTGGGGACACACCACAGGGCTGGTAGTAGGGACATCCCTTTGAAGACATGGCACAGGGGTGGCATTGGGGACATCCCTTTGGGGCCATGACACAGGGGTGGCAGCAGGGACATCTCTTTGGGGACACTCCCAGGGCTGGCATTGGGGACATCCCTTTGGGGACATGGAGGCAGTGGGGACATCCCTTTGGGGACACAGTGAAGATCTGGCATTGGGGACATCCTATTGGGGACACATGAGCTGTGGGGACATCCCTCTGGGGCCATGACACGGGGGTGACAGAAGGGACTTCTCTTTGGGGTCACTCCCAGGACTGGCATTGGGGACATCCCTTTGGGGACGCGGTGACAATGGGGACATCCCTCTGGGGACATGGCACAGGGGTGGTGTTGGGGACATCCCTTTGGGGACACGGCACAGGGGTGGTGTTGGGGACATCCCTTTGGGGACACGCTGCCGAGCTGGCGTTGGGGACATCCCTTTGGGGACACCGTGGCAGTGGGGACATCCCTTTGGGGACACCGTGGCACTGGGGACATCCCTTTGGGGACACTCCCAGGGCTGGCGCTGGGAACAGCAGCCGGTGACAAAGACCCTGCCGCCCCCCCGCCCCCCCCCCCGCCCGCTGAGGGGGGGTCGATGTCCCCCTGTGTCCCCTCCCCGCCCGCAGTCCCTAATCCCTGTAATTAGAGGGGGCTAATTACGGCAGCTGATTGCTCCAGCTGCGTGCGGCGGGCAGGGACGGGCAGGAGCGGGCAGGGACAGGTAGGAGCAGGCAGGGACGGGCAGGAGCGGGCAGGAGCGGGCAGGGACAGGTAGGAGCAGGCAGGGACGGGCAGGAGCGGGCAGGAGCGGGCAGGGACGGGCAGGAGCGGGCAGGGACGGGCAGGAGAGGGCAGGGACGGGCAGGAGTGGGCAGGAGCAGGCAGGGACAGACAGGGACAGGCAGGAGCGGGCAGGGTCAGGCAGGAGCGGGCAGGGACGGACAGGGACAGGCAGGGACGGGCAGGAGCGGGCAGGGACAGGCATGGACGGGCAGGAGCAGGCAGGGGCAGGCAGGAGCGGGCAGGAGCGGGCAGGGACAGGCATGGACGGGCAGGAGCAGGCAGGGACAGGCAGGAGCGGGCAGGAGCAGGCAGGGACAGGCAGGAGAGGGCAGCGACGGGCAGGGACAGGCAGGAGCGGGCAGGGTCAGGCAGGAGCGGGCAGGAGCGGGCAGGGACAGGCAGGAGAGGGCAGGGTCAGGCAGGAGCGGGCAGGAGCGGGCAGGGACAGGTAGGAGAGGGCAGGGTCAGGCAGGAGCGGGCAGGGACAGGTAGGAGCAGGCAGGAGCAGGCAGGGACGGGCAGGAGAGGGCAGGGACGGGCAGGAGTGGGCAGGGACAGGCAGGAGAGGGCAGCGGCGGGCAGGAGCGGGCAGGGACGGGCAGGGGCAGGCAGCCCCCCCCCCCCCATCCTGCCCTTTCTCCATCCCCCGTCATTTGTTTAACCAACAACCCCCTAATTAAAGCGGGTAATGAAGGCTCTGGCCAGCCGGGGGGACCCAGGGACTCCCCAAGTTTTTTTGGGGGCGGGGCCAGGCTCGCTGCTCATTAGTCTCGGCTTAACGAAGGGGAGGCGCAGGTGGGGGGCTGGGCCCCCCGGCGAGCTGCCCCCCGGCTCATCAATCAGCGCCCCCCCCCTCGGGCGTTAATTAGGACCCCGGCGGGTGCGGGAGGTGGGGGTGGAGCTCGGAAAGAGCTGGTGCCGGGGAGGTCCCATGGCTGGGGCTGCTCAGCCCCACATCGAGGGTGCCCAGCCCCATATTTGGGGTCTCAGCCCCACATCGGGGGGGGTCTCAGACCCGGTTTTGGGGGTCTCAGCCCCACATCGGGGGGGTCTCAGCCCCACACCGGGCGTGCCCAGCCCCACGTTTGGGGTCACAGCCCCACATCGGGGGGGTCTCAGATCGGGTTTTGGGGGTCTCAGCCCCACGTTTGGGGTCTCAGCCCCACATCGGGGGGGTCTCAGACCCGGTTTTGGGGGTCTCAGCCCCACGTTTGGGGTCTCAGCCCCACACCGGGGGGGTCTCAGACCCGGTTTTGGGGGTCTCAGCCCCACACCGGGGGTGCCCAGCCCCACGTTTGGGGTCTCAGCCCCACATCGGGGGGGTCTCAGACCCGGTTTTGGGGGTTTCAGCCCCACGTTTGGGGTCTCAGCCCCACACCGGGGGGGTCTCAGATCGGGTTTTGGGGGTCTCAGCCCCACGTTTGGGGTCTCAGCCCCACATCGGGGGGGTCTCAGACCCGGTTTTGGGGGTCTCAGCCCCACGTTTGGGGTCTCAGCCCCACATCGGGGGGGTCTCAGACCCGGTTTTGGGGGTCTCAGCCCCACGTTTGGGGTCTCAGCCCCACACCGGGGGGGTCTCAGACCCGGTTTTGGGGGTCTCAGCCCCACACCGGGGGTGCCCAGCCCCACGTTTGGGGTCTCAGCCCCACATCGGGGGGGTCTCAGACCCGGTTTTGGGGGTTTCAGCCCCACGTTTGGGGTCTCAGCCCCACACCGGGGGGGTCTCAGATCGGGTTTTGGGGGTCTCAGCCCCACGTTTGGGGTCTCAGCCCCACATCGGGGGGGTCTCAGACCCGGTTTTGGGGGTCTCAGCCCCACGTTTGGGGTCTCAGCCCCACACCGGGGGTGCTCACCCCACGCCCCCTTCCCCCAAGCCCCGCCCCACCCGCTCGGCCCCTCCCATCGTCCCTCTTTGACCACGCCCCCCGTGGCCACGCCCATTCACAATGACCACGCCCCCTGCATGACCACGCCCCCCGCCCCGCCTCGGGGGTCTGCCGGAAGTCCCTCCTCCCCGCATCACTTCCGCCCCCCTCGCTCCGGCAGCTCCAACATGGCGGCGTCCTGCGGCTCCTCGCAGCTCCCGCCCGCCGAGCCGCCCCTCAAGATCCCCAAGATGGAGGTGCTGTCGCCGGGCTCGCCGGGGGCGTTGAGCGACGGCAACCCCAGCCTCTCCGACCCCTCCACCCCCAGCGGCGCCTCCCCGCTGGGCCCGGGGCCGGCGGCCGGCGGAGCCGGGCCGGGGGTCGGCGGCGGGGCGGGGGGCCGCGGCGGGGCCTCGCCCTCCGTCTCCTTCTCGCCGGGCGGCGCCGCCGCCGCAGCCGCCGCCGCCGCTTGTCGGGGGATGTCGTGGACGCCGGCGGAGACCAACGCGCTGATTGCCGTCTGGGGGAACGAGCGGCTGGTGGAGGCCCGGTACCAGCAGCTGGAGGGCGCCGGCACCGTCTTCGGCAGCAAAGCCCCCGGCCCCGCCATGTACGAGCGCGTCTCCCGCGCCCTGGCCGAGCTGGGCTACGAGCGCACCCCTTCCCAGTGCCGGGAGCGCATCAAGGTACCCCGGCGAGGGCGGGCGGCTCGGCCCGGGGGAGCGGGGGGGTCGGGACGGGTGGCCCCAGGGCTCAGCGCGGCCTTTGGGCCGGCGGGGGCGGGACATCGTGTCACCTGGGCTCAGCTTTTCGGGGTCTCCCCATGCAGGCAGCTTTCCAGAGCATCCTTCAAGCTCTGGCTGTGGGCATCCCCTGGGCTTAGCGCAGCCTTTGGTCCCGAGTGTGGGGACACTGCGTTCTCTGGAATCACCCCACCGGGGCCTCTCCATTCAGGCAGTTTTCCAGAGCATCCTCTGGCCCCGGGTGTGGGTGTCCTCTGGGCTCAGCCCAGCCTTTGGCCCTGGGTGTGGGGACACCCCATCCCCTGGGCTCAGCCTTTTGGGGTCTCTCCATGCTGGCAGTTTTCCAGAGCATCTTCTGGCCCTGGCTGTGGGGCACCCCATGCCCTGGGATCACCCCATCAGGGTCTCCCCACGGAGGCAGTTTTCCAGAGCATCTTCTGGCCCTGGCTGGGGGCATCCCCTGGGCTCAGCCCAAGCCTTTGGTCCTGCATGGGGGGTCATCCCATCCCGTGGGATCAGCCCTCAGGGTCTCCCCATGTGAACTATTTTCCGGAGCATCCTTTGGTCCTGGGTTCAGGGTCACTGTGTTCCCAGGACTCAGCCCAGCCTTTGGCACTGGTTATGGGGGCACAGTGTCCCCCGGGCTCGATCCCTTCCAGATCTCCTCTGAAGCGTCCTTTGGCCCTGAGTTTGGAGCCACTGCATCCTCTGGGCTCATCCCATCTGGGTCTTTCCATGCTGATACTTTTCTGGAGCATCCTTTGGCTCTGGGTGTGGGTGTCCCCTGGGCTCAGCCCAGCCTTTGGCTCTGGCTGTGGGGGCACCCCATCCCCTGGGATCAGCCGGTCAGGGTCTTTCCATGCTGATAGTTTTCTGGAGCATCCTATGGCCCTGGACGCAGGGTCACGGTGTCCCGAGGGCTCGGTCCAGCCTTCGACCCTGGGTCTGGAGGCACTGTGTCCCTGGGCTCAGCCTTTTGGGGTCTCCCCATGCAGGCAGTTTTCCAGCGCATCCTCTGGCCCTGGCTGCAGGCATCCCCTGGGCGCAGCCCAGCCTTTGGCTCTGGGTTTGAGGACACTATGTCCCTTGCAATCAGCCTTTCGGGGGCTCCCCATGCTGGCAGTTTTCTGGAGCATCCTGTGCCCCTGGGTGGGGGGCACCCCATCCCCTGGGCTCATCTACCTGGCTCCCCGCAGCACCCAGTTGGCATCTTCTGGCCCAGAGCAGGCTGGGCGCCATGTCCTGGGGGTTCAGCTCTCGCTCCAGCAGCGTCTTTTGGGTTCAGCGTCTTTTGGGTGGGCGCTGCATCCTTTGGGTTCAGCGACTAGGTCCCCTGGCATGGGTGGGCTGCGGCAGCATCCTTTGGTCCTGAGTGGGGAGAGATGCAACGTCCCAGCTGTTTGTGTCCCCTCACGTGGACACAGCAGCATCCTTTTCCCAGGGTTTTGAGAGCACCGCATCCCCAGGGTTACCTCCTTCGTCCGTGAGTGTGGTGGGCACCGTGGCCCTGGGTGGGTTGACTCAGTCCCCTTCCCTGTCCCCCAGCGTCTTCTGGCTGTGAGGGGGTGGCACTAGCTGCTCCTTGAAGCCCTCATGGGAAAACGGGGCTCCCAGTCACCCCAGTAGTGCAGGCTGGATCGGGCTCTGGTTGCCCTCTTGCACTTGTGGCTCCCTCCATTGCTTTGCAGTTGCTTTACGGGGTACAAGGTCTTCCCCTGGCTGGCACCAGAGCGTGCTGCGCTTTCAGGAACCTCTTTAATAATTGAGCCGCCTTAAACAGCCCCAGGGACTGCATTTCCTCTGGGTGGCAGCTTTTCAAGAGAGATTTTTCCAGCTGCATCGTTCCCTGGGGAAAAGGGAAAGGCTGACTTGGGTGTCCAGCTTGGGAGCAGCCGTTCTGTGCGCCCCGCTTTTCCGAAGAGGAGATATTTGGAGGGACCGTGGATGAGGTGGGAATCGCTGCGGGGTTTTGACATGTATAAACGTGAATGAAGCTTGGAAGGGTGAATTAAACGCTCCAAGCTCCCTCTGGCTTTCATTTTCCCCGTTCGTGACCCATTAGGCTGCCCGTGCAGCTGCTTAAAACGTCAATTGATTAAAAAAAGTAATGTTTTGTTATTGCTAGGGATCAGCGAGGGCATTTGCTTCTCTACTGTGAAATACAGCTGCGGCAGCCCAGCCTGGCTGGGATTCTCCAGGTGTGTTCACCCAGGCTGCCTTTGATTTGTAAAATACGGGAAATAAGGGATTTTGCATTATCGAGGATGCTCGGGAATGAGTGAGAGACTCGCCCTTCGGTCCCTGTTAATTAGAGCAGCCTTTGTGCCTGAAATTAGGTGGCCAAAACAAAACATCCCCCCTTCCTCGAGCTGTTTTAGTTTCCTAACATATTTTCCTCGTGTCATCTCCTTGACTCCCTGTATTTACTCCTCGGGGATTTATTTCCCTTGACCGCATCCAAATATTGCTTGAGTGGAACGTTGCTGCACCACAAAACCTCTTTGAGTCCCTGTTTTTCTTGGCGGCTCTCAAGGTGCTCGTTGCTTAAATCGCTTCTTCCACAAAACTTTGGGGTTTCCCAGAGGCTGATCCATGATGGAGGAGTTACTCGAGGCGGTTTGGCTTTGGCCGCCAGGCTCTGACGGTTTCGGGTTGTGGTGGGCTGTAGAGGGCCGTACCCGAGTCCAGAACTGGCTCTTCAGCTTCGGATGATGGAGCTGGTTGCGGGTTGTGGCAGCTTTGGGGCCAGAGGAAGCGTTTTGGTGACTGCTGGGTGATCCCATCCTCCCAGCAGTTTGTGAGCTTCTCGCAGAGGAGGGCTTCTCTCCCTTTCCCTTAAAAAGTGATGCTTGAACACATCTTTGCCCCTAAAACGTTCAAGCTTGAAAGAAACCACACCTCACATACCTATGGAACAGCACAGAGGGAATAAAAGACCACAAGGCTGATATTTATTGCCTTGCCATGGTTCCGGGAGCAGCTCCTGATGGACCTGTTAGATGTTTCTGGATCAACATGCAATACAGAATCCCAGAGTCCCAGACTGGTAGGGCTTAGAAAGGACCTCTGCTGCTCCGAGCTGCTCTCGGAGCCATTGCAAGGCAATAAATAGAAGGGACCTCTGGAGATCATCTCCTCCAACCCCCTGCCAGATCATGTCCAGGCGGGTTTGGAATTTCTCCAGAGATGGAGATTGCACACCTCTCTGGGCAGCCTGTGCCAGGGCTCTGCCACCTTTCCCCATGTTCAGATGGAATGTCCCGTGTTCCAGTTTGTGCCCGTTGTCCCGTCCCTGGGCACCACTGAGAAGAGCCTGGCCCCATCCTCTTGCCCCCCGCCCTTTAGCTCTTGCTGAGCATCGATGAGATCCCTCTCAGCCTGCTCTTCTCCAGCGGAACAGCCCCAGGGCGCTCAGCCTTTCCTCAGCACAGAGGTGCTCCAGCCCCTCAGCATCTCCGTAGCCTCCGCTGGACTCTCTCCAGCAGTTCCCCGTCCTTCTGGAACTGGGGAGCCCAGTACTGGACCCAGTGCTCCAGCTGTGGCCTCCCCAGGGCAGAGCAGAGGGGGAGGATGGATGACCTCCCTCCACCTGCAGCCATGCTCTTCTCAATGCCCCCCAGGAGACCATTGGCCTCCTTGGCCACAAGGGCACATTGCTGGCTCACGATCAACTTGTTGTCCACCAGGACTCCCAGGTCGCTCTCTGCAGAGCTGCCTTTCCATGGCCTTTGAGTTCACGGTAGGTTTTTGACCAGAATTGCTGTGAAATGAGCGTCCATCGAAAGCTGGGCTTTCTCAAGACAGCCAAGAGTTGACCTTGTTACAGGGATTACTGAGATATAGCTTCAGTAGCCGACGCCAACCCTAAAATCCCAATTTTTCTAGGATTCCAGACGTAATTGGCAGCTTGACTCTTTCATGCCCAACCAGGAGCGAAAATTGCTCCTGGGTGTGGAGGGCTCAATGCCTGAAGCCATCTTTAAGACTGAGTAGGACGACTTGAACATGCTGTTGGAGCGAGGGGAGGTGACGGACATTTCACAGTCCTCCGGTATCGGCCGAGGTGAAAACAGAGCTGGGGAGACGGCGACGAGGGAGCGCTTAGCTGCATCTTCATTTATTATCTGTAATGCTCTGTATTTCCATGATTTTCATATACTCTGACTTAATGCCCATCAAGGGAGAGTAGGGTGAGGATTTGTCGATAAGTGTAAATCATACTTAAAACAGATCAGATTCAACTTATTTTATAAATGCCTTTTAGCTAAGGACTCGATATTGGCTTTCTTCAGGACTCCTGCCTTCTCCGGACTCGGCCAAATCTTGAAGAGCGAGGTAGAAATGAGCTGGAAAGGGAAAAGTCAGCTCCGCAGAGGAAAGCTTTCCAGTGGTATCGCACAGAGGCGTTCTCCCCTAATTCGAACAGGATGCAAAGTGAGGGCCCGGTTCCGATTTTTGTCTGTCTCGTAACATCTGCACGTGCTTTTCTGCACACAAGCAGGGCTGGGAACACGACCGCTGTTGCGTTTGAGCGCTCTGGAAATGTCTGTTTCAAATTTCGGGATTCACACGTAACCGTTCCGGCAGCTTTTCCTTCGGAAAAGAGACCTTGAATCCGACTTGGTGGTTGGTAGGCCGGCGGATCGGTGAGTTCTGCAGTCGCGAGCCGCAGGAGGATTGAAACATCTCGATTTCTGTCTCTTGGGTCCCTGGAAAAGCTGTTTTCTGCTCTGTAGTTTCCTCATCCTGTTGTATCCTTAATCCTTACTTTATTTAGCAATATATTCTGACTGTCCCTATGACACATAGCTCTCATTGGTAAGTCATTTACTGAAGTGCATGTGCTTCATCCAGCCCTCCTCCTCTGTCTGAAGAGGCCAAGGATTTAGCCTGGTTTGTGTAGCCCAAAACTCATCGCCTCTCCGCAGCAGCGCCTGGAGAGCCTCTAAGTTTTAAGGTTTGACTTTAGCGCTGGTGTTTGAAGGCAGGTGATGGAATATTTGGCAAAACCCTGCTGATCCTGTGCCCTTCGCCTGGCGATGTTTCGGCCCGAGGTTAGCTGTTCGCTCGAGCTGCTTTTAACCACGGAAAAATGAGCTGTCGCCTCATGCTGTGTGAAGGCCAAAAGCCGACGTACCCTGTGTGTATTCCTTGAGATCCCTTTCCATCGGGTTGTACCCTCGGAAATCGTCGTTTCATCCGCTTCCAGCCTTCGCCCGTGGCTGCAGTGGCAGGGAGAGTGCAGGTGAGCACAGGCGTTACAGCTGCTGCTGAGCAGCGCAGAGCTGCGCGAGTCAAGGGTAATTTTCAGGCAATAAAGGCTTGTTTGGTTTTAAAGGATTCTTGGAATAACATGCTCCAGTTGTTTTTTTTTCAATACCGGATCTTATGCGTTTTTTAAGTCTGCGGAAGAGTTTCTGCTGCGTGTGTCTGTCTTCATCAAGGGTGCAATCAAAGACTCGCTCTCCTGCCGGCGCTTTGCTGGGCTGCCAGCGCTTTTGGTGCTAGAAATTCCCTGGCCGCGGTTTCAGCTGCCGAGCTTTTCTCTAGCAGAGAGAATTCCTTCCTTAAAAGTTGCCATCCGGCAGCGGGAGGCTGTTAAATTTTAGATCTTTAACATTTCTTCAGCTATCGGGTTCTATGCGCGTTCCACTTTTATTTTGTGAGCGAGCCACTGAAATTTGTTTGTCTCTCCCCGGAGCTGGTGCCGAGCCGTTTATTTGGAGGAGCGCTCTGACATCTAACTCCCGGTGGCAGGAATTCCCCAGTCCCGCTGCCGATGGCAAACCCGCCGCCCCAGGGTTGGATTTTCCATAGGGAGCGACCTCCCTCTCACCCCAGCCGGGTGACTGGAGGCTTCTGCTGGGTCGAGGTTGTCCGCTAAGCGTGTAATTTATTTTTTTCAAAAGAAAAAGAAATACTTTGAAGACAGCGGCGAAAGACTCGTGGAGGATGTAGGCACAAAGGGGAGAAGCGAATGCCGTGAACCCACATGAAACGGGAAGGAATGAAAAATTACACCTCAATATCAGCCATTGGTGTTCCCTTGCTTTAAGCTCTATGTAAAGCAACGACAGCCGGGGCTTCTTTGTGACGGGGCTGTGGTTTTAGCTGCTTTACCATGTAAACAAACTATTTTTAAATCTCGCATGAAGTGGTTTTGGAGGAAGGAAAAGCTGCACTAACCCGGCTGTCTCAGAAGCGACGTGTGCTGTCATCTAGTTTGCCCTCCTGCGTGATACGGGAGATTGGGTTTCACCCAGAACTTCATCGTTGGTCGCAATAATGTTGCGCAGAGCGACTGTCTTTTAATTTGAAGATCTCAAACAGTGGAGCATTGGTACGTTTTGTAGCAGCTGGCCAACTGTCCGCCCTCAAAACGGCTTTGCCTTCTATTTCTTTTGAAAGCGTTTTATCTTTGTCTTGCATTTGTTATCTCAGGCCCAGATCCTCATCCCAGTGGCTCCACCGGCTGCAGGTGGGGTTCAAGTTACTGCCAGGTCTTTCTTTGGCTTAAATGGATTCGGATACACTGGGTTTTCCAGGCTGGGTCGTTTTTTGTCCTCCCTTGAATTCTCTCCAGCAGCCCAGCTTCTCACCGGAGGATCTCGCAGGCCCCGGCAGGTTGGAGCAACTTTCTGTTGATGTTTATAACCTCGAAAAAAATAAACTCTTCAGTGACAAAGAACAGATTTATTTATTTTACTCCTCGGACGTATCACGTGGCTGCAGTTGAGGAGCATCGCTGGGAGGAGAGTGTCACGTGGAGCGAACCCTCTTGCAGAGAAGCTGCATCCACTCTCTCCTGCCGGGGTTTTGCAGGGCAGCGTGGCGCCGGTCGGCATCTGCCCGGCTTTGCACCTGCAGGATGAGCGTCTTTACGGTCTGGTAGCTTCTGCAGCCGCTTTGTGCATCTGCAGTACTCTGCTCTGGTGGTTCTGGCGTACCTGGGTCACCCACCGCTCACTGCGTGGGTGCAGAATGACTCCCAGAGGGAGCAGGGAGCGAGCCGGCAGGCTGTCTGCTTGAGGCAGAAACAGTTGGTGGCCAGGAACTCGTTACAGGACAAACTTGCTAAATTTGAACATTGACTCTTAATTTGGGAGCACATGGTTTTTCTCTGTCATGCTCCTTGACTACGGAGGACTTGGAAGGTGTTAAAAATCCTCCTGATTTTTATCCCCTGCCCTTAGCCAGCAGATGCAGGCAGGTGGAAATTTCAGGCATCCCATCGGCATCGATTATTGCAGAGGCTGCTTTGCCGTCAGGAAAGCGCCAGCACCAGTGGCGCAGGAGATGTTGGATGGTTGGTCATGGATTGTGTTTATTTGGGAAGTTCAGGAGAGTGAAACTGGTGTGAGTGAACTGCACCCTGGGCTCATCCCCAGCAGCGTGGGCAGGGGGGCGAGGGGGGGGTTCTGCCCCTCTGCTCCACTCTGTGAGACCCCCCTGCAGCGCTGCCTCCAGCTCTGGGGCACCAACAGCAGAAGGACACGGAGCTGTTGGAGCGGGGCCAGAGGAGGCCCCGGAGATGCTGGGAGGGCTGGAACCCCTCTGCTGTGGGGACAGGCTGGGAGAGCTGGGGGGGTTCAGCCTGGAGAAGAGAAGGCTCCGGGGAGACCTTCCAGCCCCTTCCAGTCCCTCAAGGGGCTCCAGGAAAGCTGGGGAGGGACTCTGGATCAGGGAGGGGAGCCATGGGACGAGGGGGAAGGGTTTTGCGCTGGAAGAGGAGAGATTGAGATGAGATATTGGGAAGAAATTGTTTGCTGTGAGGGTGGTGAGCCCCTGGCCCAGGTTGCCCAGAGAAGCTGTGGCTGCCCCATCCCTGGAGGGGTTCAAGGCCAGGTTGGACGGGGCTTGGAGCAACCTGGGCTGGTGGGAGGTGTCCCTGCCCGGGGCTGGGGGTGGCACTGGGTGGTCTTTAAGGTTCCTTCCAACTTGAACCGTTCTGTGATTCTATGAACGCATGCAGCTTTGAGCGCCGGTGTGGAGGTGGATTCTCTTTCATTATTCCTTCTGGTTACGCTCCATCCTGCTCAGTGTATAAATTTGGGCGCCAAGTTGGTGACACCCTCCGGACTGCTCTGGTCTCACCAGTTACCAACCCTTGACTCCTAGTCCTGGTGAAAATTGGAGTGAAATCCACCTTTGGAATTTCACGTCCAGCTTTTCCCATGGATTTAGGTATTGCTCTCCACTGGTAACGTTTTCTCAACACAACTGAAGGCAAGTGGCGTGGACCTTCCTCTAGAGCCACCCGGCCCCGCGGTGGGCACCGACACGCTGCCAGGATGGTGTTGTGCATAAAGTTTTTTAACTTTCTGAACTACGGGAGATGTTCCCCCCCTGGTGTTGCCTGTGTCGCGTTTTCTGCCACTCGGATGAAGCTTGTTTTGGAGAGGAGCATTTTCCCTCCCACCCGTGGGAGGGTTTGTGCTGCTCTTCGTCTTCTGGAGGGGCTGGTGGCCTCGCTCTGCACCTCGACGTGAGTCGGTGTGGTCCCGCATGGCTGGCTGAGAGCAGAGGTATGACCTATTGGAGTACCTCTCGGACCTCTTCGATCCAGGCTGCTGCGCTTTGGGCTTTCCTTGAAGGCAGGCTTTGGGGATGGCAGAGATGTCTGTCCCCATTCCAGGGGACATGTGAAGCTTCAAGCTTGCTGTTAGGAATGAGCATGTTTGTGAAGGCAAGACAGTCTACTGGAGCACGGCCTTCACCGCTCTAAAGTAGCGATGGGTTTTCAATGCTGTTTTTGAGCAGGTCGTGCCAGGACTAGGTTGAACCTTAGTCGTGTGTCTCTGCAAGCCGAGCTCTGGCTGCAGGACACATCTAACCCTTCCCAGAGCCTGGCTGTGGTGGGTTTTGCTGGGCTGTCTTCTCAAACTCTAACTGGTTACTCTGCTTTCCCTCCAGTGCTGTCTTAAACCAGGAGCCCAGCACGTTGGGAGACGAAGGTGCCCAGCCCTCTGTTTTCCGCGGGCAGTACCGGAGAGTTTCTTTTCCCTAGGTGTCTTGTCCGATCAGCATCAAATCCCCGAGAAGGGTATGAATAGTTTTATTCTCAGCTCTTTAATACCAGCAACCGATAGAGCGTATTTGTGGGCGGCTATTTGGAGACCCGAGGTGTCACCCACCGGCGCTGCGGGGAGGTTCCTCGCCTCTGGGCGCTGCGTATCGCTGCGGGACTGCCTCACCCAGCCGGGCCGCAGCTCTTTACACCCCGGCTTCGTTCCCGCGTGGTCGCTGGCAAAGTCCTGCCTCGTCGAGGCTGACCTTTGCAATTGGCTGTAGCAATTCTGTAGGTAATTCCTCTCCAGGCAAGAGCTTATTTTTTTTTTTAATATATTTATTTGTGATTCAGAAATTGGCAGTGGAGGGAAATCCGCTGCGGTTTTTTGTTAGGTTCTAGCTCTGGCTAACTAACCCAGCTTAAAAATACACGCCTTACCTGCCTTGACTGACGTCCCCTTTCCGTGTCTTCTAGGGGGACTTTGCTTCTTCAAGTCATTGTTCAAAGAGATCTCTGGTCCCTATGTCTGTTTCCCCTCGGGACATTCTCATCCGGTCCCATACCCAAGACCTTTGTGCCAGAGCCAAATCCTTTAGGAAGTCCCTGTGCGTTCGGGAGGCTGCGGGACTTATTTTGACTGCCACCGTGTCCCCAGGTGCCGCCATCTGTCGGATGTGCAGCCAGGTGGGGCTGGGGCCGTGGCAGATGCGTCAGGGGCAGCTCCTGCGGAGTTTTAAGGGTGGGTTTGCACGAGGCTGGTGTTCTGCAGAGGAGGGTTACCACTTGGTGTCTCCTGTTGGAGACACGTTGAAGTCGTCAGCTACCTTTCTGCAGAAGGGCTCTCCAGAGGGTTTAAGGTGTTCGCTCTTCTCCTTTTATTCTGGATTGACCACAGAAATCGGGCTTCTTGTGGCCATCTCCCATGTAAGTCTCGTGTTCTCTTGCTTTGCAAGACCTAAAAGTCCAAGTCGAGCAGAGCTCTCAGACTCCTGGAGCCAGTTCTGCTCCCACCAGCCAGCTCGGGAAGGAGGACTGCCAGACCTTTCGCAGTGCCGGCCATCCCTACGCGCCCTACGACCACTCCAGGCTTCACGACCTGTTTCTTTTCTCCCCGTATAGTTTCATCTTGTGTTGCTTGTGAGAATCCTGGCACGATGAGGGAGGAAGCTGTTTTATATTGTCATTTTTAATTTGGGACGTAGAGGCAAGAGCTCCTCTCTCCTGTTAAAGTAAAGGAGCATCTTTGGAGCTGAACGTTGTGCTGATGGTGCTCTGTGCCATCAGGAGCCTTCTAGGCCGGCTGCTGTCATTTAGTAGACTTAAATATATTAACATGGACACTCCTGTCGGCCACCGAAGTGCTCTGTGGAGCCCGTAGCGCCTCGCTGATCCAGATCAGGGACCTGGAGTTTCTTGTGTTGGACCATCTCGGGGGTTGTGCGTACAAAGCTCGCTGCGGAGTGGTTCTCCCTCGTCTGTCTGATTTTTCGCTGGGAGGACTGTGTCTGAGCCTTCCTCGAAGGCGCTGCCGCAGGCTTTTCTGACCTGTGTTTCTGTCACGCTGCAGTTCCTGCAGGGCGATCGGTTCTCCTGTGGCTTCGCTTGTAGAGAAGATGAGGGCTCGTAAGTTAGAAACGGTGAGAAAACCCACGTTGAGCTTTTTGACTGTCTCTCCTCCTCCTTTGGATGTCGTAATGATAAATTAAGCGGGGATAACCTGTCTTCATGTTGCAGGCAGTGTTGCAGAACAATAAGCAAAAGCCTCGGTCTCTTCCAGTCTGTGCAGTCACGGGGCAGTCATCAGGTCTGTTTTCAGTTACTTGTCCTAAATTTACTGGTTTCTTGCCTACCTGTATCAATATGTGTGTGTGCACTTTAGGAACCACGGAGCGGGAGTTGAGCTGGACACCGGGAGGAATAGAGGAGGTGCGTAAGAAAAACCCAGATCTTAAATTATCGGCGCTCAGAATAACCTGCTGGGAGGAAGGTGTCTGAACCCTTGAGTGCTATAAAATGGCCAGGGGAGGTTTCCTGAAGTCCCAGCAATTATTTAGGTCGGAAGAAAATCATTGTGGGAGGCGCAGGCAGCTGCAGAGGGAGAACCAGCGGGCTGGTCCACCTCACCCCTGCCACGCAGGAGCCTGGAGCGTCCATGAAACGGAGCTGATCCATGTTATTTGGAGATGAAAACCACTTAGGAAAGCAGTAGGGACAGCCTGGTGGAGAAACTGGGCAGCACCTCCCAGAGGAAAGAGCTGGTGCGACTCAATTCTCCAGGCAACAAGACCAAGGAGCCATCAGCGGCTTGTGACCTGGTGCTTTTTGAAAGCACCAAATTTGAGCTTATCTCCCTCAAATTTGAGGTTATCTGCCACCAGAAGTGGAGGTAAAGGGGCTCTCGCAGCCAGGTCCAGAAGCATTTAGGGAGTAACCTCAAAAGTACTCTTGACTTGCGAGAGTAACGAGAGCATCGCTCATTTATTTTTGCCCTGTTTTTGTGTTGCTGCCTTTAATTCTTGTGCTGGTCTCCATGGACTTGACGCTAAATTATTTTCCTGGGAAAAGAAGCCCATTTGCAGCCTGGATGAAGTAGTTAATCATGACTAGGCTACAACCCGGCATGAGATACCCCATAACCCCCTTGGTGGGGAGAGGCGTTGGAAGCACGCACACGCTTAAAATAGAGCGAGAGGCTGCGGATGTCGAGCGTTCCCAAGGGGGCTTGGCCAAGAGTGGTGAGGTTTTTTTGGTGAACCGCGCTGGGGACGGTTTGTTTAGCTTAAAGGCCGCTAATAAATGCGGCTAAATCTGCAGTTAACTCCAATGGATAAGCCGGGCAGATGGAAGAACTGGGGGATTTGGGAAATATATTTTAAAAAAAAAAATACAACTTGGGTGGATTTTAGAAAGAGTCTTGGGAGCGAAACAAGAGTTTTGCCCGAATCGCGCTCGGGGAGATTTGAGCCAAAAGGAGAGAAATCGGAGTGAAAAAGCTGGGCGATGCATCCTCCGCTGGCTGCGCTTTTCAGGGCAAACCGGACCATTTCAGACCTCCTCCATGTTCCCAAGGGGTTCTTATTGTTAAATTTTAACAACCAAATTTATCTGTACCCCCACCTTAGGGAATATCGACAGGTTTCTTGGCCGTGTCCTTGGTTCCAGGCTGATGTGGCCGGTTGGTTTTTTACCCCATTTGCAGACCGAAACTTAAAATTTGGTGGCGGCAGAATCGGGAAGGGTCCCACCTCAAACCCCTCAACAACTCTGGTCTTATTTCTGCCCGTGTTTGGTGGGATTTTATTTTGTGTTCTTTTTCCGTGTGGGTTTTTTGGTGGTTTTTTTCTTTTTTGGAACAGCAGGGTAAAACTGACTTACCGCTTAGCAGTTCTGCTTCTGCCCCCAGGGCTCGGAATATTGGGAGGAAAATGGTTAGAGATGTCTTCCTTTCCCGCTGATGCTGTTAAAGCAGTATATGAGGAGCATTAAGTAGGTTCCAGCTTTCTGGAGATGCAAAGCTTCATTTTGGGGGGAAAAAAAACCAAGTGTTTTTTGCAGTGATATGTGCGTGGAAGTCCGTCCCAGTCCTCTTCCAGAAAGCAAGGCGACAGGACAGGCTCTTCCCAAATTAATGCCTCTCTCGAACTCCAGAGGCGGCTCTGCCATACCAGCTAGAACCTGAGCAATCCAATAAACCCCATATGGGAAAAAAAAAAAAAAAAAACCCAAACATTTTCTAGCACTCTACCAATCCGAAAACCACCAAGATCCAGAAAATTTGGGGCGCATCGTTACCTTTCAGAAAGCAGAATGGTGGCAGAATTAAAACCACATAGAGGGATGCGCATAAAGATATATTTTTTTTTAATGGATTAGCGGGGAGGGGGGAAATGTGGATGGAAATTGTAGGTTTCTGGGGCTTTGCATCGCTGGCACACAGCGGGGGGGATGCTCCAGCTCGGCCGTCGGCGCGGGGTGCTGAAGGGATCCCCAAAACTACACCAGGTTTTTGGTTTGGTTTTTTTTTTGGATCTGTCTTTTCAGCCTCAGCGCTGGTTTTTGAAAGGTTTCTTAGAGCCGTCCCGGTGTTGTTTCTTACTTAATGCTTTTGCTGTGGAAGTCTGGGAATTGGGAGCATTATTGATTTGCCCTCTTTTAAATTTCAGCAGCTTCACAAGAGACAGAGTGAGTTAGTAAGGAATGCAAAATATGTAAGTAATATATATTTTCCTAGCTGAATAGCTTAGGCACGTATACATTTTGTACCTTGTGTCTTCTTACCGGAGTGAGGAAGGTTGGACCGTCTTTGCTTTGGGGGACTCCCTTCTCTTTCCCTCTCTCTCTCCTCCTGCTTCCCCTTCTCCACGCTGGGGGCACAGCACCGGCTCTGCTTTCTCCTCCTTGGCGTAGGTGTGCATTTCCTTGGCTGGTTGGTATCTCTGACTGGGGGTCTCTTGGTATTTTTTTTTTTAATTTTTTTTTTTTCCCTGTGCATTTACGTAGCAGATCTGGGGGATTTTTCTTTTTCTTTTCCTTTTTTTTTTTTTTTTTTTTGAAAGAGAATAAATCACCCAAGTTAAATCTGACGAAGCTGTCGCTGCTACGTGACTCTGTCCTGTGTCGTCGATGTTAAAGCTAAATCGGGAACGTCGGATATCTACGATGCTTCCCGGCGGGTGTAGATTAAGCTCATGAGTGTGGGGCAAAGACTGATCAGCAGAAGTAAAAAAACAAAATAAATATAAAAACAACCCTAAACTCTGCCTAGCAGCCATGTAACTGTCTACAAGTGAATGTGTGCTCCTCTGACACGCTGCCGCCTGATTAACCTGCGTTTTTCTGTCTTTAGACCCTTCGCAGGTGCTACAGCCGGGTGAAGGAGCACGGCGTCGGGAAGAGGAAAAGCAGCTACACTTTTGAGCAGCTGGAGCAGGTCTTTGGGCAGGGAGGATGGGACTCCCAGCCCTGCCAGCCCGTCCTCATCAACAGCAGCGGCTTGTACCAGGAGCTGGAGTCGGACGGCAGCACGATGGAGGAGTATTCGCAGGAGGACTGGGGAAACCACAGTCAGGATCTTCATTGCTACCAGACCGGCGAACAGGAATTGGGTAAGAAAGCCCGTCTTGGCGCATCTCCATCCTCTGATTTTAGCTGTGCTCTGTGCTCATACCTTCTCACGCATACGTATCAGAGAACCATAGAATGATTAGAGCTGGAGGGGACCTTGAAGACCATCCAGTGCCACCCCCAGCCCCAGGCAGGGACACCTCCCACCAGCCCAGGTTGCTCCAAGCCCCGTCCAACCTGGCCTTGAACCCCTCCAGGGATGGGGCAGCCACAGCTTCTCTGGGCAGCCTGGGCCAGGGGCTCACCCCCCTCACAGCAAACAATTTCTTCCCAATATCTCATCTCAATCTCCCCTCTTTCAGTGTAAAACCCTTCCCCCTCGTCCCATGGCTCCCCTCCCTGATCCAGAGTCCCTCCCCAGCTTTCCTGGAGCCCCTTGAGGGACTGGCAGGGGCTGGAAGGTCTCCCCGGAGCCTTCTCTTCTCCAGGCTGAACCCCCCCAGCTCTCTCAGCCTGTCCCCACAGCAGAGGGGCTCCAGCCCTCCCAGCATCTCCGGGGCCTCCTCTGGCCCCGCTCCAACAGCTCCGTGTCCTTCTGCTGTTGGTGCCCCAGAGCTGGAGGCAGCGCTGCAGGGGGGTCTGCCCAGGGTGGAGAGTAGTGGCTTTCGTGTTTCAGACATCGTGTTCTCCGGATGCCCGACACTGGATGTCCTTGGGGAGAAAAGGGAAGGAAATTCCCCAGTTCATCGTCAAAAGCCAAACGTGGTTCCCAAAGTATTTTAGGATCAGGATTTGAGTTTGAAGAGCCTGGCAGGAGGAGAGAAGGGCTGCGTGGCCAGAAACGGTGGAGGAGGAGGTGGCAAGATGTTCCCTGTCTCTCCTTCCCTGCTCAGTTCTGCTTCCCTTCATGGGACTGGGGAGATATTTTCCCTTTCGGTAGTGTAAATATGCTTATATCCAGATGTGTCGCCTCTTATATAGAAAAAAAAGAGCAAGCAAGCTCACAGTCCAGGCGTGAGACCTAAACCAAACTCCTCCACGTGCTTTTCTTGCCTGAATTATTGGTGTTTCTGCAAAAAAATCAATATATTAATTAATTTGGAGATCTGCTTGTTGCCTGGGGCTTATTGAACCTTGTGGAAAAGGAGCGAGGTACCATGTTCCGGGCTGAAAACGCATGCTTTGAGCAGTTTTGTGAAGCAATGGGTTGGTTTCTTTCTATTTCCATCTCTTGAGCCACTGATCTTACGGGCGCGTGTTCCTCCCGTGCCTGAGCGAGGGGGTTTTATTTTCACGGTGGAAACTTTTGAAGTCGATCAAATTCGGTGGAGACCTGGGCAAAGCGGTAGTTAGAAGGTGAATTGGATAAAGGTTCTTGGTGTGATGGCTTTTTCCACCACACCCACACCTCCCCCTGATTTGTGGGCTGAAGCAGGGAGAGGAGATGCAGTCCCATATCTGTGTTCAGGGAGGCGGGATGCTCTGAAAGAGGCTTAAATCACAGTTTCAGGGTAAAATTTGCAAGTTGGCTGTTAACCGCGTCTCGGTTCTCTCGGACTTCTTCCCTGGGGGAGTCAGAAATGAGAAATACGTGGGAGAGAAACGGTGGGGAGAAGCCGATGATACAAAACGCGTGTGACCGAGGGCTGATTCCGTCTAGCTTGGCTCGTTGTGGCGAGTCAAACCGCGGCCGCCTGGTTTGTCACCATTTTCCTTTACTGGAACCGGGGCCGTTTGCGTCCACTTGGGCTGAGGATATTCTTAATTTTCGGCCAAGGCAGGAGAAAAGCGCTCAGCGCACAACGCCTAAATGGAACGCAGATGCGTTTGTTCTGCTGCTGCTCTTACAATGTGCCGTTGAAAGCAGAATGGCCTTTTTTCTTTCTTCCCCCCCCCCCCCACTTTTTTTTTTCCTTTTAAACATATACTTTGCAATTAAATAGGTTTGTGATTTACTAGCAGGAACTGTAGTCTTGTCCCTGAAAGGTTTTGCTCTTGCAAATTGAGATCTTCACTAACGACGTCTCTTCCAAGGAAAAAAAAAAATACTATTCCGTTAGGGAGGATTTAGGAACTGGAGCTGTCTTGTGCGGAACTCCAGTGGTCTGCCTGCCTTAGGAAACAGCTCTGATTTATTTTTGATTTAATTTCAGCCTTTTTTTTTTTTTTTTTAATTTAAAATTTTTTAAATTTAAAAAAAAAAGCCCCAGGAACATAATTTAAAATATAATTATGTGTTGGAATTTTACCTTTCAGATGAAATGCCTACCACAAAAAGGACATTAAAGATAAAGCAGGAATCTTCGGAAGACACGCAGTAAGTAATTTATGAATGTTTTCCCCTGGAATGCATTTCCCTGGGGATGGCGTGCCAGGAGGGGAGGATATTTGAAACTTCTGATTGTAATTATAAATACGTTGTGCAAGACTATTCATACAGTTGGATCTGCTTTGTGCATTACTCCAGTTACCTCAGACCATCTGAAAAGCTTCCCAACTCTGTCTCCTCTTGGCTTCGGCACTCAGCAAACGGAACGAGACTTTACTACGCCGATGCACAGGCTTAAAATGCGGATAAAACCCACATCGGCTTCCTTAGGGATGGATGCGGGCAGCCTGCGGGTCGTGGGACACGCGGCCAGACTCTCGGATCTGTTTGTAATCTGATTTTTTTTTTTTGTCCCGTTTGCCCCTTTGGATGTAAGGAAAAAAAGGGAATATAGGAGGAGCGGAGGAAAGGAGGAGTGAGAAGAGGGAGGCAGTGCCCCGGTAGTTGGCTCGGCGTGAGTAATGCCTGCAGGAAAAGTTCCCCTCCTCGGTGGGAAGGTCTGCCAAAGCTTGTGACTTATTTTTATTTTCTTTTTCTAACTTCTGGATCGGTTTAATCTGACAAGCGCCGGAGCGTTTCGAATGCTTTGAGCATGTGAATCTCCCTCGCCTCGCCAACAATAACACAGAGCGTTTTGGAGAAAAAAAAAAAAAAAAAAGGGGGGAAAGGAATTGGGCCGTATTTCCTCGGAGCGGGGCTTTCTTCCAGTCTTTGGGGGTTTGAAACCCGCGGGGCGGTTGTCGATCTGTCTGCGATGGGACTGCGCCATCGCGAACTGGCCGGCAGCCCCCTCTGGGTGGGTTCCACGCACGGGTTCCCCCCGCCCCGCCGGTAACTTGTAGCGTCATCCAAAGTCAATCTGGCGTTTCCGACGGTGGAAAACGAGCTCCTGTGGGGTAGGAAGTCATCGGCACGGTACGCGTTTACGTCGTGTCCCTGCTTAGTAACGCGACGGAGGCTTTATTGTAACTAATTGAGGAAAAAAAAAAATCCTCTAAAACCTAAAAAAAAAAAAATAAAAATAAGCTTCCGTTGTAATGGCCTGGCTTCGTCAGCCTCCTCGCTTCGGGTGGATTTTCACCGTACCCAAAAGGTGACTTTTTTCTTAACCTGGAGCAAATTCAGTTTAGCGACTCGGGGATGGCCTGGAGAAAAATAGCATTTTTCGCTATAAACGTTATTATCACCTCTTGGAACAGTTTCTCAGGGATAACTTTACCTTTCAAGGCGTGCTTTAGGGAATTGCGTAGAAAATAATCCTGACTTTTCTGAGGGGAAGGCTCGGACTGCCTGACTCTTCTCTCCCAGGTTCTGTTGTGTAGAGGGACGGCTGGGTCGGATTTAGTAGATCAGACCTTTCGGGGTTTGGTGGTGGGTTTTGTGGGGTTTTTTACCCCCAAAAAAATTCCCTCTGAAATGCACAGACGTCTCTGAACTCTCAGGCATTTTGGGAAGCGTGCGGGTGATGAGCCCATCTTAGATGCTCAGCGGAAACACAAAGCATCTTCCAACAGAGATTTGCTGAAAATTGCTCTTTTTCCCCCCATTATGAGAGCAAGGAACTTTTAAACTCTGATTTAGTAGATTAAAAGCAGTCAGGAGAGGCATGGCTGATGGAAAGATAAGCCGGGTATTTATTATCTTCAAAAAATAGAATTGTGTTTATTCTTAAAAGCCACAGACGATAAAATGCCAAACCTTTTCACCTCTCTGGCCAGCGTTTTAAAATATGTATAACTTATTTCAAAGGCAGCAGGGCTTCAGTTCGTCTGCCTTGTTGGTCGAGTACGGATTGTCAGCAGAAATAACCTCAGTGGAACCGGAGGGAGCGGCGTGCGTTCGAATCCCTTGCTGAGCCTCCATCTTTGATGTGGAGAACTCGGGGTGCGGCGATGGGGGACTGTCGCGCCTGTATTGCTAAAAAATTGTCTTGAGATGGAATTTCTCTTGTTCCAGTTTGTGCCCGTTGCCCCTTGTCCCGTCCCTGGGCACCACTGAGAAGAGCCTGGCCCCATCCTCTTGCCCCCCGCCCTTTAGCTCTTGCTGAGCATCGATGAGATCCCTCTCAGCCTGCTCTTCTCCAGCGGAACAGCCCCAGGGCGCTCAGCCTTTCCTCAGCACAGAGGTGCTCCAGCCCCTCAGCATCTCCGTAGCCTCCGCTGGACGCTCTCCAGCAGTTCCCCGTCCTTCTGGAACTGGGGAGCCCAGAACTGGACCCAGTGCTCCAGCTGTGGCCTCCCCAGGGCAGAGCAGAGGGGGAGGATGACCTCCCTCCACCTGCAGCCATGCTCTTCTCAATGCCCCCCAGGAGACCATTGGTCTCCTTGGCCACAAGAACACGTTGCTGGCTCACGGTCAACTTGTTGTCCACCAGGACCCCCAGGTCACCCCCAACCTGTCCTGGGGCAGGGGGTTATTCCTCCCCAGGTGCAGGACCCTACACTTGCCCTTGGTGAACTTCATTAGGTTCCTCTCCGCCCAACCCTCCAGCCTGTCCACGCTGAATGGCAGCACGGCCTTCCGGTGTGTCAGCCGCTCCTCCCAGCTTTGTGTCACCAGCAAACGCGCCGAGGGTACGCTCTGTCCCCTCAGTCCAGGTGGTTGATGAAGATGTTGAACTGGGCCCAGTACTGACCCCTGGGGAACACCAGTAGCTGCTGGACTCCGCGCCTCCGAGCGCTGCCGTCCGGCCAGTTCTCCATCCACTGTCCACCGTGTCTCCATCGTGTCTCTGCGCAGCGCATTAGCAGGGACAGCGCTGCCTCCCTTAACCTCGGGTAGCAAATAACCGGCCTCCAAAAACATCTGAGGACGTCCGTGCGTCCCGGGTTGCCGTATTTTCGGCGGTGGAGGGATCGGAGAGCGCTGGGTAAGCTGTGGCCGGGTGCCATGCTCCATCAGCTGGGCTCTCCTTCCCTGCGTCACCATCGCATCCCCTTGGCCTCCAAATAAACTGTTTTGATTTTTTTTTTTTTGAGAAGTGAAACACCGCTTAAGCCTCTCTTCTGCTATTTAAAATTTATTTCGAGGGGCGGCGGCACTGGGGGCTTTGTGAAGATGAACTGGAAAAATCTGGGGGAGCCGGGTCCTTCGCTGGAACCAGCTGTTCCAGCCGCTTTGAAGTCTGCTTGTGTTTGGAAACAGCGCCTTAGCACGAATTGGCACCGCGGCTCGTGTCGCTCCTTGGCTGAACTGCAAAAGCTTCCGAGGAGAGAGAAACGCGGATGGCCGGGCTCCAGCGGGAGGTCGCGGTTCGGCGGCGGGGTAAAACCCAGCCCCAGGGCACCTTCCACAGCAGAAAAATGCGATTGCCCGGTGCCGCCCGGCACTGGCACGGGGAAAACCCTCTGCGAGGAGCTGGGATTTTTCTATTGGAAAATAAATAACAGTAACAATTTGACTCCTGCTGCTTATAGCTCTGCTTGGCCGAGCCGGGGAGAGGCTGGATGGAGCCCGGGAGAGCGGAGCCGAGCTGTAGGCGGGAAGAGGAGATGCTAAAACCCAAACGCAGAGCTTCTTGAAACGTCTTTGTTCCGTATTGCTCGAAGTGCAGGATTCCCTCCGTGGAAAGCCCTTCGCCGCCGTACGCGCGGTGCTGCCGGAGCCGTCTCTGGTGAAATCATTCCTCTTCCCAGCAGGAGCAGTTTGACAAGTGACTCATTTCATTATTTTATTTTTTTTTTTTCAGCTCTGTTTTGTGCTGAACTAAACTTAGCGTGAATATTTATAGGGTAATTAATAAAGGTGGGGGCTTTTTTTGCCTTTTTTTTTTTTTTTTTTTTTTTTGTCATTTCTTAACTCTGCTCCTCCGCTGTTGAATGAAAATCTGCCCACGCTGCTTCTCTCCTGTCTCTGGGTTCGGATGGGGCTGCCGTCTTCAAACCCTGTCTGCCGCGGCGAGTGAGCGTGTGACAGCGGTGACACGGTGACACGCAGGCTCGGGGCCACCACGCGGCCCGGCGCCCAGCCAGCGCTCGCCGTGTCCCTTCTCCCTCCACTCCACTTCTCGCTATTGGCCCCAGAAGGCGAATTTCCGCTTCCCGAAGACTAAAAAATGCATTTTCCAAGCCTAGCACCTGGAGAAGTGGCACGGAAGCTGGAGAGAAGCTTTGAAACGGTGCGGTATCGCCGCGGATTTGGGGTAAACGCTCCTTTTTCTCGTGCGGTGTTTCTCGCTTGCCTTCTCCTTTGCCGCTGGAAGGGGACACGACTCCTCCGAAGCGACTTAAAATCAGGAACAGGAGTTTGGTGACGATGCAACAGGCGTTTTTAACCCCCCCCGGCTCAAACGCAGCCCCGCTGGCTGAGCACATCCCCTCCTTGGAGCTCCACAAACCCCGTCACCCTCCGACCGCGGCGGGACGTGCCTGACAAAACGCCTTTTGAGGTCTCTCCAGGGCTCCTCCGGCACGGTGGCCGCTGCGAGATGGTTGGGAGAGGCGACCTGCTGGTGGCTGCGGTTCTTCCCAGCGCCGTGAGGAGCGACCCGTCTCGCCTTGGACTGTCCTGGGGGGCTTGGACACCCCACCCAAGGTGTGCAGAGCTGGGGGGCACCAACTCGCGGGCGTCACGTGGCTCGACACGGCTCTGTGGTCCGAGCCCGCTCTGCCCTGGAGGCACCAGCACTTGGAGAACCTTCCCAAAATGATGTGCGTTGTACTTAGAGCTGTAAAAGCAGGGTTTGGAGAGGAGAGGCCGTGCGTTTGGGCGTCTTCTGCAGACCCTTCCTACGATGCTACTCCCACACCTTCTCTTTTTGAACACTTATATCAATCCGATGGGGAAAAAAACCCAAAAACCCACCTGCTCCACGTAGGGATGTATTGGGCAGAAACGCAGCTGCCGCCGCCTCAAGGCGCATCCTCGTGTGGTTTGTGGGACGTCGTATCTGCTGGTGCTTGGAGAGCATCGTGTCCCTCAGCCGCCCCTCGCCCCGTCGGGGAGCTGGAAGTGATCTTCCCGAGGAGATCGTCTCCTCCCACGAGAGGAGGGAAGTCAGAAGAAGGGAAGACCCCCGCAGGAGACAACCAGCGTGACGTGGTGCAGGGATGTAAGACGCAGCGTGTTCTCCTGGTGGGACACGGCGGGGAGGAAGGATCCTCCTGGGGATGTGGCGATTCCACGGGATGGCGGTTCAGTGCTACGGATGCAGATAGAAGGAAGGAGACTTGGGGGGAGCAGGCTTTTAAATCCCATTTGTTGGCCCGGGAGAGATTTCTCCGTTACCAAACGAGACTCATTATCTTCCTACAGCTTTGATTATAGGACGATAACTCTTAAAATGAGCCGTTCTCCCTACGAGCTAATTACGCCCCGAGTGTCTCATTCATTCAGGAGGAACCTCTTCCAGAGTGTAAATCCTGCCGTGGAAATGTGCTTTGATGCCGTGTCATTACCGGGAGGGAAAAGAAATCTTTGGAAAAGTGAGGATTGCTTTTCCAGAGGGATTTCTGCTCTCCGTCCGGGCACAGGTCATCTTCACCGGCATCTTCTGCCTTCCTTCGGCCCCGGTTCTGATCCAGCGCTGGGACCAAGCCCTTCGGAGTGGCCGGGCGCTCGCTTTTCGGTTGTTTTTCCACAATTACATTAATTTTGGGGGGAATGCCGAGGTGGAGGGGTTTTGAGTGGCAAATGAGGGATAGCACCGTGGTTGTCTGTGCCGGTGGGAAGGCAGGGCCATAAGGAAGAACCCAAGAACTGAATTTTGCATTTATTTAGCGGCGCCAGCCATGTGTTCGCTCGCAATCGCTTTGGGGCAGCACGGGTGGGAGCGGGACCTGTCCGCGCCGGGGGTTTTTGGGGTTGGGAAGAGCCGAAATCTTCCTCGGAAGCAGAATTTGGGGATTTCTCATGTCTCCTTTCCTTTGCCGGATGGTCACCTGCAGAACTTTAGGTGCGAAATCCCCTTTCCAGCCGAGATGGTGGTTTGGTGGGGATATCAGAAGGAGCTGGGGTTGGGTTTTGATGTGGTTTTGCTGAAATTAATTAAAAAGCCCATCAGTTGTGGTGTCGTAATCCCTAACCTCGCCTCGCAACACAGGACGGAGATAGTAATAAATAAAAAGCGGCGGAGAAAGCTGGAAGGGATGAATATTTTCGGGAGGTGGGTGCGTGCGCCGGGACGGTTTCGCGACCGATGCCTTTATCCTTCTCTCCGTGTTTTTTTTCTTTAATTTCCAGGAAGCGCGACGTCATGCAGAACATTATGCAAATCCTGGAGTCGGTCCAGCTGAAGTGGGAGCTGTTTCAGAGCTGGACGGACTTCTCCCGGCTCCATCTTTCCAACAAACTGGCCATTTTCGGCATCGGTTACAACACCCGCTGGAAGGAGGACATCCGTTACCACTACGCCGAGATCAGCTCCCAGGTACCCCTCGGCAAACGGCTCCGGGAATATTTCAACTCGGAAAAACCGGAGGGCCGGGTCATCATGACCCGGGTGCAGAAAATGAACTGGAAAAACGTTTATTACAAATTCCTGGAGATCACCATCAGCGAAGCCCGCTGCCTGGAGCTCCACATGGAGATCGACTGGATCCCCATCGCCCACTCCAAACCCACCGGCGGCAACGTCGTGCAGTATTTATTGCCGGGAGGGATCCCCAAAAGCCCCGGTTTGTACGCCATCGGCTACGAGGAATGCCACGAGAAACCCCCCTCCCCTCCGGCCGAGCACCGGGGGCCCGATCCCGGCAACGAGACTCCTGGGGAGCTGGAGGTCCCTTCCCCGCAAGCCTCCCTCCGGCTGGATATGGAATCCGCCCGGATTATCTACTGTTACCTCGGCATCGCCGAGGTCCGGACTCTCCAGCAGTGCCTGTTTTTACATTTTCAGGCAAACACCAAAACCTTCAGCAAGGATTGGGTGGGGATCAACGCCTTTTTATCTCAGAACTGCCTCGTCGAGCCCGGCGTCTCCCCCAAATCCATCTACATCAAATTTGTGGAAGTGGAGAGGGATTTTCTTTCTGCCGGCTCTTTGGTAGAGTGCCTGGAAAAAGCCATCGGATATCCCTTAAAATTTAACAACTGAGGCTCGTCCTTCATAAGGATTCGGGCTTTCCGCCCCTTTTTTCCATCTCGCTACCAGACGCTTTGGGCTCCTGTCCCTCCGCAGCCGGGCGAGTCGGACTTTTCCGCCTGGAAAGGAGTTTTTTGGGGTGACGGGAGGTTCGCGGGGTGCATCCCGCCGGCTCAGCCCCAGCGAGCCAGCGCGGCCCGGCTCTCTCGCCGCTCGGCCCGGCCACTTTTCCCACCAAACCGGCCGGTTTTCCCACCGGAGCGGCGCGGCGAGGAGAAGCCCCCGGCCCGTGAACCGCCTGTAGGTACATTCCACGCGGGACGAGCGCGTTACACGTGGCGTTTTCATACGAAAAGCTGGGGTTTTTTTTTTTGGGTGGGGGGGCATTCTTTATTCCACAGTGTCTCATTTTGACGCATCCGTCTCTCTCTTAAGTGTTATTACGGATCTGAATAAATAAGCAATAGATAACGGCAAGTTAAACCTTGAATCACGTTAAAGGAGACTGTTTTTCAAGATACTATTGTATATAATTTAGGACTTCACTTTTTTTCACCCGTCAAGTGTTCTCCTCTCTCCAAACAGTGTTGCCTGCGAAAAGACTTTGGTTTCTGTGACGTATTCCACTTTACTCGTAGCGTTGCCATAGCCCGCTTTTTATTTTTATTTTGGTTTTTTTAACATTAAAAGAATTCCTGGCCTTTTTATTTTTTTTTTTTTGGGGGGGGGTGGGTGGGTTGTTTTTTGTTTGTTTGGTTTTTTTTTTTTGGTTTTGAGTTGTACTCGGCCTCTTCGTGAGAACAACCTGGCAGCTGGGAAATATTTTATTTTTTATTTTGTTTTTGGTTGTTGTTTTTTTTCCCATCGAACCGTGCTTATGGATACAATCAAAGCTGTGAGAAGGGGGGGGGAAGGGGGTGGGTGGGAGGGGGGGGGCACACGGGGACGGGGCGGGGGGGGAAGGACGCATTTAATGCCTTTTTCAGCTGTGTGACTCTCTCTAAGCCCCATTATCGCTTTCGGTTGGGTTTTTTATCCTCAAAAGCTCATCGATCGGTGAAGTTGTGACATACGATGAATGTGTCGGTCCTAATAAAATCAAACAAACGCGCCCCGGCTCCGGCAAATCTTCCTCCTCCTCCTGGGGTTTGGGGGGGGGGGGGTCCTCCTCCTGGGGTTTTTCCACCTGGGGCTGGGTTCCAAGGCTCGGTAGGGCCAGAGATGATTAATTAATCTATTTTATGGGAGCTGCTTTCCTTCCCCGGCGGAGATTCCTGAAATCTTTGACGATGGAGGGATGCGAAGAGAGGAAGAGGAGGGCGGCCCCCACCTCCCTCCCGGCTATTGAAATGGGGTGAATTGCCCCGAAATGGGGTGAATTACCTCCAAGAGCCTCTGCTGGGAGCCAAAGGGGGGGAGCTGTCGGCTGGAGGAGGTGAGATCCCACCAGGATCTGGCCAGGACAATCCCCCCCGAAGCCTCCTTGCTCCCCACAGCCGGATCCTGCGATCCCGGTGGGATTTACAGGGGAGACGAGGGCGAGAGGGGATTAATTCCTCCCCCCCTCTTCATCCTCCTCCTCCTCCGCCGGCGTCTAATCTCTCCCTGCTCCGAGGTCGGACGGAGGACCGGGATAACCTCGGTGGGAAGGATTGATCCCGCGGCTCCTGAAAATCAGGCACCTCCATCCACAGGGTGAAAAATGGCCTTTTGGGGGGATTTTAATTTTTTAATTTGTTTTTAAGGATGATGGCGATCGTCCCAAGGGCGGGAGGGGGGCCGGGGGGATGCTGGACCCTGCCATGTGGCTGGGGAGGTGTTAGGGGTCCCTGTGCCCCCCTCCGGGGGGGGAATATTGGGGTGCCACATTGTGCCCCCCCCCCCTTATAACCTCACTATAATTAATAATAACCCGAATAAAATAATTAATAACCCAAACAATTAGTTAATCATCGCCGATTTCTTGGTGGGGGGGCTGCTATTCACGGCAGGGGGGGGACGTCCCTGCTTCGGACCCCCCCGGGGACCCCCCATGGGGTGGGGTGGGAAGAGGCCCCGCCCCCTCGGAGGCTCCGCCCCCACCTGCGGGGCGGGTTCCCCCCCCCACCCCGGTTCCCCCCCCCGGCACCTGCTGCGGCGGCGGCTCCGGCCATGGGCGCGCTGCGGCGGGCGGCGCTGGCGCTGGCGGCGCTGCTGGGTGAGACCCGGGGCACCGGGGCCGGGGGGGGGCACCGGTGGGGGTCAGGGGGGTCCCGCGGGGGGAGGCACCCGGTAGGATCCGGTGGCACCGGGGGGGGACCTGGGAGGGACACGGGGAACCGCGCGGGGGGGGGGCACCGGGAGGGACCCGGCGGGACCGGAGCGCAGCGGGCAGGACGCGGGGGTACCGGGGGGGGGGGCACCGGGCGGGACCCGATGGTCCCGGGGACACCGGGCAGGACACGGGGAAGCTCGCGGGGGGGCACCGGGATGAGCTGAGCAGTACCGAGGGGGGCACCGGGTGGGAGCCGGGATACCGGGGGGGCAGCGGGCAGGACACGGAGGTACCGGGGGGGGGCACTCGACGGGACCCGATGGTACCGGGGGGCACCGGGAAGAGCTCAGCAGTACCGAGGGGGGCACCGGGTGGGAGCCGGGATACCGGGGGGAGGCACAAGGCGGGACCTGGCGGTAGCGGGGGGCGGGGGGGGCAGCGACAGGACCCGGGGAACTTGGCGGGGGGGGGGGGTCACCGGGCAGGACCCAAGGTACCGGAGCGCATCGGGCAGGACACGGGGGTACCGGGGCGGGGGGGTGTGTGTCACCGGGCACGACTCACGGCGACCGGAGCTCACCGGGCAGGACGCAGGGAAGCTGGGGGGGCACCGGGTGGGACATGGAGTGGCCGGGGGGGGCATCCATCGAGCCCCACGGGAGCTGGGGACCCCCGGGCAGGACCCTGGGGAGCTCTAGGGGGGCACCAAGGGGGTCACAGCAGCCCCCAGCCCCTCTGTGTGTCCCTGACCCCCCCCGGTCCCGCAGGCAGGAGGGTGCTGGGGGGGCCCCAATCCGCCCCCGGCCCCGCTTCAGGGTGTCCCGAGAGGGGAAAAATCCGCGTCCTCCAGGAAAAGCCACTTTGCTCCTTGGAGCTGCCGGACGGCACCTTCCAGCACCCGCAAACCAAAAGCCACCCTGGGGGCAGGGGGGGGGGGACGACAACCCCCCAGTGTGTTGGAGCCGATAATTCACCCCCCCCTGCATGGCGTCAGGTGGAAAAAAATCCCATTTTTTTCCCATTTTTTTCCTCCATGATAGAAACCTGCCGCCTCCCTGTTTACTGGGGCTTTACGTTCGCCCCAGCTGGCCGTGGGGCGCCGGGTCTCCACCCCTCTCTTTCTGTGGGGTTCTTCTCTCCTTTCCCCCCCCCCCCCCCAAAATTCCCAACCCCAGTTGAGTTTGTCTGGAAACGCCCCAGTTGCTCCGAAGGGAAGCGTCCCTTGGCGTTCCCGGGGAAGGAGAGGCCTTTGGGGAAAGGAAACGGCCCCGAAGACAATGGCAGCGGCGTTTCCTCCTGGCGGGACACTGGGTGGGGGTGTCCCCCCCGGAGCCGGGGGGGGTTTTGCTCCTTGAAGGTGTTTTTTTTTATTTTTTTCCATGATAAAAATTAATTAAAGAGCGTTGGGATGAGGCGCGGGGGTCGCTTCGGCCTTAAATCCCACCGGGATGCTCCTTCGCTGCATCCCGATGGCGTTAATTTGCTCCGAGGTTGTGATTTGCCCCCCAAAAAAGTCCCTCCCGAGCCCTGGGATGTGATGCCGGTGGGAGCGGGAGCACGAAACCGCAGCGAAAAGATGCTTTTGAGCCCCAAAATGGGTGGTTTTCCTTGAAGTTTGCTTTCAAACATCCCGGCCCCACCCTGTGGGATCCATACGGGATCGTGATGGGAAAAGCAAAACAAGGGGTGATGCTCGGCATCCCCAATCCCTTCCCTATTCCCAATCCCATCCCCATTCCCATCCCAATCCCATCCCATTCCCCTTCCCAGTCCCGTCCTCATCCCATCCCCTACCCATTCCCCATCGCATCCCATCCCATTCCCACTCCATCCCATCCCATCGCCGCCTCCTTCTCCCACACCAGGGGTTAAAGCCTGTTTCTATCTATAGCAAAGTCACGTCGTCTTATTATTATTTTATTTAATTTTTTCTTTTTTTTTTTTTTTTTTTTTTTTTCCCAAATTTGGCCTCTCCGGAGGATACGGCGCTTTCTGCCCCCACCCCCACCCCGGGGTCGTGAGAAAAGCCGCCGGGGATTTTCCCAAGGGATGCCGCTCCGCAGCCCGGCATCTCCTATCTGCCCGGTTATAAATAGTCGGAATTAAGGGAAGGAGGGGGGGGAAAGAAAATCAAACCCAAAATTTAAAAAAAATAAAATAATAATCCGGGTGACTCTGTCGCCTCGCCGAGATGCTCCTTGGCCTTTTTCCGGGGTGGTTTTTTTCCGGCCGGATTCCCGCCGGGGATTTTACATCCCAAGCTGGGGCTCTCGGGATTTCATTTGGGTGCAGGTTTCACATGACTCCGGCGCCTTAATCCCACGGAGCCGGGTCATCAAACCTCCAGCCCATAATACTCCAGGAGTTAATAGTTTGGGGGGGGGGGGGGGCGGATGGTTTTTGGGGGGTGTCAGGCCGAGCCTTGAGCCGGGAAACAGCTTTTTTGGGATGAAATGATGCGATTTGAGGCCAGAATTTAATATAAGGAGGAGGATTGAGGCGGCTGAAGGCGCACGGGGACGGAATGGGATTATTTTTCCGTAGGGAAAAAAATTGAAAGGTGAATTTTAAACGGTTTTGTTTGGTTTTTTTTTTCCCTTAGGGAAAAAAATTAAAAGTGTTTTTAAAGGGAAATTTAATTTTTTTTTTCCTCCAAGGGAAAAAAAATAAGGGTATTTTTAAAAGCGAATTTTAAGGTATTTTTTTCCCCTCGGGAAAAGAAATTTAAGGGTAAATTTCAAGGTATTTATTCCATAGGGAAAAAATTTAAGGGTGTTTTCAAAGGTGAATTTAAAGCTGGTTTATTTTCCCCAGGGGAAAAAAAAAATTAAGGTAAATTTAAAGGTGGAAAAAAAACTTGAAGGGTAAACTGAAAGGCATTTATTCCGTAGGGAAAAATGGAAAGGTAAATTTAAAGGCATTTATTTTTCCCCCCAGGGCAAAAAATTTAAGGGTGTTTTTAAAGATTAAATTTAAAGGTATTTATTCCCTAGGGGGAAAATGGAAAGGTATTTTTGGAGGTAAATTGAAAGGAATTTATTCCGTTGGGAAAAAAAATTTAAGGTTTTTTTTTTTTTTTAGAGGTAAATTTGAAGGAGTTTATTCCACAGGGAAAAAAAATTAAGGGTTTTTCAAAGGTAAATTCAAAGGTACTTTTCAAAGGTCAATTGAAAGGTATTTTTTTTCCAACGGGCAAAACTCCTGGCAGATGGGCTGGAGCGGAGGGAAACCCCCCGGGCAGGTGCTGAGCTCGGGGCGCTGGATAAAAATCCAGGTTTTTCAGCCCAAATAGCAGCCGGGAAGGTCCCGAGATTCCCCCCCCCGCCCCCCCGATATGTGTATTCGCGCCGGGAGCGGCTTAATTTTTTCGATCTGGTTAAAGCATTAGAGGATTTGAAGCGCGGAGGTGGCTAAAGCCGGGGCTGATGCCAAAGGGTTCGGTCCCGTGCCCGCCGCTCGAGCACCAGGAATTTTTAAGCTCCGAAAATTCCCAGCTGAGGAATTTTGGGGTGAATTCTGCAAGGGGAAAAAAGGAGATTTTTTTTTTTTTTTTTTTTTTTTTTTTTTTTTTAGGAAGCGAGCATCCTCCGGCTACGGATCCATCCAGCTGGAGGGGGGAGGATGGAGCCGCGGTTGGCTGTCGCTGTGGTTTGAGGGCGATGGGGCAGCGGCAGAGTTAACATAGTCGTCATTAGGTTTCAGAGTGAACGTGGTGCAGGACGAGCAGAGGGAGCCTGGGCTGCGGCTGGCGCTGGCGGGTTGAGCCCCACGGGGCTGTTTTCATGCCCAGGAGCGTGATGGAAAACCCCGAGCTGATGCCGGAGCATCTTTTCCCCCTCCGGAGCCTGGATTTCCCCGGGGCCGCCCAGCGCCCTTTGGCCCATCCCCCTGGGTTTTGCTCCCCAAAAATGATGTCGACAGGTGAAAAACCTGGATTTTTTTTTTTTTTCCCTGCTGTTGGGGATGTTGGGGAGCCAGGGTGTCACGTAATGGCACCATCAGCATCATTAATGAACTTGTGAAATAATAATAATAATCATAACAAGTTTTAATTTTTGTTATAAATTACAAATTCCAAATCATTTTTATCATGATTTAATAATGATGATTTTTTAAATTATTGTTATCCTCGTCCTCACTTTTCTGAGTCTCACCACAACTATTCTCATTACTCTTATAAAAATACACTTATATTCGTAACTATTACAGACTGTGTATTAATACGATCTCTTTTATTCGAGAAATCCCCACATAATTATTACCTTCCGGATTATCTCCATTTCATCCCATTCTATTTATAATGGCTGAAAAAAAAAAGTGGATTTTCCCAGCCGTTGGGGAGGTTTGGGAGCCGCGGCGTCATTTAATGATGCCATCTGCATCATTAATGAACTATATTATTATTATTATTATTTATATTAGCATTATTATTAGCCTTCATTATTATTAGCATTATGATCACTATTATCATCACTTCAATCATTATTATGATCACTGTTATCGCTGTCCCATCCCCACAATTATCACTATTCTTACAAAAATCTAGGTGTATTTATCATTATTGCAAATTCATTCTCTATTTTATTATGGAAATCGCGATTTAATTATTAGGCGCGTTACGTTTTCTTACGTATCGCCCAGGTTTAGCACAATTATCTCTATAAAACCACGGGATTCTGATGCAGTTCCCGTTCTTCTTCCCCGCTGCGTGTTTCACTCCGCAGCGTCGCTCAATGTAATTAATAACACTAATAATAATAATTATTGGGCGGGCTCCCCGCTGCCACCCCCGTCGCCCGCCCGCGTCCCCCCCCCCCCCCCCCCCACGCCAGGACTTAAGGGTTTATGTTCTTAGCCCGAGGGAGCTATTTTTAAGCATCTTCCCCAGACCGGGGCCGATTTCTCCCGTTTTTTTTTCACCAGAGAAAGGAAATTTGGGGGTTTTTTTTATTTTTTTTTTTTTTTACTTTTATTTTTAATTCTTTTTGAATTCCTGGGAAGACTTATCGGCTGGAGCAGAGTTTCCTGCCCCGGGAGCTGGAAGGCTCCGTCCGGAAACCGCGCCGATGCCTTGCCGGGAGGGGGGATGAACGGATGCAGGAGGAGGCTAAAAATACCACCCCCCCAGCGCCTTGTTTGCCTCTTCCCACCCTGGAAAAATCCCATGGAAACCTCCGAGTCCATAGGGAAGAGGGCAAAGCCGTCAGAGGCTCCCTAAATCCTTCAAAAGCAGGGATATTTCCCCAAATCCCAGGTGGCGGAGCAAGGATTTGGGATGCTGGGGGAGCATCACCCTTTCCTCCCCCCCACCCCCCGCATCCCAATCCAGAGCATCCCTGGGGCGCTGGCAGGAGCGGGGCCAGCTGGGGACACGGATCGATGGGCAGGATGCGGGGATGGAGCCGCCGGGATGCGGGTCCTCGCTGGCATTCCCCTGGGGAAAAAAAAAAACCCGCCGCAGACCCGGCCTCGCCTGAGCCGATTAATTTTCCGGCTGAGCCTTACGGGCAAAGCCAGGGAATAATCTTCCCCCAGAGCCCAGCATCCTTCTGCGCTCCGTGGTACCTGCTCCTATCCTGATGCCTGCTCCCAGTGGGGTTTGGGGATGCTGGGGACACAGGGATGGGGTATTTGGGATGGGGTGGGGTATTTGGGACGGGACATCTGGGATAGAATATTTGGAATGGGATGAGATGAGTTGGGATGGGACATTTGGAATGGGATGGGACATTTGGGATGGGATGAGATGGGGTGGGACATTTGAGATGGGATATTTGGGATGAGATGAGGTATTTGGGATGGGATGAGGTGGGATGGGATATTTGGGATGAGATGACATGGGGTATTTGGGATAGGATATTTAGAATGGGATGAGATAAGTTGGGATGGGACATTTGGGATGGGACGGGGTATTTGGGATGGGATGAGATGGGATATTTGGGATGGGATGAGATGAGTTGGGATGGGACATTTGGAATGGGATGGGACATTTGAGATGGGATGAGATGGGATGAGATAAGGTATTTGGGATGGGATGAGGTGAGATGGGATATTTGGGATGAGATGAGATGGGGTATTTGGGATTGGATGGGATATTTGGGGTAGAATATTTGGGATGGGATGGGATGGGGGGGGAGTGGCCTCCCGGTTTAGCACCAGCAGGAAAAGGGGGGATGCTGGGATGATGGGGACAGCTCGTGAGGTGCATATGGATGTGTCCTCCCCCAAATCCCATGGGATGGAGGATCTGGCACCCCAACACTGCACTCACGGGGGGGGCCCAGCTGCGGGAGCCCCCGGGGGAGAAGCAGCAGCCCCTGGTGGGGGGGTGGTATGGATTTTCAGCCGGAGATTTTCCCATCTTGGGAGGAGGAAAGGGGGATGGGAGGGCTCGGCATTGTCCTGCATCCTCTGGAGCAGCCAGAAAGCCCTTCCCACGGCAGGGAAGGAGGAGAAACGTCTTCCCGGCCCAACCTCCTAACGATAACCTGGGAGTGTTGGGGTTTCCCTTGGGAACAGGGAGGTTTTCCAACAATTGGCGGGGTTTTTGTGGAAAAATGGCAAATGGGGTTGAGTCACGTCCCGTTTTCTTCCCTCTCCGGCCATGAGCAGGTGTCTCCTCAGCTGTGCTGGAGGTGCACGTGGGGACGGGCTCGGTCTTCTCGGTGGAGGGGCAGCAAGCGGTGCTGCCCGCCTGGTACACCAGCCGCTCCCAGAAGAAGCCCTACATCACCTGGCTGCTGGATAAGGAAGATGCCGACCCCTTCCAGGTCAGCAGTGGGGCGGGGAGGGAGGGCGACCCACTGGGAGGAGGCCATGGTGGAGGGGTTCTCATGGTGTCCATGATGGGGAGGCACCCGTGATGGGGGGGAAGGTCATGGTGCCCACCATGGAGAGGTGCCCACCATGGGATGGTGCCCATGGTGGGAGAGAAGCTTGTAGTGTCCATGATGGGGTGAAGCTCATGGTGCCCACCATGGGGTGGTGCTCATGGTGGGGGGAAAGCTCATGTTGCTCATCATGGGGGAATGCTCATGGTGGCCACCATGGGGAGGCGCCCGCCATGGAGTAGTGCCCATGGTGCCCATGGTGGGGGGGAAGCTTGTGGTGTGTCCATGATGAGGTGGTGGCCATGATGGGGTGAAGCTCATGGTGCCCATGGTGAGGGGGAAGCTTGTGGTGTGTCCATGATGAGGTGGTGGCCATGACGGGGTGAAGCTCACCGTGCCCATGGTGGTGAGATGAACATGATGGAGGAATGCTCATGGTGGCCATGATGGGGAGGCGCCCATGATGGGGGGGCAAGCTTCTGGTGCCCATGATGTGAAGTTCATGGTGCCCACCATGGGGTGGTGCTCATGGTGGGTGGGAAAGCCCATGATGGGGAGGTGCCCACCATGAAGTAGTGCCCATGGCACCCATGGTAGAGGGGAAGCTTGTGGTGTGTCCATGGTGAGGTGGTGTCCATGATGGGGTGAAGCTCATGGTGTCCAAGGTGGGAGGGAAAATTATGGTGTCCATGATGAGGTGGTGTCCATGATGATGTAGTGTCCATGATGGGGTGAAGCTCATGGTGCCCACCATGGGCAGGTGCCCACGATGGGGTGGTGCTCATAGTAGGGGGAAAGCTCATGGTGCCCATGATGGGAAGGTGCCCACGATGGGGGGAACCTCATGGTGCCCACAATGGGGACGTGCCCACAATGTCACGGATAAAACACCTCAAAGAAAGGCCACCTGAAGAGCAGCAGGAAGGAAATGCAGCCACTCCAGCCAGGAAGCCAGCTTCTCCGGGCACCCAGCTGAGGTGCCTCCATGCAAATGCACAGAGCACAGGAAACAAGAGGAGTTAGAGACGTCCTCACACCTCCAGGGCTATGATCTCCTTGGCATCACGGAGACGTGGTGGGATGACTCCTATGACTGGAGTGTGGGAATGGAGGGATACAGACTCTTCAGGAAGGACAGGCAGGGGAGACCAGGAGAGGATGTTGCCCTCTATGTCAATGACCAGCTGGAGTGCATGGAGCTCCACCTGGGCATGGATGAAGACCCAACGAAGAGCTTATGGGTCAAGATTAAAGGGAACGCAGGGACAGGGGACATTACAGTAGGGATCTGCTACAGGCCACCTGACCAGGACGACAGAGCGCATGAGGCCCTCCATAGACAGATAGGAGTGGCATCGCGTTCACAGACCCTGGTCATCATGGGGGACTTCAGCCACCCCGATATCTGCTGGAAGGACAACACAGAAGGGCACAAGAAATCCAGGAAGTTCTTGGAATGTATCAATGCCAAGTTTCTTCTTCAAATGGTAGAGGAGCCAAGAAGGAGAGGAACTATTCTGGAGCTTGTCCTTACCAACAAGGAGGGGCTGGTGGGGAATGTCAAGCTCAAGGGCGGCCTTGGCTGCAGTGATCATGAAGCGGTAGAATTCAAGATCCTTGGGGCAGCGAGGAGAGCACGCAGCAAGCTCTCTACCCTGGACTTCAGGAGAGCAGACTTTGGCCTCTTGAGGGACCTGCTTGGCAGGGTAACGTGGGAAACAGCACTGGAGGGGAGAAGGGCCCAAGGGAGATGGTTAGTAGTCAAGGATCACCTCCTCCAAGCTCAGGAGCGGTGCATCCCAAGAATGAAGAAGTCAGGCAAAAATGCCAGGAGGCCTGCGTGGACGAACAAGGAGCTCCTGGACAAGCTCAAAAGCAAAAAGGGGGCCTACAGAGGGTGGAAGCAAGGACGGGTTGACTGGGTGGAATACAGAGAAACTGTCCGAGTGACGAGGAACCAGATCAGGCAAGCTAAAGCCCAGAGAGAATTAAATCTGTCCAGGAACATCAAGGATAACAACAAAAACTTCTATAAGTACGTCAGGGATAAAGGCAAGACTAGGGAAGATGTGGGCCGTCTCAGGAAGGAGACGGGAGACCTGGTCACCCAGGATATGGAGAAGGCTGAGGTGCTGAATGACCTTCTCGCCTCGGCCTTCACCAGCAAGGGCTCCAACCTCACCACCCAAGGTGCAGGATGCAAAGGCAGGGTCTATGAGAATGAAGAACCCCCCACTGTAGGAGAAGATCATGTTCGGGACCATCTGAGGAACCTGAAGGTGCATAAGTCCATGGGACCGGATGAAATCCATCCACGGGTCCTGAGGGAGCTGGCAGATGAAGTCGCCAAGCCGCTTTCCATTCTATTTGAAAAGTCGTGGCAGTCTGGTGAAGTTCCCGCTGATTGGAAAAGGGGAAACAGAACGCCCATTTTCAAAAAGGGAAGAAGGAACTAGAGACCAGTCAGTCTCACCTCTGTGCCAGGCAAGATCATGGAGCAGATCCTCCTGGAATCTCTGCTAAGGCACATGGGAAATAAGGAGGTGATTGGTGACAGCCAACGTGGCTTCACCAAAGGCAAATCATTCCTGACAAATTTGATGGCCTTCTGTGATGTTTCCACAGCGTTGGTGGATAAGGGGAGAGCACCCGACGCCATCTACCTGGCCTTATGCAAAGCGTTTGACACTGTCCCGCACGACATCCTGGTCTCTAAATTGGAAAAGCATGGATTTGATGGATGGACCACTGGGTGGATAAGGAACTGGCTGGATGGCCGCACTCAAAGGGTTGCGGTCAACGGCTCAATGTCCACGTGGAAACCAGTGACGAGTGGCGTTCCTCGGGGGTCAGAACTGGGACCGGTGCTGTTTAACATCTTTGTTGGTGACATGGACAGTGGGATCGAGGGCACCCTCAGCAAGTTTGCCGATGACACCAAGCTGTGTGGCGCGGTTGACACACTGGAGGGAAGGGATGGCATCCAGAGGGACCTGGACAGGCTGGAGAGGTGGGCCTGTGCCAGCCTCCTGAAGTTCAACCAGGCCAAGGGCAAGGTCCTGCACCTGGGTCACGGCAATCCCAGGCACAAATCCAGGCTGGGCCGGGAATGGCTGGAGATCATCCCTGAGGAGAAGGACTTGGGGGTGCTGGTGGACGAGAAGCTCAACACGCCCCAGCAACGTGCGCTGGCAGCCCAGAACCCCCCCCGCAGCCTGGGCTGCATCCCCAGCAGCGTGGGCAGGGGGGCGAGGGGGGGATTCTGCCCCTCTGCTCCGCTCTGGGAGACCCCCCTGCAGCGCTGCCTCCAGCGCTGGGGCACCAACAGCAGAAGGACACGGAGCTGTTGGAGCGGGGCCAGAGGAGGCCCCGGAGATGCTGGGAGGGCTGGAGCCCCTCTGCTGTGGGGACAGGCTGAGAGAGCTGGGGGGGTTCAGCCTGGAGAAGAGAAGGCTCCGCGGAGACCTTCCAGTCCCTTCCAGTCCCTCAAGGGGCTCCAGGAAAGCTGGGGAGGGACTCTGGATCAGGGAGGGGAGCCATGGGACGAGGGTGAAGGGTTTTACACTGAAAGAGGGGAGATTGAGATGAGATCTGAGGAAGAAATTGTTTGCTGTGAGGGGGGTGAGCCCCTGGCCCAGGTTGCCCAGAGAAGCTGTGGCTGCCCCATCCCTGGAGGGGTTCAAGGCCAGGTTGGACGGGGCTTGGAGCAACCTGGGCTGGTGGGAGGTGTCCCTGCCCGGGGCAGGGGGTGGCACTGGGTGATCTCTAAGATCCATTCCAACCTGAACCATTCTATGATGGGAGATGCTCGTAGTGCCAACGATGGGGAGTAACCCACAGTGGGGGGAAGGCCGTGGTGCCCATGATGGGGAGGTGCCCATGACTGGGAGGTGCTCATGGTGCCCATACTGGGAAGGTGCTCCTGGTACCCATCATGGGGGGATGCCCATGATGGGAAGATGCTCATGGTACCCATGATGTAGTGATGCTCATGATGGGGCAGTTTCTCTTGACGGGGGGGGGTGTGGTGTGACATGGCATTTGTGGTGCCCATGGTGGGCAGATGCCCGCAGTTCCCATGCTGTGGATGCTCATGGCAGGTGAGGATGGAGTGGGCTCATGCTGCTCCACAAAATTTGGGATCTGGGGGGGATTTCCTCTCCTGCAACACAATCCAGAGGTGCCCGAGTGGGCATTTTCCCCCATGCAGATCCTGACCTACCTGGACGGGGTGGTGAAGGTGGAGGAGACGGAGCTGAAGCCCCGCGTGGGGTTCCTGTACCCCATCCTCACCCACAACATCTCGGTCTTCATCAATGCCACCCGGGAGCACGACTCGGGCCAGTACATGTGCACTGTCAACGTGGTGGACGATGTCACCAGCACGGGCAAGAACATCGGCGTCATCAACCTCACCGTCCTGGGTAAGGCTCCGCCGGTCACCCCGGCTCCCTTCAGCGTCCCCCATGATGTCCCTCGGGACTAACATCGGTGCCCACAGTGCCACCGGCCGCCCCGACTTGCCAGCTGCACGGTGACCCCACGGTGGGGGCCAACGTCACCTTGAGCTGCACCTCCAAGAAGGGGAAGCCGTCGCCCGCCTACCAGTGGCAGCGCACGGCCCCCACCCTGCAGGTCTTCTTCCCCCCAGCCCACGGTAAGGTGGCACCCCGGGGGGAGCGGGCTGGGGGACACCGGGGGAGCGGGGTGGGAGGAGTGGAAAATCCCGAGAAGCTTCAGCTGGGGGATGCTTTTGGATTGGTCCCCTTAACCCTGCCCGTGTCTGGAATATCCCCTTAACCCTGCCCATTCCTGCCCGTTCCTGGATCATCCCCTTAACCATGCCCATTCCTGGATCATCCCCTTAACCCTGCCCATTCCTGCCCATTCCTCAGGGGAATATCCCCTAACCCTGTCCATTCCTGGAATATCCCCTTAACCCTGCCTGTTCCTGCCCATTCCTCAGCGGAATTTCCCCTTAACCCTGCCCGTTCCTGCCCAAGGGGGTGGGCAGGGGGGGGTGGCCACGGGGCAGCACCCGAATTTCTCACCCGCAGACCGAGCCAGGGGCACCCTCAAGCTGACCAACCTCTCCCTGGAGATGTCGGGTCTCTACGTCTGCATGGCCGAGAACCGCGCGGGTTCGGCCGAGTGCAGCATCGTCCTGGAGGTGCACTCAAGTGAGTACGTGTCAGGGAGGGGGGGGACACGGTCCCCACGAGGTCCCCGTGGGAATAAAGAAGGAGGCAAACTCCCCCCACCACCACCTCTCCGTCTCTCTCCCGGCAGCTAGCACCAAAGCCGTCATCGCTGGCGCCGTGCTGGGCTCCCTGGGTGCCCTCGCCACCATTGTCTTCTTCACCCGGCGGGTCGTCGGCTACCGGAGGAAGAAACGGGACGGCCAGGAGGAGGCAGCCAATGAGATCAAGTGAGGCCCCCCCCCTCCCGTGGAGGAGGTTCAAATCATCGCTATGTTTCAGAGTTAACAGGAGTGGGGAAAGGAGGTTTCCATCTGTGGGTAGTCATCATTAGGTTTCAGAGTTAACAGGCAGGGGGAAGGTTTCCATCTTTGGCCAGCCATCATTAAGTTTCAGAGTTAACAGGAGGAGGGAGGAAGTTTCCATCTCTGCCCAGTCATCACTAGGTTTCAGAGTTAACAGGGGAGGAGGTTTCCACCACTGGCCAGCCATCATTAGGTTCAGAGTTGACAGGAGGAGGTTTCCATCTCCGGCCAGTCATCGCTGGGTTTCAGAGTTAACAGGAGGAGGGAGGAAGTTTCCATTTCAGAGTTAACAGGGAGGGAGGAGGTTTTCACCTCTGGCCAGCCATCATTAGGTTTCAGAGTTAACAACTGCATTTTCCACCTCAATTTCCCCCCCTTTCCCTCGTTCCCCCCTGTTTTGGGGTCCAGGAGCTCTGCGCAACCTCGGACTCCCCGTTGCTTTGTGGGGGGGTGGCGGGGCAGGGAATGGCGGGGTTCCCTGTGCCGATCCCTCTGACGCTGTCCCCTCTCCGCAGGGAAGATGCCGTGGCCCCCAAAACCCCCACGTGGGCGAGGAGCCCGGCCTCGGACACCATCTCCAAAACCAGCACCTTGTCCTCCATCGCCGGCACCCGGGAGAGACCCTACGGGGCCAAACCCCCCTCCGACACCGCCTCCATCCTCACCGGCAGCTACCGGGGACCCCCCCCCCGGGGAGGGGGGCGCATCCCCAATCTCTCCCCCCCTGCCATTAACGGCACCCCCCAGCGCCGCCAGGAGCCGGCCGCCCCCCCAGCATCATTGCCCCCCTCCAGCTTGGCACGGGCGGGTGCCGTCCCCGTCATGGTGCCGGCGCAGAGCCGAGCTGGCTCCTTGGTGTGACACCCCCACCCCCCCCCCAAAAAAGGGGGGTGCCCGCATCCAGCACCCCCCCCCCCATTTTCTGGGGTGTTTTTTTCCCTTTTTGGGTTTTGGTTTTTGTTTTTTTTTCGTTTTAAAAGACGCCTCGAGCAGCTGGACTCGTCCTGGGGGTGTTTAATGGGTTTGGGGGGGGGCTCCCCAGGTTTGGGGGGGTTGAGGGGGGGGATCGAGTCTCCCTATAACACCCCAAAATAGGCCCGGGCCCCACCCAGAGGGGGGGCAGTCATCTTCTTTGTTTTTTTTATATATATATATATATATGTATCAGTTGAAATGGGGGATTTTTCATAAAAGAGCATTAAAAGCAGAGGGGGGGGGACAGGGGATGGGGGGGGGGGGAGGGAAGCACTTTTTTTAGGGATTTTCTGATTAAAAGCTGGCCGCGCTGTCCGGCGCCGTGATTTGAGGTGAATTTGTGGGGATCGAGGGGGTTCTGGGTCTCTACGTCCCTCTGAGTGACGTCATGGCAGCTGTGTGATGTCACAGCAGCTCTGTGATGTCACAGCACACACACACCCCCCCCCAGGGTCCTCAGCGTGGCATGGTGGCACGCGTGCCTTGTCACGCCCCAAGACCTGTCTGGCGCCGTGATGTCACACCCTGTGGGGGGTGGTGGTGATGTCATGACAAGTGTGTGGCATCGCAGCATCCCGTGTGATGTCACACTGGCTGTCACATGTCCATCGGTGATGTAGTGTGCGCCTGCGTGATGTCACACCTGCCATCGTGCTGCCAGCAGTGACATGACATGCGCCTGTATGACTCCGCACCCGTGAGCGCCTCCAGCTAGCAGTGACGTCACACACCCCTGTATGATGTCACACCAGCCATCACGTGTCCGGCAGTGATGTCACACCACCCAACCCATGGCCGCAGAGCATTGCACGAGCTCTCTCCCACCCACGAGCGGTGCTGCGCACTCTTGCATGACATCATAGCGCGCCCTGCAGTGACGTCAGCGCGCCCGTGCGCTGTCCCACCAGCCAGCGACATCACACACCGGCGCAGTATGACATCACTGCTGGGCATCACCCACCCGCCCGCCTCCCCCCACCCCGTGACAATCCCACCTCCGCCCCGCTGTGACCTCACCGCGCCGCTGTGACCTCACCGCTCCGCCAGGTGACGTCGGAAGGTGCCAAGGACAGGCCGGGGCTCTGGCAGGGACGTTTATTGGGGCGGGGGGACCCCGGGGCGGGGGGGGGCAGCCGGGGGCAGGGGGGACCCCGGGGGGCACATGCAGGGGGTGGCGGGGGGCAGCGGGGGGTCCTGGGCCTCGGCGGGGGCTCGGCGGCGAGGGGGGTCCGGGGAGCGGCCGGCGGCCCCTGCAAGCAAGGAGAGAGCGGTCAGCGCGGGCACCGGCCCTGCCTGCACCCTGCCTGTGCCCTGCTCCTGCCTGTGCCCTGCCTGCACCCTGCCTGCGCCCTGCCTGTGCCCTGCTCCTGCCTGCGCCCTGCCTGCGCCCTGCCTGCGCCCTGCCTGCGCCCTGCCTGTGCCCTGCTCCTGCCTGCGCCCTGCCTTTGCCCTGCCTGCACTCTGCCTGTGCCCTGCTCCTGCCTGCACCCTGCCTGCACCCTGCTTATGCCTGTGCCCTGCTCCTGCCTGCGCCCTGCCTGTGCCCTGCTCCTGCCTGCGCCCTGCCTTTGCCCTGCCTGCACCCTGTTCCTGCCTGCACCCTGCCTGCGCCCTGCCTCTGCATCCTGCCTGCGCCCTGCTCCTGCCTGCACCCCCCTCCTGCCTGCGCCCTGCTCCTGCCTGTGTCCTGCCTGCGTCCTGCCTGCGCCCTGCTCCTGCCTGCACCCCCCTCCTGCCTGCGCCCTGCTCCTGCCTGTGTCCTGCCTGCACCCTGCTCCTGCCTGCACCCCCCTCCTGCCTGCGCCCTGCTCCTGCCTGTGTCCTGCCTGCGCCCTGCCTCTGTACCCTGCCTGCACCCTCCTCCCACACCTTGCCTGTGCCCTGCTCCTGCATCCCACTGCTGCGACCTGCACCCTGCCTGCACCTGCTCCCGTGCCCTGCCTGCACCCTGCACCCTGCCTGCACCTGCTCCCGTGCCCTGCCTGCACCCTGCACCCTGCCTGCGCCTGCGACCTGTCTGTGCCCTGCTCCTGCATCCCACCGCTGCACCCTGCCTGCGCCCTGCCTGTGCCCTGCCTGCGCCCTGCCTGCGCCCTGCCTGCCACCTCTCCATGCCGTGCTCCTGCCCTCTGCCTGTCCTCTGCCTGCATCCTGCCTGCGCCCTCCTCCTGTACCCTTCTCCTGCACCTTGTCCGCATCCTGCCCTGCTGCTGCTGCATCCTGCACCCTCTCCACGTCCCATCCCCTCCCTGCCTGCACCCTGCCCGCACCCTGCCCTCTTTGCACCCTTCCCACGCCCTGCTCCTGCAGCGTGCACCCTCTCCATGCCCTGCCCACACCCTGCCTGCACCCTGCCCGTGCCCTACTTGCAGCCGCCCACACGCTGCCTGCACCTTGCCTGCGCCCGGCTCCTGCACCCTTGTCCTGCCTGCGCCCACTGCTGCCTGCAGCCTGCCCTCACCCAGCCCCAGACAAGCAGCCGGGAGCCCGGGGGGGACACCCAGCCTGGGCCCCCCAGGGCAGAGGACACTGGTGGGAAGGGGTGTACCCAGCTCAGCCCACCTAATGAGGGAGCCCTAACGAGCCTCATGGCCCTAATGAGCTTCACAGCCCCTGCACTTGGCAGCTGCTTCCCCATTGCATCCCCACAGCATCCGCACGGAATCCTCACTGCAGTCCCACTGCTCCTCCATTGCACCCCCATTGCATCCTTGTTGAATCCCCACTGCACCCTCAGGTCATCCCCACTGCATCTCCACTGCATCCCCTAGTTCATCCTTTCTTCATCCCCACTGCATCCTCAGTTCATCCCACTGCATCGCCAGTGTATCCCGACAGCATCCTCACTGCATCCCCACTACATCCCCACTGCATCTCCGCTGCATCCTCAGTTCATCCCCATTGAATCCCCACTGCATCCCCACTGCATCCCCACTACATCCCCACTGCATCTCCACTGCATCCTCAGTTCATCCCCATTGAATCCCCACTGCATCCCTGCTGCATCCCCGCTGCATCCCTAGTGTATCCCCCCCTGTATCCCCACTGCATCCTCACTGTATCCCCACGGAATCCCCACTGCATCCTCAGTTTATCCCCACTGAATCCCCACTGCATCCTCGCTGCACCCCCACTGCATCCTCACTGTATCCCCACTGAATCCCCACTGAATCCTCAGTTCATCCCCACTGCATCCTCGTTGAATCCCCACTGCATCCCCACTGCATCCCAGTTCCATCCCCTCCAGCCCCGCCACGCACACGTGGCCACGCCGGCAGCGAGACCTCCCCGCCACTAACCCCAAACCAGCCTTCCCAGTAGCCGGGGCCGTTCCCCGCTCACCACGCTGGCACGGCATGGCACGGCATGGCACAGCCACCCCCCGGGCCCCACAGCCACGCGGCCTCGGCACCCGTGGGCGCTTTTTAAATTTACCTTTTCCTGCCAGGAGACTGTGACACAGGCTTTTAAAAATAGCATGTGCTGAGGCGAGGCGTTCGGGGTGGTGTTGCTAAGGGAGAAATTCAATTCAAATCTAGGGCTTCGCCTTCCCATGCTAACTACTACGGCGCGCTCCCAAAATTAGGGCAGGCAGGGGCTGCCTGCTGCCTGCCTGCGGGCTTTCCACCTCCTGGGAATAAAACCCCCCTTCTCCATCCCGAATCGGTACGGGGAAGGATGCTGCATCCCCAGCCGGCGCGGGGAAAGATGTTCCATCCCCAATCCGCGTGGGGAAGGACGCTCGGCGCCTTATAAAAATGACTTAATTTTGGGGTGGGATAAGGGAGATTTGGGGCGTACCTAGTCGCCGTTGCGGAGGTCGCCGCCGCGGGTGCTGTTGGCGCACTCGGCGTCCTTGGTTTTCCGGTCGATCTCCCCTCCTTTGATCTTCTTGCGGGTCATATGGCCACGGAAACTAGCCTGGATCTTGGCGGCCGCTGCGTTGGCATCGGGATCGTCCAAGGGGATGTCCAGGATGTCCTCATCCAGCTTCGTGCAGGCTCCCTCCTGCCGGTGGCAACGGGAGGGTTATGGCCAGTGGCACCCCAAAAAGGGCATCTGTCCCCCCAATTTAATCCATTAAATAAGGTCCTAAATTAGCCCCCATGCTAAAAATTAGGGTCCTTTGCTATAAATTAGGTTTCTTTGCTAAAAATTAGAGTTCTTGCAGGTGTCTCGGGGGATTTTCAACTGAAGGTGTAGCAGCAGAAGATGCTTCACCGCCTGTTCATCCCTAAATTCCCCCCCAGACCACCCGGCTGCAAGAAGCCTGACCCCAGCCAGCCCTGCCAGGGACGGATCCTGCTTTTCCGAGGGAGAGGAGCATCCATTGGAGCAGAGGTTGGGAATTTTTGGCACTGGGGGGAGGGGGGGATGTCACGCTGCACAAACCGAGCTGGTCGTGCCTCAGTTTCCCCCTTCCCTCGCAGCCTGTTGCATCCTCCTGCATCCCTGCTCAGGGCTTTGGTTGAAAACACCAGGAAATTTGGGAAGGGAATGATGCTGGAGGGGGGGGAAAACCCCTTCCCTCAGGATAAATCACTGCAGCCCACTCCCCTCCTGCCGCATCCCACCGGAGTGGTTGGACTTGATGCTGAGGTCAAGGGCAGGGTGGAAAAAAAAACATGGGAAAAACAATTGAGATGGGAGCGAGCCGGCGCTGGATGCTCCTGTGTCGGCAGCGCTGCCGGTGCATCCTTTGCATCGCCCCGGGAGCGCTTTAAAGGAGTTTTTTTGGGGTGTTTATTTGGAAGATGCAGATTTTGGGGGGGCCGGGGGGGGAAGGGGGGAGGGATGCTCTTCCCCTCCGAGTGTGCCACGGCTCCACAAAGTTGCTCGGGTTGTTTTACCGTCGCGAAAGGTGAGGGGAGCAAAAGAGCGGCGGCGGCTTAAGTGACGGGTCCGAGGTGGAAATGATATATCCAGGGTGGAAATGTTATAGCCAGGGCTGGAAATCCTATAGCCAGGGGAGAAATCCTATAGCCAGGGGCAGGAAATCCTATAGCCAGGAGAGAAATCCTATATTCAGGGGAGAAATCCTATATATGGGAGGGGGGGAACCTATATTCATCGGAGAAATCCTATATTCAGGGGAGAAATCCTATATAGGGGAGGAAACCTATTTCCAGCGGAAAAATCCTATCTCCAGGGGGAGGAGATCCTATATCAAAGAGAGAAATCCTATATCCAGGGGAGAAATCCTATATCCAGGGAAGGAAGAAACTGTGTAAGGGGGGACATATCCTATATCCAGGGAGAAATCTTAAATTCGGGGAGAAATCCTATATTCAGGGGAGAAATCATATATCCAGGGGGCGAAAACCTATATCCGGGGAGAAACCCTACATCCAGGGGGAGAAATCCTATATCCAGGGGGAGAAATCCTATATCCAGAGGGAGAAATCCTACATGCAGGGGGTGAAAACCTGTATCCAGGGGAGAAATCCTACATCCAGGGGGAAGAATCTATATCCAGAGGAAGAAATCCTATATGGAGGGGAGAAATCCTGTATTTAGAGGGAGAAATCCTATATATGGGGGGAGAAATCCCATATCCAGGAAGGAGAAATCCTATATCCAGGGTGGGCTTTGCCTCTCTGGATGGGGGGGTTCTCTCTGTGCTGTTGGCTGAGCAGGAGAGGGGGGAAGGGGAAAAGAGGGGGAAAAAAGGGGGGAAGGGAGGAAAAAGGGGAAAAAGGGGGGAAAGGAGGGGGAAGAAGGAAGAAAAAATGGGGAAAAGGCTGTGGTTTTCTGTTGGATCTGGCGGCCGGGCAGCGAGGGGTGCTCACCCCTGGGGGGAGGATGGAGGGGTGCAGCCCCCTGCTTGCCCCGATTTATCCCTGTATCCATAAGGAATCTCTGATCCCATCTGGAGAGTAATTTGGGGGGGGGGGGGGGACAGGGGGGAGAGAAAAGTAGACCCCCCCCCTTGTCTGGCATAATTTGGGGATGGGGGATACTTTCCTGCCCGGGATGCTGGCCGGGCTGCGGAGTGGCTGCCAGCCCTGGCAGGACGGATCCTGAACTGATGGGAAATGGGAGGGGGGGGAAATGGGGGTGGGGGGTGGTGGAATATGGGCCTGGGGGCTTGCAGCAGCGCTGACCGGGGGGGGGGGACACGCAGAACTGGTTGTGCTTTTGGGTGCAGCACCCATCGCAGCATCACCCCCCCCCCCCAAAAATCCCCTCCGCCGCCCCCCTACCCCGCTCCAGCCGGCGACCAGTAATAACAACAATAATAGTAAATTAAATGCAGAAAAGCGAGATGCTGGGGGGAAAAAGCCGGGGCCGGGGGTGGGTGGGGGGGCAGAAACCTACATTGCAGCAGTCCATGGCGGAGGACGGGTGGGTGGCCAGCGATGGGCGAGGGGCTCCGGCAGGGTCTCGCTTCCCCGGCGACTCTCCCGGCGCAGGTGGCAAGTTGAGCGGAGCCGCTTGCCTACGTAATGCGCTTTCCTCCGGGCGAGCCTATCAGCCCTACACCCCTGCCAGCCTTTTTGGGGGGGGTGATGGGGGGGGAGTGGTGTTTCTTATATATATATATTTTTTTTTTTTTTTCCCCCCCTCTCCCTTTCTCCTCTTTTATTTTTTTTTAATTTTTTTTTTTTTCCGCCTCCTCCGATTTTCTTTCGCAGCCTCCAACTCCCTCCTCAACGCTTAAAGGAGCCGGCAGCTCGCCCCAAGAGTTTCACGGAATAGAAAATCGGGCGCGGAGGAGGCGATCCAATATTTAACGGGGCTTTCGGGTCTCGCCCTCGGTGCGGCGGGTTTAACAGGGCCCTGCCGAAATTTGCAGCAACTTTTTTTTTTTTGGGGGGGGGGGGTGGTAGGGAGAGGAATGGGGGGGATGCTTGTCTTGGTTTGCCCCCCTGGGGGGCAAAATCTTCCCAACCTACTTAGGGCTTGGTCCCAAAGGAGGATGAGGATGGAGAGGATGAGGATGGCAAGGATGCGGCTGGCGAGGAAGGGTCTCACTGCACATCTGGGGTGATGTGCCCAAACATGGTTCCATGCAGAGGAGGGGGCTCCGCTTTCGGGACTTGGGGGGTCCCTTCCCCCCATTGCTCGCAGCAGCATCCCATCCCCTCAAATTTGGGGGGGTTTCCAGCCAGACCTGCAAACCCAGCCATTTTCCCAGCCCTCGGGGCTACCTGCGCACCCCACTTTCACCCTCGGACCACGCCGAGGTGCCAGGGCGAGCCGGGGGGACCCCAGGAAAGAGGGGGGACCCGCAGGGGGACGCAGGGGGTTGCAGCCCGCAGCCCCCCGCATCGCCCGCCTCGCTCGCCTCTAATCTGGGTTTGGGAGTTGCTAAGCAACCGCATCCGTCGCCCATGGGCTCCGCACGCCGGTACCAGCTCCGGCCGGCCCCCAAAACGCGGCGTGGCCCCCCCCCAGCTGGGCACCAGCACCCCCTGCTCTGCCCGCGCAGTCGGGGCACGCTGCGCTCCCTGGCCGGGCTCGCTCACGGGGAAGTGTCCTGCTCAGGGGTCTGGTGGCACTGACCTTCCTCTTTGCCATCACCATCATCATCATCACCGTCCCTGTGAGCATCCCTGTCCCATTGGCATCACTATCCCCATTTCTGGCACTGCCACAATCCCCACTGCTGCCACCAGCCATGTCGCCATCCGCATCCCTGTCCTCATCGCCATCACCTCCACCACCATCCCCACCATCATCCCCATCCCTTTCCCCATCCTTGTTCCCATCTCTCTCATCATCCCCATCCCCAACTCCAAACCCATTTCACGGTTCCCATCCTTGTCCTCATGCCCATGGCATCCCCAAACTCAACCCCATCATCATCTCTCTCCCCGTCCCTGTCCCTGTCACCACCCCCATCATCACCCTCATCCCTGTCCCCAGCCCTATCCCTAACACCAGCCCTTTCCCTGTCCCCATCCCTGTTCCCATCCCCGTCTCCACCACTGTCCCTGAGGCTGCTCCAGCTGGGGTGCAGGTGGTGGCATCTCCTGCCCCCCAACACCCCCAGCTCCCCAGGGCACCCAGACCACGCTGCTCACCATCCCACCCCACCCCATCCCACCCCATCCCCATCCTGTCCTCATCGTCATCCCATCCTCATCCCCATCCCATCCTATCCCATCCCATCACCATCCCCATCCCCATCTCATCCCATCCCATCCTATCTGCATCCCCACCCCATCCCCACCCCATCCCATGCCATCCCCATCCCATCTCATCCCATCCCATGCCATCTCCATTCCATCTCATCCCATCCCCATCCCCATCTCATCCTATCTCCATCCCCACCCCATCCCATGCCATCCCCATCCCATCCTTGTCCCATCCCATCTCATCCCTTCCCATCCCATCCCTCTGCCCACCAGCACAGTGCAGGGGGGCAAAAATCGCTCTGCTCCAGAAAACGCTGCTCCAGCTTCCAGGCAAAGCCTCGGCTGGGATTTTTAGACTGGAAAATGATCCCTTTCCCTTTTTTTTTTAGACCCTTTGCTGCTGTGGCAAGGGGAGACGTGGCGTTTTGGGGGGAGCTGAGCAGAAAGGGATTTTGGGATGGCTCGTGCATCAAGGATCTGGGAAAACTAGCCCCAAAACTAGGATGCAAAATGCTGGGAGGATCATCCTGCTACCAGCAAACCCCAAAATTTCACAAAACCGGGGGGTTTGGGAGCGGTTTTCATACAAGAGTGGTCAGCACCCTGTTTTTCCAGCGGCGCAGGGCCCTCCCATCCCCAAAATCCGCTCGGGCCACGGCCCCCCGGTCCTGGCAGAGCCACCGAGCGCCGGCATCTCCCGCAGGCTGCGGCTGCGGAGGAGGGACGCCAAATGCCAGAACATTTCTAATCATTAACGGCGGGTTTTGAGCCTGTTCCAGGCTCTGCGTTTTCCTTCCCCGGGCCCCTTCATCCCAGAAAACATCCCATCCTGGTGTGCGTGTGGGGGGGCGGCGACGTGGAATATTGGGGTGACGCTTTTCCAGGTGCTCCAGCGCCTCTTGAATCTGAATCCCGATAAAATTTGGGAAGCGGGGGAACGGGCGCGGCGGGTGGGGAACATCCCGCCGTGGCCGTTTGAGACGGTGGCACCGAGGTTTTTAAAAAAAATCCTTTAAAAACAAGGCAAAAAAAAATAAGGAAAATTTGATATTGGAAAGGTGCCCTGGGCGGGCAGCGTTCCGGCTGCCGAAGCGGGAGCTGGCAGCCGGCGCTGGGGGGGTCACGGTGTAGCCGGTTGGCATCGGCCCCGCCGCAGGGTCCCCGCCAGCTTCTCTTCGCCCCCCCGCCCCAATCCCTCCTTCCTGTTTTTTCCTGGGGGAGCCACCGCCGTGGGCGAGTGATATGGGGAAAAACAGGAATGGGGGGGAAAAAACGGGGTGAATATGGGTGTCACACCCAACCCCCCCCCAAAAAGAAAGAGCAGCCAATTTTGCCGTAAACCCCATCACTGTTTTGGGGGGTTTTTTTCAACACTAGTTGAGATTTTTAAACCATTTTGGGGGGGAAAACAACCCTCAAATTTCACCAGTTTGAATGGGATGGGGTGGGGGGTGGTCCCTAAAATTCCAGGGATTTCAGTGTTTGGAGGGTGCGGGTGGAGGATGGAAGAGGAGCAATGTCACATCCCTCCCTCAGGCGGGGACACTACTCAATTTTTGACAAACCCCCCCCCAGGGATGCAGGGGCCTAAATATAGAGCCTTAAAATATCATCTCATGCTCAGCCCGGCCCCTAAACCCGGGGTTTTTTAGGGAAAAAGAAGTCCCAGGTGAGAGTCGTTAATAACGGCGGGGACCTCGTTAAGAAAAATTCTCATTAACAAAGCACCGCGGGGAGGGGGGGGGCCGGGAGGTCATCGCCCGCTCCCCAGAGGAGGGCAGGAGCCTGGTGGGGAAATTGAGGGTTTTTTGGGGTCTTTTTTTGTGAGTCATCCCACCCCAATTTGGGGTTTTTTGGGGCCAAACGGGGGATTTGGGGCAGGTCCCCAGGGGGGTGGCCCTTTTCCAGAGGGTTACGGGGGCGTGCGTCCCCCTTCCCCGCCCGGGTCTGCTCCGCTCTGCTGCATCCCCGGGGAGGATTTCTGGGGAGGAATCTCGGTGTTTTGGTGCTGGCAGCTCCCCCCCGGATGCTTTTTTGGGCTCAAACAGCCCAGTTTTGGGTGCGGGCGCTGTGTCCCTTACCGTGCCCATGCGTCCCGTCTTCTCCTCCTTCTCCTTGTCCTCTTTCTCCTTGTCCTGCGGGAAAAGCAGGAAAAATGTAAAATTTAGGTGGCGTGGGATGAGGCGGGGGGACAACCGGGGGGGTGGGTCCCAGCCCTTCACCCCCGGGCACCCCAAATTCTCCAGGGGGGTCAGGGCCGGGGGGGGGCCCACCTGGACAGGGGGCTGGGGGAGAAGGTGGTCCTGCTGCCGGGCTTCCCGCGCCTCCAGGTCGGCTGAGCTGCCTGGGGGGAGAGGAGGAGGATGCCAGGTGGGATGGGCACATGGGGCCTGACACCCCGGGGATGGGCACACAGGGCCTGACACCCCAGGGGTGGGCACACGGGGCCTAACACCCTGGGGACGGGCACATGGGGCAGGCCTGACACCCCGGGGATGGGCACATGATGCAGGACTGACACCCCGGGGACGGGCACATGCGGCAGGGCAGATGGCACGAGGGATGGGCAAGGTGCCAAGTCTCCTAGGATGGGCAGGAGGGGCAGGAGTGATGGTCTGGGTGATGGGCACAAGGGACAGGCACGACACCACAGGTGATGGGCAGATGGGCAGACACAACGTCATGGACAATGGGTACACGGAGCAGGCCTGATGCCCTGAGCAATGGGCACATGGGGCAGGCACAACGCCCAGGGTGATGGGCACACAGGGCAGGCCAATGCCCAGGGTGATGGGCACATGGGACAGGAGTGACGCCATGAGCAATGGGCATGTAGGGCAGGCACAATGCCGTGGGTGATGGGGACACAGGGCAGGCCTGATGCCCTGGGCGATGGGCACACAGGCAAGCCTGATGCCTGGGGTGATGGGCATACAGGGCAGGCACAACACCACGGGTGATGGGGCACATGCGGCAGGTGTGATGCCCTGGGTGATGGGCACACAGGGCAGGCACAACACCCAGGGTGATGGGCACATGGGGCCGGCCTGATGCCCTGGGTGATGGGCACAAGGTAAAGGTCTGACACTCTGGGTGATGGGCACATGGGACAGGCCTGATGCTCTGGGCAATGAGTATGTGGGGGAGGCATGACACCATGGGCAATGGGCACATGGGGCAGGCCTGACACCAGGGGCAATGGGCACACGGGGCAGGCACTACGCCACAGGTGATGGGCACACAGGCAGGCCTGATGCCCGGCACATGTGGCAGCCATGATGCCACACAGGATGGGCAGGCAATGCAGTGTGGGGCAGGGGATGGAAGCACAGGGCTGGGCACCACCAGGCTGGGGCAACTCACCCTCTCTCTGCTCCAGCAGCTTTTGGAAATGCTGAGCGGCGAAAGCCACCACGTCGGTGGGCTGTGCCCGCAGCACCTCCCACGCCAGCCCCTCCAGCAGGTTTTGGAAGCCGTCGGGCAGCCGTAGAGTGATGTTGGAGAAGGGGGTGGACATGGCCACCTCTCCCGGGCCCCCTGCCGCGGTACAACCCGGGTCAGAGAGGTCCCGACCGGGCGGCGGGGGAGCGGGAGGCGCCGGGACTCGAACCGCGGCTCGAAGGTGGCGAGCAGCGCCGCCGCCAGGGGGCGCGCCCCTGCCCGCCCGTCGCTCCTGCGCACAGCCCGCCTCTCCACGGCGCGTGCGCGGCGGCCTCCCGGGAGGGGCGGGGCCAGCGGCCGCGGAGGGCCCCTCTCCCCCCGCTTCCCCCCGGTTCCCCCCCGATTCCTCCCCGGTTCCTCGGATCCCCCCGCTGCCCCTCGATCCCTCCCAGCCCCCCGCGGCCCCCTCCCCTCGTCCCCGCCCCCCCCACCCGGCCAGGCCGCGCCGGCGCCGCTGGCTGTGGTGAGGACGCTGTCGCTTAGCAACCGTCCCCCCTCCCCGTGCCAGGCCACGCCCCCGGCGCTGCACACGCCCCCGGCGCTGCACACGCCCCCCCTGGGCCGGGCTCGGGGGGACCGTGCCCTCAGGCCCCGCGTCGCCCCCGGGATGGCGGCGTGGGTGCTACTGGCGCTGGCTCCGGTGGCCGCAGGTAAAGGGCTGGGGGGGGTTGGACCCCCCGGCACCCGCTTCGGGGACCTGGGCACCCCCCGGTCCCGCCGTGGTGCCCATCGTACCCCCCGGCCCCGCTTCAGGGCCTTCGGCACCCACCGGCCCTGCCGTGGTGCCCTTGGTACGCCCCCCCCAGCCGTCCCATGATGCCCTTAGTACCCCCCCGGCCCTGCTTCAGGGCCCTTGGTGTCTTCCCCAGCCTTGATTCGGGGCCCTCGGCACCCCCCGGCCTCACCGTGATGCCCTTGGTACCCGCCCAACCCAGCTTTGATGTCCTTGCCCCCGCCTCCCCCCCTGCTTCGGGGCCCTTGGCACCCCCTTAGCCCAGCTCTGATGCCTTTGACGCCCCCAGAGCCCCACTTCGGGGCCCCTTGCACCCTCCAGTCCTGTTTTGACACCCTTCATACCCCCCCGAGCACGTTGCCCTTGGCACACCCCGATGCTGCTACACTGCCCCTTGCACCCCCCCAAGCTCCACTTCGACACGCTTGGCGCCCCCCTGAGCCCCACTTCGATGCTCTTTGCACACCCCAAGTCCTGCTTTGGGGCCCTTGGCACCCCCTAAACCCCACATTGATGCCCTTGGTACCCCCCCCAGACCCGCTTCAATGCCTTTGGCACCACCCTGAGCCCTGCTTCAGGGCCCTTGGCACCCCCCAGCCCTTTTGTGATGCCCCACAGCCCCTCTTCAATGCCCTTGTCACCCCCTCAGCTCCCCTTCCACACCCTTGGCAGCCCCCCCCAGCCCCTCTTCAATGCCCTTGGCACCCCCTCAGCCCCCCTTCGACAGCCTTGGCACGTTGCTGCCGCCGTGGGATGATGCTTTACGTAAGGCGGGAGTCGCATGTGGCTCCTCAGCGGCGTCTCGTGGGCTCTCCTCCCTTCCCTCCTCCCAGCCGCTTTTTATAGCCTCCAGTCCCTTCCCCGGCGTCTCAGGGTTTATTTTTTATTTTTTTTCTTCTCCTCCGACTCGTTTTTTTATGTAACTCGTCCTTCCCGGAGCCTCGTCGCATGAGACAGTGGGAGCAGCGCTGCAGCTGATTTCAGAGAGGCCGAGGACATCGTTTCTTTCCTTCATTAAAGCCAGCCTGGGACGAGCTGTGGAGGGGAGCCCCGGTTTGATGGCTACAGCTGGGGTCACCGCCCAGATTGCCTCTCCGTGCCCTGCAGATGTGGCCCCCGACCCCCCTTTCCAGCATGGTTTTATTTTCACACCCCAAAAAATGGGGCTTTTGAGGGTGCCGGGGCCGAGACCTCTGCTTCCCTCCCTGCTGAAGGCGCCTTTGCCCGGTGTTTCCCATCCGACTGCTTGCCAAACTTTTTTTGCAAGGGGAAAAAAAAAATATGTCAGAACATATTTATTAGCCCAAGGCTGGGCTGGCGGGGATGCGCCCGTATGGTTTTTAGAAGAAATTTTTACTGAAAGCTCTATCCAAACTGTGTGACACAAGCTCCTGTGCTTTGGGAGGTGACTTCCCTCTCCTGGGGACTTTAAATCCTGATGCTTCCACAGCTCCTCGGTGCTTTTAACCACCTTAAGGTTGAGCAGGAGCGAAGGAAGCTACAAACTAAGCAGGATCTGAAATAATCTGTATTTAAGAGGAGTTGCTTTTGGCCTCTTGGAGGTGATGTTTGTGCTCTCTGTTGATCCCAGGGGCGATGCTTGGCTTCGCGTCCTACTATGGCGACCACATGGTGCTGCAGAAGGAGCCAGCAGGGGCCGTGGTGTGGGGCTACGGGGAGCCGGGGGCCACCGTGACCGTGGTCCTCTCCGAGGACAGTGGCCTCATCGTCATGAAGAAGACGGTGCGAGTTAAAGGTCGGTCCTGGTTCCGAATTGGGCAACCGAGGTCGGTGGTTTTGGTGGCCAAGGAGCCAAACGGGACCTGCTTGTGGGGTGGGGCTGCAGAGGTGACAGTGACATCTCCAGCTCGTGCAGGCCTGGGGCTGTGCTTTCCCCTTCTCCAGGAGATCTGCGGGGGGTTCAGCCATCCCCCTCCCCACCAACGCCGGCCTTTGCTCAATTTGGTTTCCCACCTGCGGGACGCGGGAGCGGGGGTGGGTGGCACAGCGTAGGCTGGAGACGAGCGCTGAGGCTGCAGAGGGGAGCCGGGGGGGGATTGAGCTCTTCTCCCTGTCAAAACCATCTCCGGGGAAATCTCTTGGCTGTTTTTTTGGTGTATCCCCCCCTCGGAGGATCTCGAAGCCCTGAAGGATGTTGCCTCGAGGCTGAGGGGGGCTTAGAGGCACCTCAGGTCTCAGTTGGTGGCCTCGTTCCCTGCCTAGTGATTTGGGGGGCTGCTGCTCACCTTTTGGGGGGTGAAACTGCTGCCTAAAGGGCTCCTCCACGAGCTGGAGAACCCGGAGGTGTCTTGTGAGAGAGCAATGATCTGCCGCTACCGGGAGATCTGCAGGGTCCAGCCACAGCCAGGCCAGAAAATCCACACTAAATTCCAGCAGAATATCTTTACGCCTTGGTTCGGCGCCTCTAAAATTAGCTGGAGACATCTCGGTGTCACACACACCAAGCTGCTCCTGTAATCCCGGTTCCTCCCAGCAGCTTCTGCTCTGACACACATTTGTCTTCAAGATTTTCTTTTTAACCCCTAAGATCCTGCAGGAGGAAAGACCCTGGGATGGCAGGGAGCTTCCAAAATCCGTTTCCCCAGCCCAGCTCTGCAGTGGGGAAGCTTTCCGTTGCTGCCCGTCCATCCCCACTGGTTCCTGGCCGCTCATCCTACCTCTTTGTGAAGGTCTTGAGGTCTTCATAGGGATCGTGAAAGATAAGCACCATCTTCTTCCAGGACCTTCTGGGACATGGACAACTGTCCTGGACCCTATGGATCGGGGCGGTCCCTACGTGCTGACAGCCGGGCAAGGCTCGGAGAACGTGACGCTTCAGGACATCTACTTTGGAGACGTCTGGCTTTGCAGCGGGCAGAGCAACATGGTGATGACAGTTTTGCAGGTAAGCTCCTATGGCACAGCCTGATCCTGCCAGCTCGGGCAGGGATCAGGCAGGGATGGAAGCGCCTCGCGTGCTCCTGACCCTTCCCTAGATCGCCAACGCCAGCCGGGAGCTCGCCGGCGCCGCTCGCTACCCCTATGTCCGCGTCTTCGCCGTGGCACCCGCCCGCTCTGACGTGGAGCTGGAGGACCTGGAGCGCATTGACTTGCCGTGGTCCATCCCGACGGCCGGTGAGTGCAACGTGCCTCCAAAAATAAAAGCCTGTAAATGGCAGGTTTTTCCCCCCTTTTTTCCCTTTTGCAGCTCACTGTTTCTTGAACAGAAAACCTGGGCCATGGGAATTTCACCTACTTCTCGGCCGTCTGCTGGCTGTTGGGGCGTTACCTCTACGAGGCTCTGGGGTACCCCATCGGGCTGGTGGAGGCGGCCTGGGGGGGCACCCCCATTGAAGCCTGGTCCTCCCGAAGGGCTCTGCGGGCCTGCGGGCTCCCGGAGGACGCGGGGAGGTGAGAGAAGTGGTGGAAACACCTCCCGCCCCACGCCATGTGGCTTTTTGGGGGCATCCTCACCCCCTTCCCACCGCACCGCCTCTCCCAGAGTCCCACCGTCCCCTCTGTGCATCGTTTTACCTGCTCTGGGTAAAATCCCCTCCTGTGCTGAGAACGTAAGGCACATCTCAGGGGTGGCAGGGGGAAGACAGGGACCGCAGGGCTCCCCGTTTTGGGCAGCGTTTGCTTTGCCCGTGCCAGCTTTGCTCCTGGAGCCCCAGGTTGCATTTTGCGCTCCCTTAAGCCCAGCTTTGGCCTCCAGCATCTCCCTGCACCACCATCTCTCTGGCCCGCAAATGCCCTCCGTGCTCTGGAACGCCATGATCCACCCGCTGCTCAACATGACGCTGTGGGGTGTCGCTTGGTACCAGGGTAAGCCCCCTCCCCAATTTTTCACCCCCCCCCTCCAGCACAGAGCAGCCCCCCGCTGTCCCACCAACCCCTCTCTTTTGGGGCCAGGTGAGGCCAACACCTTCCTGCACACGGACCTGTACAACTGCACCTTCCCTGCGCTCATCGCCGACTGGCGCCGGGCTTTCCATGATGGATCGGCCGGGCAGACGCAGCCGCTCCTCCCCTTCGGCTTCGTGCAGGTGAGGGGGGTACGAAGGGCAGGACCCCCACCCTGCTGCAGGGACAGCTGCGTGGTGTTCAGGGAGGTTTTATCCATCTTTTTGCACTTCCAAGCCAGTGGGAGGGAGAGGATGCTGTAAACGCATGGACAAATCCTTCTGGGGTGCCAAATCCCAGGCAGGGACCGCAGCGGCTGGTTTTGGGGGCAGTGGCTGCGCCGCTTCCCCAGTCCCACCCCTTTCTCTGCCTTGCAGTTGTCCACTTATCGCCGGCAGAGCCCGGACGACAGCTTCGCCCGTCTCCGCTGGCACCAAACGGCTGATCTGGGGGTTGTCCCCAACGCCAGGATGCCCGGCACCTTCATGGCCGTGGCCATGGATCTGTGCGATGAGCACTCGCCCTACGGCAGGCGAGTCCCGGGCGGTGGGGACGCAGGGACGAAGCTATCGGCTACCAACCCCACACCTCCCTCCTCTTCCTCGACAGCATCCACCCCCGGGACAAGCAGAACGTGGCCCACCGGCTGCAGCTGGGCGCCAGGGCTGTGGCATATGGGGAGAAAGAGCTGGTTTTCCAGGGGCCGTATCCCACCCGGGCCGTCCTGGAGGTGACCAGGGGTCTGCTGAACCTCACTTACAGCCAGGAGCTCGCCTGCCGTCAGAAGGACACGCGGGCATTTGAGGTGAGGCAGGGGGAAGGCTTCCCCCCAGGGCTGGAAGAGGGAAGCCCACCTTGATGGAGGTTTCTCCCTCACCCAGGTGTGCTGCTCCACACCCTGCGGGTGGCTGCCGGCACCCGTGGTGGCAGTGGGGTCCCGCACGGTGACGCTGGCCCTGGCTGGCTGCGGGACGCTGGTGCTGGCCCTGCGCTACGCCTGGGCCGAGTGGCCCTGCGAGTACCAGTCCTGCGCCCTCTACAACACCCGGGGGCTGCCCGCACCCCCCTTCCTCCTGGATGCCCTGCCCACAGGGAAAATCCTGGAGCACTCCGAACCCGCCGGAGGGAGGGAGCTACTTCTCCTCCCCAGCTCCGGCTTCTCCAGGGGGATTTAGGCGAGGGGATGGCGGAGGGAGCTCAGACCTTTTGCAAAGCAGCGCAGGGCTGCTGGCATCGTGCCTTTCCGATTCGGGGAGGCGGCTGGCTTGATTACTGTCTTACTAATTAAACACTTTCCTGCTCCTCTTTGGCCTGAAGTCAAGACTGCAGGGGGAAAAAAAATAATAAAGCAAGCCAATTTAAAGTGAAATTTATGAAAAGTTATGTTAAAAGAAGCAGCAGGACGTAGGGATAGGATGTGAACCCCTCACTGCTGCTCCCCCCTGCCCATGGAGCCAGTCCTGGCGCCCCCCGGGACCCCCCAGGGCTCCCTGACCCCCGTGGCAGGATGGTGGCAGGATGCAGGGACCAGCCTCCCTCTGTGGGGTGGGGACGGGGAGGGAGAACCTCTGCCAAAAAACACCCCACAACCAAAGGCTAAGGCTGGGGCTGGGACGTGGAGCTGCAGAGGGCGCGTTGCTTTGTGGCCTTCCGCCTCCCTGCGCTAATAAATAGGTAATAACCCAGCTCGTTTTATTCTTGGGTCCTTTTTTCCCTTCAGAGGAGCCTCCCTTAGTCCTCCGTTCCCCACCTCCTGCCACATCAGCAGGGAAATTTGTGTGGAAGAGGTGCAGTGTGACACCCAGCACTCGGAATAAGACACCTGAGAGGGTCTCTGCACACAAAAAATGACTGTTTAGCTTTTTCTTTTTCCTGCAAAATCGTACGTAAGAAGGGGAACCCCAAATGCAGGAAGAGCTCAGCCCGGCCGCCACTGTCGCGTCACAGATGTCACCCCACCAGGCTGTATCAAAACCAGAGTTTAATGCGCTCGAGCGACCGCTGACAGGAAGGAATTGGATCAAACTGGATCCCAGTAGACCAGCTGGGCAGGTCCCGAGGGGTCAGGCAGAGCCGAGCGAGTCCCGGGAGGCTTTTCCCATCGCCTCCACTCCAGGCTTTGCTTCTGGGCGAGGGGGAGAGGAAAAGGAGGAAGTTAATTAACTGGGCAATCGTAAACTGGAAACGGGCTTTCTCAGCCAGTGTGCGACTAGCCCGAGAGCCAGTTGTGCTAGCCCTGTGGTTGCCATGCCAACCAGGATGCTAAATACAGCTCAATCTGGGTGTTTTTGTTAAAAACCACAGCCCTCAGACTGGATCCAGGGCCGGGAAAGGAGCCCAGGCGGCCTGGCTCCCGCCCTGCCAGGTCGAGGATCCCCGTGAGACCACATCCTTGCCAGCAGCCCCCCCAGGATTTAAAGCTCCCCACTCCCAGCAGGCTGCACTGCTCTCTCTGCCAAAAACGGGGACCCCCCCGGCCCCCCGGTTTGCCCAGAGCTTGGATTTGAGCCGCGAGCTCTCCGCTTTCCGTTCCTATAGCAACTCCTGCCCACGCGTGGGCTCGCAGTAGCATCACATCCCCCCTGCCAGAACCCATCCCCGGCTGCAAACGGAGCTGGCGGCCCCCCCGGCAGCCCCCCAGCTCTTCCCAGAAAAACCTCAAGGTCTTGGCAAAGGGTTTAGGGCCAAGCTGGATGGATCCAGCCTCACCCCCTGGGTGGGATCTGGCTGTGGAGGAGCCAAGAGGAGAGCGAAGAAGTCTTCTCTACCGAACAAGCCTTACCTAGAGCCCCACCGTTGGGGAGGGACACGCTGCCGTCGGCCTCGGGGGGTTTGGGCTTGGTGGTCTCCAGCCCGGCCAGCAGAGTCATGAAGTCGACGACGGTGTCGATGTCCTCCTTGTTGGCGGTGGCTTCCCTCAAGGCACTGACGGCGTTGAGGCGGCTGAAGGAGGTCAGCTCGGAGATGTTGGCCCGGAGGAAGAGGAGGATGACGTTGAGGTCGTTGACGGGGCAGGTGAGCATCTTGCGGCTGAGGAGGTCAAAGGCGGGCAGCATCTCGTAGACGGAGAGCAGCCCCTTGTCCCACTGGCAGAGCTGCAGGGCATTGTAGATGACGACGGGCATGAGGAGGACATAGACGCCACCAACCGAGAGGCTGATGAGCTGGAAGACGGAGAAGAAGACCAGCTTGCAGGGGATGAGTGGCGGGATGTGGGGCTCCTCCTGGAGCAGCCCCGTTTTGATGGAGCAGCTGAACTCGTCCTGAAAGAAGATGTTGAGGTGGAGGAAGACCAGGTAGAGGCAGGTGGCAGCCAAGAACAATAGCAGCAGCAGGTTCCTCAGGATGTAGATGAACACCAGGGAGTGGGCGTGCTGCTTGCAGGTGAGGTAACGCTCCAGCAACGGGAACTCAAAATACCTCTCCCGGCGGGCCCTGGGGGCAGAGGGGACACAGCAGGGACTTAGAGCCACCCCCCCAAATCAAGTCACTTCACCAGAGTCCATCCTGAATGTGGCCGCAGCCACACCACGTGGAGGGACTTGGGAAGAATGCGGTGACCCGTTGAGGCTGCCCAGAGGCCTCACCTCTCGTATTCCTCCCAGAATCGCTCCGGCTCGGCGCTGGCCTGCTGGACCTTCCTCATGTGCTGCACCAGGCGCACGGAGCGGTTGTAGGATTTGTCCAGCTCATCGATGATGAAGAGGAGGTCAGAGTGGAGGGCGGGGGCGGCCGCGTAACGCCACAGCAGGTAGGGCAGGTACATGAGCACCGCCACCACCAGCAGCGAGTAGGGGAAGACCTGAGCAAAGGGGACAAGCGCATTGAGCGGTGCCGAGTTGCTTCACCTCTGCTGCACACCCAGGTGGGATCCGAGGGCACCCAGAGGCGAGCTTGACCCATACCTTGAGAGCCCAGAGGGACTTGGTGACAGCGTGTCCCTCCGTGTCGAAGCCGTGGTGGAGGAGGGAGTCCCAGCAAGCCGTGTCCACGTAGGCGGACTGCTTCCCCGTGAAGTTGGTGGGAGAGAAGCAGCTGATCTGCGAGCCTAGGGTGAGGAGAAGGGGGAACCTCAGCCAAGGAGGTCCGGCGAGCACGGGCGAGCGCTCCGCAGCCAGATGCTGAGGCGTTGCAGGAGGGTGACTACATCTAAGGCATCACTTCGAATTAAAAAGGCCTTTTTCACAGTCATTTTGTAGCTGTGCTTCCCCACCACTGTGTTTTCCAGCAAGGACTTTTCCATCGTTTCCCAAACACAAACCCTTTGAGCACGACAGGGGAATTAGAGACCGGCCAGAAACTGGAGTCAAACCAACTCCCCAGGGGCAGCAGCGGGACGTCGTCCGAGGCCAGATTTAGCCTGAGGCGACGACGCAGCATCAATGCAACCCTCTGTGCTGGCCAGCAAACCCCAGCGGGATGTATTCCCTCAGCCGCCCCACTGGCACCCTCCTCCTCCTCGGAAACAACCCTGCAGCACCCAAAGGTGCTGGGGGCAAGCAGCCGAGGTGGGGCATTGATTCACCGCCGGTCCTGGGGCTTAGCACAGCCATTCCTGGGCTTTCCCAGCGATCAATAATCCATTAAAAACAATCAATAAATATCCCTGAGACAGAACGGTTCCTAAAACGGGATTTCCAGGCTGCCCTGCCTTCGACCATGACCACGAGGGTTTTGCAGCAATAGCCGAAAAGCCACCAGCGATCGCCTGCAACCCGAATATCCCTGTTGCAAAAGCTGCGACTCACCGGCGGAGAACTCCCGGGCGAAAGCCAGCGAGACGAGGAAGAGGGGCAGCCCCACGGTGACAAACTTCAGCAGGCGATCACTCGGCAGCTCCAACCGCAGGCCCTTGGCTCGGGAACCGCCGGGGTCTGGGAGGAGAGCGTCGGAGAGCATGTACTCAGCAGCCGTGTGTGAGAGCGACATTTTTCTATTGAGGAAGAGGAGACAACGGCGGCTGCTGCTGCTGCCCAGGGGCTCTGGTGTCGTCTGAGGCGTGACTGGCTCGAGAAGCAACTTTGTAGGGCTGAAGGCATCGCTTGCCAAGCGCTCCCTACCAGGCGGCTGTAAATGACAGCTTAAATGGTGTGTTAAATCAACTGGTAATTACAGGGGGAAGCCTTTTCGCAAATAGCACGCCCCAAAATAGACAAAAAAACCCAAACCAGCAGCCACGGCACCGGGCTGGGAAGGCAGCGTTCCTCCCCAGCCACAGCCGCTCCCTGGCTCCTCGTGGTTTTACGTCCCTCTCTCATAAGCAGAGGTATTTCTGGTGGTGTGTTCGAGGGGCGTGGAGCTCCCTGGCTATTTTTGCCCCGTGTGAGGAGCTGGGAGGCAGGGGACAGGGCATTACCCTACCGAGAAGCCTCAGCCAGGTACATGGTGGCCCCGTTGGGTACAAAGAGCCTTTTCCTGCACGCAAACCAGCTGGAGGGGCTGGAGAAACTCCTGCTGCCAGCCCCGAGCTTTTGGGGACAGGCCAAGAGACACCGAACGCTGGTGGCTGTGATTTTGAGGCAGAACATCAGCTGCGGTTCCCCAGTTTTTCAGTCTCTCCCCTCACCCCACTCTCGGGACACGGGGCAAGGAACCTGGCTCCAAGGAAAGCTCCTGAGGGAGAGGGATCCCAATAATGGGATCCAGAATAAGCAATAGGGAAATTGGAAGGAGCAGTGGGATGAAGTTTCTCCTGGCAGCGTAGTCGCTCCCCAAAAACCCATGCTGACACTGCTGGCAGCGCAGAGCAGAGGGAGTCCCGTAGCTGCTTGGCCAAGCTGAGCAGAGGAACTCCATGTGCAGTCTCTCAGTGCAGCACAAAAACCCCACAGCCGCTGCCAAATTGCACTTTCGATGGATTTTCAAATGAAGGGAGTCTCCAAATTTGAGCGTGGAGTGCCAGGATACGAGGGAGAGACTGCTGAACAGCTCTGGAGGGGCGAGCAATGGCCCTCAAACCGGGAGGGACAGCACCCAGGCGAGCTCAAACCTGCCCAGGGACCGAGATCCGCCTGAGCACACAGAGACACCAACCCCGCACCTCAGCGGGAACTGGATCTTTATTGCTCAGAGACAAGTTCAAAACATGGATCGGGCAAAAACCAGTTCCCACACAGCCCCACTTGTCCGAACAAGAGGTTCTTCAGCACGCCCAACCACTCTTCTGCACCAAATCGGGGCAGGAAGCACACGCAGGTACCTGGTTTGAAGCCAGCAACACCAGTACCGACACAGGAGGTCTCTGGCAAGCGGCAGACACCGCAGACCATCACACCGCTGGCTCCAAGGCGGACACCGCTGCAGAGCAGCCTGACCCACCGCTGCCACGCGCTGGAGGTGCAGAGATAGACGGTCCTGCCTCGTTACTCGTTGGCACCATCCAGATCCAGCTTCTTCAGAGCCTTTTGGAAGAAGAGGGGCGGCTTGCAGACGAGGTCTATCCGCTGGCCCAGGGGCAAGGAGAGCCGGTGGGCGTGGAGGTGGAGGGGGAGGTGGCGAGCCTTGCTCTGCTCCAGCTTTAGCCTCTTCAAGGTGATTTCAGGAAGCTTCTGCAGAGAGGACAGAAAACGTCCCTTGCACAACCCCATCTCTTCAGCTGGGCCTTGAAAACCCTGGCCCAGGGGGAGCTGGGGGACACAAAGGGGGCACCCAGCCTTGGATCCCCACCCCTGACACAGGACCTGCCTTACCTGGGGTGCCAGCTTACTCCAGTGCGAGTACTTGTGATCCCCCAGGATGGGGCACCCCAACCCATAGGCCAGGTGAACCCGGATCTGGTGCTTCACCCCTGAGGAGGGAAGGCAAAGAGGAGAAACATGACAACCAGTCGCACCAGGCTCCCACCCTCCACCCTCAGTGCTGGATAATCCCATGCCAAAATCACCGGCAGCCAGAGAGCGGCCTGGCAGCAAACCATCTCCTCGGGGCGGCTTATTCCCAGAGCCTTGGCCCAAAAAAGGATTTCAGTCGTGTCTAACGACGCGTTCTCTCTTCCAGCACTGGACTTGGCTGCCGTGCTGCACAGAAAGCAGATCCAGCGGCCAACACAACCCCGGGGACACCCAGCCAGGCCTCACCCGTGACGGGCTGGAGCTCCAGCAGCGAGCAGGCGGAGGAGCTAGCCAGACGGCGGTACCGCGTCACGGCGCTTTCAGCACTGCGGTTCTTGCGGATTTTCACCACCTTCCCATCCTCCGGAGACAGGCGATAGTTGGGGGCCAGCGTCATCTGAACGGCAGCGAGAGGGTGAGTCCACGGGAAGGCACGAGGGGGGTTCTGGGGAACATGAGGCCAAAACGGTGGCCCAGAGGACACGCGGCTCACCTTGTAGTGCGACTGGTGGCTCCGCACCTCCTTCTCCACAATGGGGATCTCCACGATGCCCTCAGCGGGGTCTGGGTCCCCCAGGGTAATTGCCCTGGGGAGGGAAACCAGAGGTCTGCGGGGCATCGCTCCAGCAGGAAGGGAACCCTCCCCTCATCCCCTCTCCCTACAACCCAGCCCCATAAAAAAGATGCTTGAGGGAAGATAAGCGAACACCCACCACTTCCACAAAGCCCCGCTCCCTGGTGACTGGCCCTTCACCCCTTCTTCAAATTCTATGGGCCTTTCAAAGTCACTTCTCCTCCTCCTAAACCCTTCCTACCAGTAGATCTTCTCCACCTGACGAGTTTTGAAGAGAAGTCGGATCTTCTCTGCCACCTCCTTGTTCCGCGCGAGCACCATCACGCCCGTGGTCTCTTTGTCCAGCCGGTGGCAGAGGTGGAGGGGTTCAGCTTTCATGTTCTCCAACATCTTGGCCAAAATCGGCAACACATCAGCGATACAATTCTTGATCCCGGGGCCACCTGCATAACGCACAGATTAGGAAATCAGGGGAGACTTTCATCTCCCCCAAAATGTGAGACGAAGGCTGTGCTCTAAAGGTGACAAACTCCCACGTCCCTCCCTGGGAAAGAAAACCTCAGCACAGGGAAGGTGGAGACATCATCTATCTCGATATGGGCAAAGCACAGGAGACTGTCCCACGCAACATCCTTGTCTCTAAATCGGAGAGACATGGATTTGACTGATGGACCACTGGGTGGATAAGGAACTGGCTGGATGGATGCACTCAAAGGGTTGTGGTCAATGGCTCAATGTCCAAGTGGCGACCCGTGACGAGTGGCGTTCCTCAGGGGTCGGTACTGGGACCAGTGCTGTTTATTGTCTCTGTTGGTGACATGGACAGTGGGATCGAGGGCACCCTCAGCAAGTTTGCCGATGACACCAAGCTGTGTGGTGCAGCGATGTGCTGGAGGGAAGGGATGGCATCCAGAGGGACCTTGACAGGCTGGAGAGGTGGGTCTGTGCCAGCCTCCTGAAGTTCAACCAGGCCAAGGGCAAGGTCCTGCATGTGGGTTGGAGCAATTCCAAGCACAAATCCAGGCTGGGCGGAGAACGGCTGGAGAGCAGCCCCGAGGACAAGGACTTGGGGGTGCTGGTGGACGAGAAGCTCAACACGAGCCAGCAACGTGCGCTGGCAGCCCAGAAACCCCCCGCAGCCTGGGCTGCATCCCCAGCAGCGTGGGCAGCAGGGCGAGGGGGGGGATTCTGCCCCTCTGCTCCGCTCTGGGAGACCCCCCTGCAGCACTGCCTCCAGCGCTGGGGCACCAACAGCAGAAGGACACGGAGCTGTTGGAGCGGGGCCAGAGGAGGCCCCGGAGATGCTGGGAGGGCTGGAGCCCCTCTGCTGTGGGGACAGGCCGAGAGAGCTGGGGGGGTTCAGCCTGGAGAAGAGAAGGCTCCGGGGAGACCTTCCAGCCCCTTCCAGTCCCTCAAGGGGCTCCAGGAAAGCTGGGGAGGGACTCTGGAGCAGGGAGGGGAGCCATGGGACGAGGGGGAAGGGTTTTACACTGAAAGAGGGGAGATTGAGATGAGATATTGGGAAGAAATTGTTTGCTGTGAGGGGGGTGAGCCCCTGGCCCAGGTTGCCCAGAGAAGCTGTGGCTGCCCCATCCCTGGAGGGGTTCAAGGCCAGGTTGGACGGGGCTTGGAGCAACCTGGGCTGGTGGGAGGTGTCCCTGCCCAGGGCAGGGGGTGGGATGAGATGATCTTTAAGGTCCCTTCCAGCTCTAATCATTCGATGGTTCTGTGATGCCCCATCAGCGCCATGGAGCCATTTCCATTTCCCCCCCTGTGGCACGGCTGGCTTTCCCTCACCGTGCACGGGAAGGCCGTAGGGTTTGTTGATGGCCACGATCTCCTCGTCCTGGTACAGGGTCCCCTGCTTGAGCACTTTGGCCAGGACGTTGGGGTGAACCTGCTGCAGCCGCTTGCTCAGCGCGGCCAGCTCCCGCACCCGCCTCTGCGCTGGGTCCCCGGGCCTCTGCGGAGAGAGCCAAACCGGTGGAGGAGGAGGAACGGCCGGGGGAGAACGCAGACCGAGCGGGCCGAGGGCCGCCATGTGTGCCCGCCGGGCGGGGGGCGCGGTGCACGCCGGGAGTTGTAGTCCAGTCCCTCAGGGCCCGCCATGGCGGCCCGCTCTCACCTCTCGCTTCTCCCCCTCGCTCCTCTGCGCCCGCAGCCGCTCCGCCAGCTCCTCGGCTCGCAGACTCTCCTCCGCCACAGTTCGGCCGCGGCCGCCGGTGCTCACCGCCCGGGTCAGGCCCGCCGCGGCCCGCCACCACTGCCCGCCGCCGCTCGCCGCCGCCATCTTCCTCTCTCCGTCCCCTCCTCCCCTTCCTGGCCAATGGCGGCGGCGCGGAGGCGGTGCTTCGACCCGCGCGTCCAATCGCAAAGGGACGGCCAGCCGAGCGACAGCCGCAGCGCCCAATGGCGGCGGGGCGAGGGGCTGGACCGCCCGGTGGTTTAAACGGCGGCGACGGTTGACGGCCGGTAACGGTCGCGGCGGGAGGACTGGAACGGCCGGGCCCTGTCAGGTACCGGGGGGAACGCACGAACCCTGTTAGGGACTGGAGGGCCCTGTCGGGTACCGGGGCGGCGTGTGGGCCTCGCGGGGAGGCCGAGCAGGCGGGTGGGCCCCGGCTGCCTCAGCCCAGTATATCCCAGTACATCCCAGTTCATCCCAGTACAGCCTCAGCACTCCCCCCGCAGTGGGGCGAGCGCCTCTGAGGGGGCCGAGGCACACCCCCATCCCCTCCCAGACCGGCACACAGCAGCACTCCACAAGTTTTCTTGAAATTTATAAAAATAACACTGGAAAACTGCTTCCCTCCCCCTCAATTAATAAAAAAATAAGCGAAGCGGCCACCTGCCCTCCTCCCGCTGAGGTGACCCATCACTCGACGTCCACGCAGACCCGCTTGGGAGGCTGCTGGGTGGCACTGCCATTCCCCGGGGCATGGCGGCGGTGGCCGCCCTTGGTCTCAGGGGGCTGCTTGTCCTCGTCCTTGTCCCTGTCCCCTGCTGGCTCCAGGCCCCGGGGGGGTTCGATGCGGCCCCTCCGCACGAAGTGGCGGATGCGGGCCTCCAGCCCCTCGCACTTGGGACGGGCCAGTAAAGGCTTGTAGGTGCGGGCTTGGACACCTTCCACAAAGCTGCTGACCTGGCTGTGGAGCGGAGGCTTCATCTCTCCCCAGAGGATGGTCGTGCTGTTCCCTGGGCCTGCGATATCATTGAAAAAATACCAGTGGTTTTGTTTAATTACCCCTTTCCTGCATTTTTTTTTTCAAACCAATTACCCCCATCCCAAGGTATTGCCACAATCCCTTACTTTCTCCGGTAGCGACAGGAGCAGCATCTAACCCTCCTAACATGTTCCGCAGCACTTGAGTTTTGACTGCGTGGTTGGCCCAGAGCTGCTGCAGGTGGGTAACGTTGAACCCCTGCACTTCTCGGTCGTAGAGCCACTGGAGGTTTTCGAACGCGCAGTCGTACAGCACGAGGGGAAACTCGACTGCCATGCTAGGGAAAAGGAGAGCAGGCGTTACCTGTCGCTGTCTGGAGGATGTTGTGACAAAAAAGCCTCACGCATCGGCCTGTCCTTTCTGCCCAAAACAGCCCCGTTTTTTACAAACCTCCTTTTTCCCAATTATTTTTAACCAAATATCAAGGAAAAGCTTGTCCAAGAGCAAGAAAAAAAGGATCCTTACAGATCCCTCCCAGAGAGGCCGCTGGCAGCTTGCTCCCATATTGTGAGAGACTTCGCAGGCTGGCAGAGACATGGTTTGCCAGCGGCACTTCACACACAGCCATCGCTTTGTGAAGCAGACCAGGAGGTTTTCCCGAGCTCTCTGTACCTGTACTGCGGTTTTCGGGGATTCTTCTCCACATCCAGCAGCTCATCGATGATCTCCGGCCTCTCCATCCCCTGCCCGATGAGGAAGAGGATGGCCATCATGCAGCGGACTTGGTGATACAGGAATGCCTGTCCCGTCACTTCAAACTGGCACAGACGGAAGGGATCCTGCGGCCCAGTTTCTTCTCCTCTCTCCACCCACGTCACTCCGGCGCTGAGGATCGTTCTCTGGAAGTTGACCACCCCGTTGGCGACGTCCATTTTACACAGGTTACGGAAATCATGGGTCCCCACGTACCTCTGGGCCGCGGTGTGCATGAGGGCCACGTCCAGGTCGGCACAGGGGAAGAAGTACCGGTAGGTCCTCTTGAGGCAGCTGAACCGGGCACTGAAATCCGGCTCCACAGGGGCCCAGGCCAGCACCCGGATGTCGGGCGGGAGCACCCTGTTCAGAATATGGGTGTAGCGGAGCTCCTCCTCCCCCTCGCTCTTGCCTTCTGAGTTGTGGCTGTTCAGCTTCTTCCCCTCCGCCAGGTTCGAGCGGAGATCGAGGGAAATCACCTGCACAACGAGGGAAGCCAGGATTAGATGGCAGATGGGCGGATTCGGCATGTCAAGCCAAGTCTTCCTACACCACTGTGAAATAAATTCAGGATCTCCTCCAGATGAAGGTGTCTTAAATCAAGCGATCTTACCCCTCCTTCCTGCGGGTAGAGCTGCAAGTGCCTCTGCTAAGGTTCCGAGCAGATGCTACGGATTCCTTTAATAAAACAGAGAAAGTTGCAGACTGCCTACGTAGCATGATCTCGAAATGGCTTCAACTTTAGTCACTGGTTTTTAGGATATAATGTGCTTTTTTAGTTTTTTTTTCTTTTCGCCGGAGGTGATGACTTGAAGGCAGCAACAGCCTGGCTGTCTGGGACACCTGGTTAATTAATGCCGCAGGTACCTGCGCGCTTGACATGGCGCAAGAAAAGGTGGCCTCTGCCCTTATTCCGTGCGGCTCATCGTGTGAAGGAGAGCAGACCACCCATCCGAGCCAAACCCACCCCGGCGAGGCAAAAGCTAAGCCAGCTCCGCTTCCTGAGCTGGGAGGGAAGGAGAGACTGGGCCGAGAGCGAAACCATCACGGCGCAGGAAGGGTTGTGCTCTCCCTGGTGGCTCCGTGCCCACCCAGCCGGCCGGCTCGCTCCCCTTCCTCCAGCTCCCACTCCCACGCTCCCTTCCGCTCGCTGCGGCTCCCCTCAGCCCCTTCTGCACAGGAATTCAGCTGCCTGACTCTGCAGGAAGCTATCCAATTCTTGGATTTATTTTTTGGGTGGGTTTTTTTTTTTTTTTGTGGGCTTAGCAAGTTAAATGAGCTGAGAGGGCTCTGCTAAGGAAGGGGCATCTCCCCTTTTTTTTGGCAGCGCTGAACTATTGGGAAGCTGCAGCCTAAAATGCATTTCAACCTCTCAAAACAGGCCCCTGTAAAAAAACCGAGCACTAAATATGGAAAAAACCCAAGCACGAATATGGAAAAAAGCGAGCACTAATGAACACTTCAAGGGTCTAAAACCATCATTCCGCATGCAGGAAGCCATCGCCAGGCTTGCTTTCGGATTTAAAAGCTGATGGCTTTTAAAAAAATAATCCAACCTGTGCTGTCACTGCAGGACAGTGATCCCACCGGATCTCCGTCCCACAGAGGTGCCCAGAGATCCGGGAAAGCCTAGGGGGCATCCTGACCTGTCCGAAGGCGCTGACTCCTTTGTCCGTCCGCCCGCAGCGGTGGTAGTTGGAGGTCTGTCTGTCGTCTACCAGCCGTGTCTTCTTCAAAGCCTCAAACAGCTTCTCCTCGATGGTGTTGCTGGTGTTCTCCTGGCTGGCAAACCCCTGGTAGCCCCAGCCCAGATAGGCGATCTTCAGCGCCACGTGCCTGCGGCCGTAAGCGCCAAAATCAAACGGCCGTTGTTGGCGTTTCTTGGCTTTCCCAGGGGCTGGAGGAGCCTCTCTTCTCCCACCGCCTTCCTTGTCCTCTCGGAGCTTCTCCTGCAGCCGCTTCACCTCCTCTTCCAGCTCCTGCACCCTCCTCAGGAGTCGCTCTTGGTCGGTAGCCGCGCTCCCCGCGGCCATAGCTGCTGTCTTGGAGCCTTAATTAGTTGCTCGGGGTCTGCAGAGAAAGAAGGAAATCAGGGTTTTGCATTTTTATGTGGCTTTTATTACACTGAGGGTCTTGCTCTGTAAAATAATTGTTACCCATGGAATAATTCTTTATTTCTTTAACCCCTCAGCGTTCCTAGCAGAGCATGGGAAGGGCCAAGGCGGCTCAGCTCGGACAGCTTCATCTTACTCAAGTCTCTTTTTTTTGCACTTTTTAATCACTCCTTCCCCTCGCTGCGGGATGGGACCTGCTCCGTCAGCCCAGGCGCAGCGGCAGCATGATCACGGCTGGCCTTTTGCTATCCGCACTGGAGCCATCACAGAGCCCTTTCCATTTTCGCACCGCGCTCAGCCAGCATCAACACTTCAGACAGCCCGCTAACGGCTGCCACTCATCTCGCCGCACCATCTGCTCCAACATTTCCTAACGGCGCCGTTAAAACTTATATTTTTTTCCAACCCTTAAAGATATCCCAAGCCTGCGGAGGGGGTGGAAACCGCATCCGGATACCTTTTCGCTGCAGGTTTGAGCAGACTCAAAGAGCCCTTTGGGCTTCGATAGCCAACGTCTAAAGAAGCAGATAAAGGCTGCGCTGAGCCTTCTCCTCTGTGGATGTAGATTAAATCTCTCCCTAGATTAAATCAGGACTACATACCCTGTTTTTAAAAGAAGAGGTACAAGGGGAAAATCTTACCCCTCTTATTAAATCTCCCCTTAGATTATGTCACAACTAGATCCCGTGGTTTTAAGAAAAGAGGTAGAAGGGGAAAATCATTATACACCTCTACCCAGCGCTCAGCGTTCGCCCATCATCCCGTTAGTACTTTCTATATCACGTAATTAATTTTAACGTCGTTTTCAAGCAGGAATTTAGGGGTTGCCTCGGAGGGGGCTTTCCAGCTGTGTTTCCAAGAGCTGTAGGGAAGGAGCCTTCTGCCGGCAGCGGGAGGTTTAGCACTCCCGGACCCCCGTCTGATTAACCACAACCTAAATCAACGCCCCTCAACCCCGGAAACTGAGAGTCAAACCCTCTTTATATCTTTAGCTCGAATGTGCCGCAAGAAATTAACTGTGGGGGTTTACTTTTTTGCAGGATTCACCCATTTTGGCGGAAATCATGGAGGAGGCACTGGGAGCGGAGGAGGAGGACGGGCTGGCGGCTGCGCTGGCCCTGAGCCAGCTGTACGCCCAGCGAGGGGGCAGCCAGCGTCCCTGCGCCGAGGCCTCCCTGCAGCCGGCGCCCCCCGCGTTTCCCGGGGATCGGAGACGAAGCAGGAGGTTGGTAATGAAAAGGAAGGTGCTGAGACGCAGACCCGATGGAGGAGTGGAGATCTGGGACGAGTCGGTGACCAGCGAGACGGAGGGCGATGCTGAAGTTCAGAGCCTGAGGCAGAAACTGCTTCAGCTGAGGACCAGTCCGGAGGAGAGCATCTCTGAGGGGGAAATCGAGAGCAGCAGCAGCAGCTCCCTCGATGAATCCCCTCACCGGTGGCCCCATGGGGACAGTCCCCGCTTTCTCCTCGAGGATTTCGATAGCCGGAGCTCTGCCGCTTCTCAGTACAGCACCGCGGCGGGACAGCCCAAATCCTTCATTCCTCCCCGGTTTGAACCGCTGGGTCGTAACCGGGGGAAAACCGACCCAGTGGCCAAATATTTTGAATATAAACGAGAATGGGAGAAATTCCGCATCCCAGGGGAGGATGAGCGGCGAGAACTGCGCTGGGGCATCCGGGAGCAGATGCTCTGCAGGCCCCAGCTGCCCAGCAAACCGCAGCACCTCCACGTCCCCAACGCCTACGCCGTCCCCACCGAGAAGAAGAGGGCGGCCCTGCGCTGGGAGGTGCGCTGGGACCTGGCCAAGGGCCTCCTCCCCAGAAAAAACACCTCCTCCTAGGCTCCTCCGCACCCAGCACCTAGCCGCTCTCCTCGGGACCTTTTCCCTCCTCAAAATCCTTGCTAACTCAGACAAAATCCCCTTTTTGCGCTTCTACGTGGGATTAAAATTCTTCCCCAGGGTTGTTAAACGGCTGGGATAAACCATCCCTGCCGCTGCGGAGCTGCGTTCCTGGGATAGGGAGCAGGCACCGCAAACCCACCCAGACTCCTCCGATCTCGGGAGAAATAAGACTGGAACGAACCCGGTGATTTACTTTTTTTAATTGCCCCTGGATTGTTGTGTGAGCTACGAAGGCGGTTTTATTTCTGGCGTCTCAGCGGTATCTTTATTTAATAAAGTGTGTGGAGAGATTCGTTATCATTCCGTGGGTTCATTAGAAACACACCTCCATCAGTGTCTGATTCCCTGCGCCACCCAACTCTCGGCTCCCCTTCCCTTCTTTTACCTCGTTTATAAAATAAATGAGCTTTAGGATGAAGTGAAGATGATGATATTATTAATTTCCCCGGTGTGGGGATGGACTGACACTTTGGCAGCTCTCGCACAGGAAAACACCTTGAAGCCGCAGCGGGGCTGTCCCCAACACCGCAGGGACCCCCAACACCCCATGGGGGGTCTACGTCCTTGTCTCCAACACCCCGGGGGGGGGTGGGGCTCTGCCCCCCCAGCACTCCAGGGATCCCCCAAAACCCTATGGGGGACACTGCCAGAGCCCTGTGGGGTCCCCGTCCCCAGCAGAGGCCACCCCAAGCCCTGCAGGGTCTCTGTCCTCAGCCCCCTGCAGACCCCCAGCACCCCAGGAGGGGTCTGTGCCCCCCCAGCACCCTAGAGACCCCCCAAAACTAGAGAACCAGCACTGGCACTCTGTGGGGTCCCTGTCCCCAACACCCCAGGGACCCCTGAAACCCTGTGGGGTCCCTGCTCCTCCATCACTGTGGGGACAACCCCACCCCCCACAGGGTCCCTGTCCCCAGCACCCTGCAGCTCCCCCCCCACAGGGCTGTCCCTGACCCCAGCACCCCAGGGACCCCCCAAAACCCTATGGGGACCGGTGCTGGCACCCCACAGGGTCCTGCCCCCAGCACCTGCAGTCCCCCACGACCCTATGGGGGGATGGGGGTGCGTCCCTGTCCCCAGCACGCCAGGGACCCCCCAAACCCTGTGGGGTCCCTGCTCCTCCATCACTGTGGGGACAAATTCCCCCCACAGGGTCCTGTCCCCAGCACCTGTCCCCCCCCCACCCCTCCTCCTATGGGGGGTGTCCCTGCCTCCACCACCCCATGAACCCTCCCAAATCCTATGGGGGAAGGGTGGGGTGGGGTGGGGTGGGGTGGGGGGGGGGGTGTGTCTCCGCCCCCCCAGCGCTCCAGGGACCCCACAAACCCTGTGGGGTCCCTGCTCCTCCATCGCTGTGGGGACAACTCCCCCCACACAGGGTCCCTGTCCCCAATACTCCGGGAACCTCCACCACACCATGGGGGGGGTCTCTGCCCCCCCAGCACCCCGGAGACCCCCCCCAAACCCTACGGGGGGGTCTCTGCCCCCCCCCCCCAGCACCCCGGGGACCCCCCGAACCCTACGGAGCCCGCGCCGCTCCCCCAGTTCCTACCTGCGGCCCCGCCATGACCCGGAAGCGCCCGCCCCTTCCGGTTCCCCCCGCTCCCGCGTAGCCGCGGTCCGCCCGCCCGCCAGGGGGCGCCGTTCCCGGTCCTCTCCTCGCGGCGGGCGCCGATGGCGGCGACGAGGGACGGCGGCGGCCGGCGGCTGCGGGTGGGCGCCGTGCCGGGTCCCGTCCCCCGGGGCCTCCCCCCCCAGCGCCGTGTGTGTGTGTGTGTGTGAGAGACACCCCCCTCCAGTAACGGCCGCCTCTCCCCCCGCAGCTCCCCGCGCCCGGACCCCCGCCGCGCCGCCCGGACCCCTTCGTGTGCCGGCGGGGTAAGGGTAGGCCCGGCCCCGCCTGAGCGGGGGAGTGGGAGGCCCCGGGCCAGGCCTCACCCCCCCGGTCCCAGGCCTCACCCCTCCCGGTCCCAGGCCTCACCCCCCCGGTCCCAGGCCTCACCCCTGCCCCCCCGACCCCCTCCTCACCCCCCCGGTCCCAGGCCTCAGTCCCCCGGTCCCAGGCCTCACCCCTGCCCCCCCGACCCCCTCCTCACCCCCCCGGTCCCAGGCCTCACCCCTCCCGGTCCCAGGCCTCACCCCCCCGGTCCCAGGCCTCACCCCCCCGGTCCCAGGCCTCACCCTCCCGGTCCCAGGCCTCACCCCCCCGGTCCCAGGCCTCACCCCTGCCCCCCCGACCCCCTCCTCACCCCCCTGTCCCTGCAGGCGGCCGCGGCGATGGGCCTGAGGAGGACGAGGAGGAGGAGGAGGAGGAGAAAGGTGGGTCCCGGGGCCTCCACGGGAGGAAGGTGAAGCGGGGAGGGGGTTCGGGGCTCCATCGCCCTCATTAACCGCTAATGAAGCTCTTGGGGGCGTCCTGGGGTCACTGAGAGAGGGGACAAGCTGCTCGTGAAAGGTGACGAGGGAAGAGTGAGGGGTGTCATCGCTCTGAGGGCTCCGACACCGCCCCCCGCAACATCCTGCTCTCTTCGCTGTGGGGAGGTGAATTGGGTGGGTGGAATGTTGGGCGGATGAGGAAGCGGTTGGATGTTCTCATCCAGAGGGCGGTGGTCAACGGCTCCATGTCCGGATGGAGATCGGTGACAAGCGGTGGCCCTCAGGGGTCCGGACTGGGACCAGGACTGTTCAGTATCTCCATCAATGACACGGACAGTGGGTGCCCCTCAGCAAGTTTGCCGATGACACCAAGCTGCGGTGTCACGCCTGAGGGACGGGATGCCATCCAGGGGGACCTGGACAGGCTGGAGAGGTGGCACCATGGCAACATCCTGAAGTTCAACCAGGCCAAGGGCAAGGTCCTGCACCTGGGTCACGGCAATCCCAGGCACAAATCCAGGCTGGGCAGGGAATGGCTGGAGAGCAGCCCCGAGGAGAAGGACTTGGGGGTGCTGGTGGACGAGAAGCTCAACATGAGCTGGCAATGTGTGCGCTGGCAGCCCAGAAACCCCCCGCAGCCTGGGCTGCATCCCCAGCAGCGTGGGCAGCAGGGCCAGGGGGGGGATTCTGCCCCTCTGCTCCGCTCTGTGAGACCCCCCTGCAGTGCTGCCTCCAGCGCTGGGGCACCAACAGCAGAAGGACACGGAGCTGTTGGAGCGGGGCCAGAGGAGGCCCCGGAGATGCTGGGAGGGCTGGAGCCCCTCTGCTGTGGGGACAGGCCGAGAGAGAGCTGGGGTTGGACTAGGTGGCCTTCAGGGTCCCTTCCAACCCAAACCATTCTATGGTAAGTGATTTTTTTTTTTCACGAGTTTCTGCCTTTTCCAGCGGACTTGGCGGAAACCTCCCTGCTGAACAAGCTGATCCGCACATCCCTGGTGGAGTCCAGCCACCACGTGGAGATCCTGCAGCAGGACCCCCGCTCCCCGCTCTTCTCCATCAAAACCTTCGAAGAGCTGCCCCTGTGAGTCACCCGGCAAAGCGCGAGAGCCACCGTGGCTCGTCAAACGGGCCCTTTTTGAGTCTTTTTTTTTTTTTACAGGAAGAAGGAGCTTTTGCAGGGGATTTACCTCATGGGCTTCAACAGACCGTCCAAAATCCAGGAGACGGCTCTGCCCATCATGCTGGCGTATCCGTGAGTAGTAACGCCGGGTGGGTGAGCCCTTGAGGCCCCCCCCCGCCTCAGGACACACAACCCTTGCGCTCTGCTAAGGAGCTTTTGCCTTGCAGGCCCCAAAATCTGATTGCCCAGAGCCAGTCAGGGACAGGGAAAACGGCAGCTTTTGTCTTGGCGATGTTGAGCAGAGTTAATGCCGCCGAGAAACACCCGCAGGTAACGCCGGAAAGGGAAAGCTGATGCAGGAGGGGTTTGCCCCAGCCCTCGACACGCTGCCTGGGGGCAGAGCTCTGGTTTTTGTCCCCGTCTCTGTATGATTTTATCCTCTGGAGGGGGACGATAAACCCCTGGGTACCGTCGCTGTAGCAGGTAGGACAGGAAGTTTGGTGCCCGCTGAAGGGAGGTACTTTTTCTTGCTAGCAGTGGATTAAGCCAGGCTTTCCCTATCCTGGAATTTAAATTTTGAAAAGCAGCTGCGGGGACCGGTGGTTTTCTGGTGGCCTAAACGCCCCCGTGAGCCCCCTGCGTGCACAATCAGCTTTGCGAGCTGCTTACTGCGATTTGAAGTGTCTCGGCTCAAGCCTACGGGGCGATTTAAGCTGTCGCTTTAAAGCTGCGCGCAGAAGCGCTCTGCCCCGCGCTTCAGGAGATGAATTTCCCCCCTCCGAAATAGCTACAGCGACTTCTTTCTGCCCGCGTCCCTCGAGCTCTGCTGCGCTCCCAGCTCCCCTCCCTCCGACTACCCCGATCCCCCAGCGCTTTTGCGGGAGTTTAGTGCTCGTGGGTTTTTCTGTGCTCTTCTTTCTGAAATACCTCGTCGCCTGCCCGGTGTCTCCCACCCCGGCAGCGCCCTCGGCTTTTCATGGAGGCAGCTCTCGGCTGACAGCTCTCCCATCTCCCCCCAAGTGCCTCTGCTTGGCTCCCACCTACGAGCTGGCCCTGCAGATCGGGCACGTCATCGAGAACATCGGGCAGTTTTGCGCCGACATCAAGGTTACGTACGCTGTCCGGGGAAACCAAGGTGAGTCCGCTCCTGCGCCATGATGGGAGCGTTAATGGAGTACAGGGATCCTCTCTTAGAGCCTTGAGCTACCAGGAGCCGCACAGACCCCCATGGAGGCCAATAAAATAATATAAATATTTCCCTCTCCTGCTAAGGAGGCTTTTTCACAACCGCAGGCTGCCTCCATCCTCCCTTCTTCCCACCTGGGGCTGCTTTCCACCCCCAGGAGGCTGTAGGGAAGCATCAGCGATTTTAAATCTCGATGGCATGACCCCCTCAAAAGCCGGAATCTGAGATAACCGAGGGACGCACGCGCTCGAGCAGCAGAAACGTGTCGCGTTTGTTGGCGCTGGGCTGCCATTTCCCCTCTCGCAGTTCCGCAGGGCAGCGCGCTGGAGGAGCAGATCGTCATCGGGACGCCGGGGACCATGCTGGACTGGTGTTTCAAACGGCGAGCCATCAACGTGAAGAAGATCAACATGTTCGTGCTGGATGAAGCTGACATCATGATCAACACGCAGGGCCTCTCCTGCCAAAGCATCCGCATCCAGAGGTGAGTATTCCTGATGGCTGGCATCCCACTTCGAGGGTTTTTTCGCTTGGCTTTGAGGGAATCGGTTGCCAAATGAGCTGAACCGGCAGCGAAATTGAGTGCCCCTGTGATGTTGAAGGAGCATCCAGGGAAACTTGCGTCCCGGGATCCGGCTTTCTGTAAAACCGCATCCGTGAGACACACGGGAAGACTTTCATCTCGCTTCCCTTCCCTTCCAGCCATTACAGCCCTTGCACTGGGTTCCCTTTCTGGTGAAGGCGACACAAAACCAGCTTAAATTAGCTTTTTTTTTTTCCTTCCAATGAGTACATCTGGGCACCTCCTGGGCTCACGAGTCCTTTTCCTCCCCTCCAGGGCTTTACCCAAGAGCTGCCAGATGCTGCTGTTCTCCGCCACCTTCAAGGAAACCGTGCGGGCCTTCGCCGTGCAAATAGTCTCCAACCCCATCGTCATCAAGCTGCGGGAGGAAGAGCTCACCCTCAGCAACATCAGGCAGTACTACTTCGTCTGCCGGAGCCGGGAGGAGAAGTACCGAGCCCTCTGCAACATCTACGGCAGCATCACCATCGGCCAGGCCATGATCTTCTGCCAGGTAAAGCAGCTTATCGGGGAGATCCACGCGTTTGTGGTCAGCGAGAACAGGAACGGTTCATTTACAGCGTGGAGGTGGGTGGGGGCTCCTCCCGAGACCCTCGAAATCAAGGAGCGGAGCCCCCCGGGAGGGTGGGGAACACGTCGCCAGCAGCCTTTAAAAGTGGTGTTTTCACAGCATCTCTCCTACCGCTTGGCACCGCCTTTGCTGCGTGTCCTGACGGGGGCTTCTTGCTCCTCCGCATCGGTTTTACCTTATTTTGAGGGGTTAAAAAGCGCCGGGAGCTCCCTTGTAAAGAGCAGGAGGCTCCGTAGGGGGGAAAATATCGGTGGGAGGGGGGAAAATATCGGTGGGAGCGGAGCGAAACCTCAGCCTTGCCTCTCCCCGCGCCGCCAGACTCGGAGGATCGCGGACTGGCTGTCGGTGGAGATGAGCCAGGACGGGCACCAGGTGGCCATCCTGACAGCGGAGCTGACGGTAGCCCAACGGGCCAACGTTATCCAGCGCTTCCGTGATGGGAAGGAGAAGGTCCTCATCGCCACCAATGTCTGCGCCAGAGGTACCTCCGGAAAACCCAACGCCCCTTTTCTTTCCAAGGCCTGAAACGCCCTTCCTGGCCTGAGGTTCTTCTGGTGGCATCGTGGCCTCCAGCAATGGATCCTCCGGGGCGCGGCGATCCCTTGCCGCAGCCCCTCTCCCTCTTTTTTTTCAGGGATCGACGTGCAGCAGGTCACCATCGTGGTGAACTTCAACCTCCCCACCGATCAGAAGTGCCGGCCGGATTTCGAGACCTACCTCCACCGCATCGGGCGAACGGGACGCTTCGGGAAGAGGGGCATCGCCTTCAGCATGGTGGAAAGCCAGAACGTGCGGCTCGTGCAGATTATCGAGGAGCATTTCCGTGAGTATCCGCACCCGTCCGCCTCTCCGGCAGGCGGTTTGGGGACCGGTGATCCCTCTCCGGCTCATTTTCCATCTGCAAACGGACCTTTGCTCGTCCCCAAGTGCAGGCGAGAGCTTTCCTTTCATCTCCTCACCCTTTTAGGGTGTTTTTTTATCCCCCAGCGGCCAAATTTTCAGAGAACCAGCCCAGCAGGTTGTGCGTGACCTGCGAGGGACGTTACGCGTACCCAGGATGCCTCAGCACCTCTTCTTTTTTCCCTCCTTCGGGCATTTTCTCTGCCTTTACCCTGCAAATCCCTGTCCCGGGAGGAGCTGGCGCCCCGGCTTAGCTCAGCCCTGGCTGCGGGAGAGGAGCCGGCAGCCAAAATCCTGTGGGTTTTTCCCAATCGATTGTCACTCCTGAACGTCAAGAGGATTTTCACAGGATTTGCGAGATGCCGTGGCTGCGCCGGTGGCTGTTGAAATCCCGGTGCCCTCTTTCCCTGTGATTTTTAGGGAAAAGACAGTTACGGCGACCTTGCGGGGTGCAGAAAACCACCTCCCTTCCTCCGCTTTGTCCTCCGAGCTGCTCAACTGTCTTGGCAGCTTTGTCCTTTTAAATTTAAGCACCAGCCGAGCCCGAGGCGGACACCTGGCAGAGGAGACACGAGCCAGAGAGTCTGGCAAAGATATTTTTTTTTTCCTTGGAGCATCGGAAGCGTCAGACTGCGAGGAGCAGCTTGAATAACCACGAGGCGGATGAGCGCAACCGCGGAATTAGCCGAGCAGCCCAGTCTGGGATGACAATCCGAGCGGATGAACTTTTTAATTGCCGTTCGAGGGCCTGACGGAGGATAACGAACCTTCCCCGTCCCGTGTCGCTTCAGAGGTGGGAGCAGAGAGCGGGACCGCGTCCGGAAAGCTAACCCGACCTGCTGCTTCTCGCTTGGGCCACCTCTTGCTTCCCCAGCAGCCTTGTCGCGGCCGCTGCCCTTCAGCCACTTCGCTCTGCGCTCCCTCTGCATTTATTTGCTTGACGCTCGAAGGCCGCGGAGTGGGAATACTACACCCGGGGAGCGTCCCAGCAGCGCAGACGCCCGCTCGGGGCAGGGCTGCCTTTGGCTCTCACTCGGTCGTGCCAAACACTGACAGTTATTTTTTTCCCCCTCCTTCCTGCAGAGACCAAGATCAAGCAGCTGGACCCGGACGACATGGACGAGCTGGAGAAGCTGCAAAGCTGAGTGAGGAGCGGGGATTTGCTCCCCCAGCTCTGCCTTTCGGTTCAAAACGGAAGGAGAAGTTCCAGCGGGAAAATCTCCCAGTTGTCTTATCGCTTCCTAAAGCTGTTTGGGTTTGTTGTGATGTTTCAGGAGAAGACGGGGTGGGGGGGAACTCTCGGAGCTTGTCCTTGGTTTGGTTCCTTGTTCTGTCTCTGAGGTTTTCGTAGCCGTGACTTTGCCTGGCTCGAGGAGCCCCCCGAGGGGCTTAACACGGGGGTAACATTCCTCAAAAACGGGTCTCGGGGCGCCCGGAGTGGTCAGAAAACAGGTAAACTGGCCCAAAAAAATCATCTTCAGGCCGCAGCGGTGGGCGGCGTTTCTGCCAGCAAAACCTCGGCAAAAACTTTAATAAGAAAAAAAAAAAATGCAGGAGAAAGAAGCGAGTTATAAAAAAAAAAAAAAATAAATAATAACCCGGTCTCACTAGATGGCAGCAGGGATCCACCGCTGCCATCCCAAATCCCACCCGGACCCGAAACTGAGCATTTGGGACCCAAAATTTGAGCATTTGGGGTGACATCGGTGCTGGGGAGAGAGGTTGGACCTCCGTGGGCTGCCTGTCCCCGGCCCGGGCTGGGTTTGTGTCCCCACAGGGTTTGTTATTGGCCGCTGCCGAGCTCAGCTCTAATAAACTGGAATTATTTGTAATTCCTGGGGTGTTGTTGCTCCTTTGCCCAAATCCTGTGAAATTTATCACTTATTTCACTCGCAGAAGGCTTTTTATCAGGTCAAAGCGGTGACACCGCTGTTGTGGATCTACCAGCGCCCCCCCGCTCCCCTCGTTCATCGAATTTCTCCCCAAACCCAACCAGTACAGGCAGAAAAACGTGACTGGAGGCAACGGGGGGGGGCTTGAGGGGGGGTAACGAAGCTTTGCCCCGGCTCTGCAACCCCCCTGCTGCCCAGCGTGCACCAATTTTGGCCATTTCAAGCTCAAAAACTCGAGCAGCGTAGTGTTCCTTTAACTAATCCTCATTTTTCTAATTAAAGAATCGCGGGGGGGGACGCTCCGGACGATACCAGCTTTGGGGACGGGGTGCAGCGGGCTCCTGTGTCCCCGTCCCCCCCGTCCCGCCACCTGCACCCCAAAATCCCCCTGCGGGGGTGCCCCTGCCCCCCCCCGGGCGTTGCATTTCAGCGTTGCCGCCCCCCCATGAATGTTTGATGGGCCGGGGCGCGGCAGAGAGCGGGAGATGAAATATCAAACCCCGCCGAGCGCCCGGCTTCTCCCGGCGCCCAGACCCCAAGTGTTCAATCTAGAGGTGGGGGGGGGGGGGGGGGCAGCAGCTTATTTTCCCTTCTTTCAGCCCCAAAATATTGGGGGGGGGGGGGGGGGGGGGGGGGTAATATGAAAAACTCTGAAGGGAAGGAGGTGATGCTGCCACTCCTGCAATGAGCGTGCCCGTCCTCGGCCCTGAGATTGCAGGGGTTGGGTTCTGCTCCCCCCCGCACCCCCCCCCCCCCCCCCAGGTTTATAAATAATTAAGGGTTAATCAGGGCCGGGCTTAATTACCTAGGGGTAACCCGAGAGGAGCAGCCCTGCTTGGGCTCGGTGCCGGACATGGCGCCATGGAGCGCAGCCGGGCACTGCCGCCGCCTTGGAGGGGACCCTGGATCCTCTGCCTGCTGCCGGCGCTGGCGGGGGGTGAGCAGAGACCCCCCATTCCCCCTTTCCCTCCCCAAATTCTCCCCGAGCTGAGACCTGACGGACTCGTTGCGCCTCTGGGCCAGGTCAGCTGCTGGCGGCCGGCGACGCGGCGTACAAGGAGCGGAGGGTGACGGGGGTGCGGGGCCGGGCGGTGGAGCTGAGCTGCGGGCCGGCGGCATCGGCACCGCCGGCCGTGGTCTTCTGGAGCTTCGCGGGGGGCTCGGGGCCGCCGCGGGCCGTGGCGGTGGGCTCGGGCTGGGAGGTGGCGGTGGCCAGCGGCGCGGGGACGCTGGGCCGGGTGACGCTGCGCAACGGGACGCTGGAGCTGCGGGAGCTGCGGGCGGCCGCCCAGGGGCGCTTCCTCTGCCAGGGGCTCTTCCCGGAGCCGGGCCGGCTCCGCGTGGGCTACGCCGCCGTCCTCCTGCGCGTCCTGGGTAAGCCACCGGTGACCTTCCCGCGGCACCCCACTAGCCACAGGCCGGCCAGCATTGCCTTTCCCTGGCTCGCCGGGGAGCATCCCCTCGCCCACTAGCCAGTACAGGCATCCACTGGCCAAAGTAGTGTGCTACTGGCTGATGAAGCACCCCGCTAGCCAATGAAGGGCCCCACTAGTCAACAAAGCATTCCACTAGCCAACGTAGAGCCCCAGTAGCCAACAGAGCACACCACTAGCTAGTGTAGAACCTCCACTAGGCAAGCTAGTGGCCCACTAGCCAACAAAGAGCCCCCATTAGGCAGTGTAGAGCCCCCACTAGTCAACAAAGCATTCCACTAGCCAGTGTAGGGCCCCCACTAGCCAAGGTAGAGCCCCCACTAGCCAATGAAACATGCCACTAGCCAACAAAGGGCCCCACCAGTCAGTGAAGCATACGACCAATGTACCACTAGCCAAAATAGCACCCCACTAGCCAGGAAAGCACCCTTCTTGCCAACATGGCATCCCACAAGCCAATGTAGTGCTGAAGTAGCCAACATAGCACCTCACTAGCCAAAATACCTCACCGCTAGCTAATGAACTCCCCTGTCTCCAGCCAATGTTGTGCCCCACTAGCCAATGTAACCGCCCACTGGCCATCCCCATCACCTTACCCTGGCCAAGCCAGCATCCCACCAGCCCATGACCGGTCTCATTAGCCCACACGTAGCCGCTCCAGCTAGTCCCCATGCCCACAGCCAGGCCACCCCCTCACTAGCCTATAGGCATTCTCACTGGCCATCTCACTAGCCACTATAGCACCTCACTAGCCAATAAATCATCTGGGCTGGAAAGATTCGGGTGGGATCGTAGGAATGTGAGGGCTACCGGCAGGACAGGGGGAGGTGGCCGGCAGCTTCGGGGGCGGCTCATGGCTCGGTGCCCCCAGTGCCCGTCTCCAAGCCCTTCGTGCGGCCGACGGCAGCGGCGGCGGTGGAGGGGGCAGCGGTGGCCCTGACGTGCTCCGTGCGGGAGGGGACGGAGCCGCTGAGCTTCTCCTGGCAGCACCGGGAGCCCCGGGGGGGTCCCTCAGCGTCCCCTGCGGGGCTGGGGGACTCCGGGGCAGAGCTGCGCCTGACGCCCGCCAACCGCAGCCACGCCGGCTGGTACGCCTGCACCGTGGGCAACGAGGTCAACAACCACACCAGCGAGCCCGTCTACCTGGACATCGTCTGTGAGTGCCCCGGGGCTCCGTCCCACCTCCCCAGGGGGTGCCCCAAGGTGGGCACCAGCTGTGGGGGCATCCTCAGGGCTGGAGATGCCACCGTGGCCACCGTGGTATGCCCATGGCCACCAAGCATCCTGCCATCATGGTATGTCCATAGCTACCATGCACCCTGCCACCATGATGCCACCATGGTATGGCCATTGCCAACAAGCATGTTGCCACTATGATGCATCCATGGCCACCATGTACATTGCCACTGTGATGCCTCCATGCACCCCACTACCATGATACCTCCATGGCCACCATGATGCATCCACGGCCACTATGCACTCTACCACCATGACGCCTCCATAGACACCATGACATGCCCATGGCCACCATGCACCTCACTGTCATGGTACCTCTATGGCCACCATGCCAGCATGGTGTATCTATGGCCACCATGCACCGTGGCACATCCAAGGCCACCACTATGGTGTGTCCATGGCCACCATACACCATGCCACCTCTACAGCCACCATAGGGCCTCCATGGCCACCATGCATCACGGTACATCCATGGCCACCAAGCATCCTGCCACCATGGTATGTCTATAGCTACCATGGTACATCCATGGCCACCATGCGTCCTGCCACCACGACGCCTCCATGGCCACCACGCACCACAGTACGTCCATGGCCACCGTGTGTCATGGTGCGTTCACAACCACTGTGGCTCACCCTTTCTAAGGAGGCTTCCCAGGCTGGTTTCCGATCCGTGGGAGGGATGCATCCCCTCTGTGGGGATGTCCCCATGGCTAAAGGACCCTGTGTCACCGCAGACGGCCCCGACGAGCCGGCCATCAGCGTGGAGCCCTTCTCCCCCGAACAGGGGGGCTTCTCGGCGGGCGAGCGGGAGGACGTGGTGCTGAGCTGCCTGGCTCCCTCCAACCCCCCCAGCCGCTACGTCTGGCTCCACAACGGTTCCCAGGTCCACACCGGCCAGACCTACGTCATCGCTGCCATCGCCCGCGCCCAGGCGGGCACCTACACCTGCCTGGCCGAAAACACCCACCTCCAAACCCGCACCCAGGCCACCATCGTCCTCACCATCTACTGTAAGTAACCCTGCAGGGGGGAGACCCAGTGGGTCCCCCCCAGGGCCAGATGGACCAACACGGCTCCCCGGTGAGGATGTGGGTGCGAGGGGCAATTTGGGTGGTGGCGGGGGGGGAAACTGTGCCCCCCAACCCCAGCGCTGATGGTCTCCTGCAGATCCACCAGCCGGGAGCCCCAGCTGCTCTGCCCAGGCCACCGCTGACCTGCAGGAGGTGGCCCTGCGGTGCCACTGGCCGGGGGGCTTCCCCCCAGCACGGCTGCGCTGGGTGGGCCCCCAGGAGGAGGAGGAGGAGGAAGAAGAGGGGGTGATGGGGACGAGTTTTTCCATGGCCACCAGCATCCAGCCAGGGCCGGCCACCAGGAATGGCAGCTCCTTCTCCTGCCTGGCCTCCCACCCGGCGCTGCCGCAGGGGGCTGCCTGCGGGACCACCCTGTGTGAGTGCGGATGGGTCCCATCCCCCCAAAATCCCTTCCTGACCCCACCTTGGCACCCCTGTGCCACGGCCACACCATGCAGTGGACATCCCAAGGTGACGCTGCCTCGGCTGGGACCTCCATCTTGCTCCAAAATGGGGATCCCCATGTCCTGGGGGGGGGGTGGTCCCCATTTTGGGGGGCTGCTCCAGCACAGCATCAGGGTACCCCGCCCTGACACCCCTCCATCCCGCAGGGGTCCCGGCCGGCGGCCCCTCCTGCACGGCGGCGGCCACCAAGGGTGACGAGTACGTGATGCTGCGGTGCCGGTGGGAGGGGGGGACGCCGCCGGTCACCCTGCGCTGGTGGGACGGCGGGGGCCAGGCCTTGGGGGACCCCTCGCCCTCTGCTGCCGTCCTGGTGCTGAGCGCCGACGGCAGCCTGCGGGGACGGGATTTCGTCTGCGCGGCCGCCCACCCGCTGCGCGCCACCGGCGCCGAGTGCCGCCTGCGGCTGGGTAAGCCAGACCCGGCCCCGGGGCGCCCTCGCTGCGCCGCGGCGGCGTCACACATCCCCGCCACCTCCGCGTCCCCCTTGTCACCCCGCAGACGTCCCCGAGCTGGAGGCGGAGAGGAGCGAGGTGGCGGTGCTGGAGGGCGGCGAGGCGCGGTTGGCGTGCCGGCCGGCCAGCGGCGGTGCCAGTCTGGGTGCCAGCGTGGTTTGGTACGACCCCAAGGAGCGGGAGGTGACGCCGGGGGTGGCCAAGTACCAGCTGGAGCGGGGAGAAACGTGGGTCAACCTCACCGTGCGGGACGCCGAGTGGCCGGGGGACGGCGGGATCTACCGCTGCGCCGCAGCCAACGCCATGGGCACCGCCAGCCTCCCCGTCCGCCTCCGCGTGGACCGTGAGTCCTGGGAGGGGGCCCAGGGTGGGCTCGGGGGGGGTTCAGCCCCCTCCTGCCACGCGCCGTCTCGCCACAGGGTACCCGGCCCCCCCCAACGTCACCATCAGCAAGCTGCGGTACACGCGGGCGCGCACCGAGGTGCGGCTGGAGTGGCGGACACAAGGCGCCGGCAACCTCACCGGCTTCGTGGTGCAGCGGCGCCAAGCCAAGAAACCCCCCCGGCGGGCGCCCGGCCCCTGGGAAACTGCTGCCGGCGACATCGAGCCCCACTCCCGTGACCGGCGCCTGGGGGGGCTGGACCCGGCCGTGGTCTACGCTTTCCGTGTCCTGGCCGTCAACCACCGGACGGCCGGGCACCCCTCCGAGGTGCAGACGCCAGGTGAAGTTGGGGGGGGGGACGACACTGCTCCATGGGGGCAGAGCAGGGTTTGAGTGGAGAAGGGCGACGTTTGCATCCTGGTGGAGGTGAGGAGCCAAGTGTGAGCGGCCATCAGTAGGTTCCAGAGTGAACAGGAACAGGGTCCCACCTCCCCCTGCCTTCCTGGGCTCTGCCAGGCCTTGGCTGGCTGTGCCTGCTGCCCCCTCTCCCTCTGTGCAGCTCGCACATGGGTGCCTCGTTACCCTAATTAGCTCCAGGGGGGGACAGGCTGACAAGCCACCACTCTCTTCCAGCCGAGCCTCCCTTCGAGGCCTACCCGGCAGTGACGGGGGCGGCAGTGGTGGGGATGCTGGTGGCCACCGCAGCGTCATTCCTGGCCATGCGCTGGGTTGCCCACCACCGGGACACCCTCCCACGTGAGTGCCGGGGTCGGGGGGCGCACAGCAGGACCCCAGCCCACACCTCACCCCTCTCCATCCCCAGGTCTGCACGACCTGCTCTTCCGCACGTGAGTGACCCAACGCCCTGAACCCACAACTGCTGCCGCCCCGCGCGGGTGAGACGCCCACCTGTCCCCCCCTCCCCAGGGCCGGCCCCGGCGCCCAGGAGCCCACCGGCACACCAGAGGATGCCGAAACGGCCACAAGCAGGGAGGAGGGAGCAGTGGCGGCACCAGGAGAGCCGGCTGCGCCCGGCACAGCGGCGGGTAATGGCACCCATGGGGCGAGCAGAGGGTTGAGCCACCCGCCCCGGTGAGCCGGCACCCACCCGCTGCCACCGGGGGCTCTCCCACCCATTGCAGAGCCGCTCGCGGAAGCGCCGGATGCCACAGACGACCCACCGGTTAACGTCACCATCACTGTGACAGCAACACCCTGACCCCTCCGCCTTTTTCCTCTTTATTTCCCTTGTTTCATGCCAGGGCACGGCAGCACCTGGCAGTGCTGCATCCCGCTCGGCCCCTGGCATTAATAAAGCCGGGAAGGCTGGACACGTCTCCCAAGCTGCCGGAAAAATATCTGTAATCCAGACCCAGCGGAAAAAAAAAAATCAAACCACAAAAAAACCCCACAAAACGGGGGCTGGTGGCTTTTCTAACCCCCCAAAATAGGGAGGAGCGGTGAAATCGCGATACAGCGCCGGCGCTGGGGAGGCGTCACCAGAACCCGGTGCCAGGTTTTACCCGGTTTTAGGTGCTGCGGAGAGGGGAGCTGGCTCTAACCAGCACCACAGCACCCGGTGAACCTCCCCTCCAGCTCAGCCTCAAGACTTCAGCCATTCCTGGAGCTAAAATAAACGATTAGGCTAAAATAAATATTTTCTCACCCCCGGGAGAAAAAAAAAAAACAACTCCCTGAGGGCCAAAGCTCCGCTCCCAGCCCAAGGGTGGGTGGGTGGCTGCGGTGGTGGAGGCGGGTTTGGGATGATGCCGGATTTTATGCAGTGCCAAGAGAGACACAAAGCTCTGGTGGGTCAGGAAGGGGTCCTCGCCTTCACCCCAAACTCCCCAGCTTCAGGCCAACGGTAAAAAGAGCTGTTAGAGATGGTTCTTCCCCAGGCTGGTGCACGCACAGAGGGAGACAAGGTCCAAGGGAAAGGGCTGAGCTGTCCCCAGCCTTCCTTGCCCTCATCTGCTGGCGCGAGAGATAAACAAGAGCATGTTTGGGCGTCTTCTTCTGTATTTGGTCAATAACCTGTTGGGAAGCGTCAAGCGATGAGATCCAACCTCGCTTCAGTGCCCGCGGAGTACCAATCCCCACTCCTGCCATACAGCAGCATCACTCTCTTTATCAAACCACCCCTAAAAAATACAAACCCAAGCCCAAAACCCTGCAAAAACATGGCTTCAAAATACATGTAGTTTCCAAAGGAGCGTTACAGCTCCTTGGGAAAATATAGCGTCTTTATACGACAAAACCATGATAAAGGGGAGCGCGTGCGGGGGCTGATTTAAGCGAAGTCACTTAAAAATACAGTTAAATCTCAGCATTTGGGGAAAATGAAGCAGCCAGAAGTAAAACCCAACCACTCGCCTGCCATCTCCATCGGAAACCGGGGAAAATCCTTGCGGCAGGTCTGGCGAAGGGGAAATCCAGCGAGGGCAAGGCCGGGCGGCGAGGAGCGGCCGGGTTGGGGAGAGGAAGAAGAGAAACGAAGAGGGAGGAGCGGGGCTTTGCAGCGCATCCGGGGTAGGTGGCAGTCGAAGCCCACGGGTTTTACAGCGCGAGGCTCAGGGTGGCAAGTTCAGAACTGGGAAGATGCACAAGCCTGAAAAGAAAGGCGAAAAGAAATAATTTATAAATAATACAATAAAATGTGGGGGGAAAAAAAAAAAAAAAAAACCAAACAAACAAACCAAAACCAAAAAACAACACAACACCGCGGCACTTAAAACCAGCCCGAAGAGATGCTGATCGCTCCTCGAACAGAAGTCGCTCCCCGAAACCGCCCCCCTCGCCGGCGAAGGGTCTCGCTGCACCTGTAGGGCCTGCGCTCCCCGAGGGCTCGCGGCCGCGCTTCCTCCCTCCCCGGCCCCGCCGCCGCTAGGAAAATACTTGGAAGAAAAATACTTGCTGGGTGAAAAGGCGGCCGCACACGTGTCGCCTCGGGGCAGCCGTAATTGTAATTTATGCGCCTCATTTCTGGCGTTATGCGCTCTTTTTTTTTTTGTTTTTTTTTTTGCAGGGGCTGCGCGGGAGGGAGTGCTTTACAAGCACCGGTTTATTTAACTCCGATTAAATTTGGAAAGGGGGGGGAATAAAGACCCAAACCCTGCAGTTAACATGGCAACACCTACATCACGCTGTTTCCGAGGGGCCGGCCAGCGGGAGCCGCTTCGACACGACGCGTTTCATTTCGGAGGCCGTTCAAGCCGTTCGTATCCCCTCAAACCGAGGGGTCAAAAGCACAGTCGAACTGGATTTTTCTCTTCTGCTAGTGGGAAGGCGAGATTTTCAGCCGCGCTTCTGCAAACATAAGGGTTATCAAACGGCCAAAGACACAAACCGAGCTCTGCTTCTCCAGCCGCGCGGCACGGACTCAGCCGAGGTTCATTTGTCTTATTTATTTTCTTATTTATCCACCGGGTTCTTCCCGGAGAAACCAGAAAAGGAGGGGAGGTGTTGACAGAAAGGAGGGTTGGAATATGGCGACGCCGAGCTGCCAGGGCGGCAGCAGCACAAGGATAAGACCCGCTTCGCTAAATCCCTGTACCAGACTCCCAGGAAGCGCTTCCTGCGCTGGTGACACGCCACGGAAAACACACTCCAATATTTCCCATCGTTGTTCTTTATATTATTACAATTCTTTTTTTATACACATAACCAGGCTAGTTTCGCGGTGTGTTGGGGGGGGAGGAGGGGGAGGGGGAACCACAACGGAATTTCAAGGCATAAATAATATAAAAAGGCAACCATTTTTAAAAACAAGATACATTCATATGACACTACTACAAAAAAATAAATAGTGACTCTCTCTGTTATAATTAACATCCCTCCATCACTCCCTTTCAGCGACTCCACTGTGCAGTTACTGGCGTTAAGTGGGGACAACGGTCACTTCCTCAGGTTTCCTGCAGCTGGAGCTGCCGAAGGTCCCCAGAACCGTTTAAGGCGACTCCGGATGAATTCCATCCTGGTTTTTCCTTACAGTCCTTGGAAACAGGCTGCAGAAGAAGGGGACTCCAGCTCAAAATGTGGTTGGATGTTTCCGAGTGCACGCAGTTGTCACCTGCGAGGCGAGAGCGGGGCGGGCTGGTTGGTTTGTAAGCAGACCATCTCCCCTTTCAGCTCAACGGACCCACAAGCCCAAAAAATTCAGATTAATAAAAGCTCTTGGAGCTCAGGCCCGTTCCCCCCACACCAGGCACAAAACATGAGGCAACAGGAGCATCGGCTCCATCCCAGCACGCCGACGGCACCCATATCACACCGATGAGGGCAGCCCAGCTCCCACCCACGTTTCTCCGCCCGCCCCTGCCTACGGGATGGCTCAAGGCCATCAGGGATGCCTGCTCGTTAGGGAAAACTCCCGTTAGGCAGCATTTCAGCAGTCTGGGGAGACCACGGGTGTGCTGTAGGTGCAAGGCAACGGCGCGGCAGCATAAATCAGCCCCAGCCTCGTTAGCTGGCGGGCGCCCGCTCCACGAGCTCCGTTTAGAGGCATCAATCACGAAGGGCACGACAGGCACCCGCACCTGAGCGCCGCTGCTCCCACCTTCCGCAATGGGAAAGGCGGAACGCTTCATCTTCCTCAAGCAGCCAGGTCTTTTGTAGGCTTAATTACTACCTTCTCCGTAATAAATTAAGAGCCCTACAGCTGTCCTACAGAATATTCCCGGCTTCAAAGCCGGCGCTATGCTCTCCGGAATGCCTTACCGTCCGCGTAATCCCCGGAGAGGCGGTTCATGGCTTCTCGACAGCAGGGATGCTGGGCGGAGGGCGGCTCCGCTCTCTCCTTGCCGTCCTCCTCCAGCCGGGCGCCGCACTCCGGGACGGCGGAGGCCAAGCACATGGCCACCATGACGTGGTGATTCAGAGGCTTCATCTCCAGCCCCTCCGGCTGATAAGGTGCTACCACGGGCACGACGGGGAGCGCGTTGCTGCCGAAAGTGCCGTTTGTTTTAGTGAAACACCTGCAGGGGGGACATAAGCAAGAGCGGGGTTACTCAGAGCTGCTGCTTTCCACCACTTGTCTTGAGAAACTGCGATTTTTTTAAAGTACCTTACGGCTGCAAATTCACCGCGACAACAGTCAGTTTTACGCGTAGTTTTTTTTTTTGATCAATCCTGACATTAAGAAAAGGATCGAGCGCTTCTAGATGCCGACAGCCAGCCCGACACGTTCAAAACAGGCGCTCTGTTACTTCCCCCCATCGATCGTGACCCGATGACCCGACTCGCCGGTCCGTTTCTCCAGCAAGGCAGCCCCATAAAACAGGTTTTTCGCTGCCAAGAAAAAGAGCTCAAGTTCGAAACCCAAACAGCAAACTGAAGTACCTTGGAAAACAAACGCTAAGCGCTATCAGAGTGAGCACAAATTAGAAAAATAGATGTGATATTTAATTATAACACACACACACACACACACCCCCGCTGACTGTGGCACTCTAATACGAGCGTAAGGCTGTGAAATTGAAGTTGAAGTGCTAAGCCCATTGTTACAGCCAAGCTATTTAACCCTTAAACAAAAAGGAGCCGGACCTGAAGAGACACGCAGACCACCGCAGCCCGCAGGGAAAACGCCTGCCGTGTTCGGAGCCCCGCGAACAACGTGGCCTCAGCGAACATTTACATAAACAATTCCTACGTAAGAAAGCTCCCCCCCCCGGCAAAAAAAATTAAAAAAAAATAAAAAAATAAAAAAAATCACACTTCGGTGTGGTTTTATACAAAACCATCATTACCGCGGAAGTAAAAGGTTCGCTTGCACAGCTGCCACAAACTTTGGGAAACCACACACTCCCCCTCCCCCCGAAACGCTCTGTGTCTCGCGGCGCGGAACAGAGATGGATCCGCAGATAAAAGCAAAGCATCGACATCAAACCCACCCTGAGCCCGCGACACATCCAAAACGCTTCTGCAAAGGCTAAACAGGCTTCAGTTTTTGGTTTTTTTATACGCTGATATGGATACAACTCAGAGCATTAATATTTTTATTTATGCCAAATTAAATATAACTGTCGTCCGTCCTGCTGGCGGTGACAAGCCTAACGCACCCTGCCATAGGGAGCTGGTGATGACGGGGATGCCACCGAGCGCTGGCATTCTGAAATACGAAAATCGAGAGCTGGGATGTGGCTCTTCAGGTTCTGTCCTGGGGTTTTTTAGAGCGATTCTGGCCCAAAACCGAGCAGAGCTGATCGTTATGCCGCTGAAAGCCGGGGGGGAGGTGGAAACGGCCCTGCCAGGGACGGGGTGTCAGCCATCGGTGCCGAGGGATCAGCTGCTAAACTCAAACCGATTTAAAACTGGGAGACATTAAGCTTGGCAATCACGTTAAGGTCCTGCCCAAAGTCCCCAAAAGCACTTTTCTGGCATTAAAAAAAAGTCCCGGCGATGCACAAAAGCACCACTCTTGCAGGACTGGTCCTACAAACTCCCTCGGAGCCTCAGGTTATACTTTCACCTGAAAACCGCCATCAATATTGTCAGAACTGCAAGAGCAGCAAAACACCCACAAATAAACTTTCCAGAGGAGGAACCGGAGGAAGTTTCCCTCCAGCAGACGTTTTACTCGCAAAGCCAAAACAGGGGACAAGGGGGGACCCCTCCAGCGGCTGCGGATTTGCCCCCGGAGCCCGCTCCCTTCCCGGACACGGCAAAGAGGGAGCAGCACCAACCTTCATTTTCAACCTTCGCGCTCCTATTTTGTCCTTCCGCTCCCATAACTGCCTCCAAAAATCATTATTCCAAGTACCAAAATACCACAGAAGCCACTGAAGAATCCACATGAAACACATCTGGTCTTCAAACAAATCCATTTATTAGTTTGCATTTCTTTCCGCAGAGGTTTTGACTGCACTCACTTATTATTTAAAAAAAAAATATAAATTCTTTGAGGAACCATTTAAAATGTTTGGGTTTGCATGTTTGTGGGGCTTTCTTTTTAAAGATACAGAGGTTGGTGGAGTTCTTTGTATCACTGTACGGGCTTGAGTGATGTTTCAAGACAGCAGTTCAGCTTTTTAAGCTTAAATAACCCCATTTTAATGGCAACCAGCCATTGGTATATCCAGAGCGGCGTGCTTGTGAACAGCGATGTAAAATCCCTGCTGCAGAAAACACATTTTTCTACCAATTCCCGGTGCTAAAATCCTACCAAACTATAATCGGACTTAAAAATCCACACCAGCATAATTTAAAGAGCTGGAAAAACAGCCCGATACTGGTTTATTTGAAGTGTGTATTTCAGATTTCTGAGCAGAATACAGCGAGTTTGCAAAGAGATCTGCAAAAAACATAAATTCCTTTGCAACAACCAGGCATCGAGAAAGTTTTAGTGCAAAAGCACCCCAGAAGGAAGAAAAAAGTCAGTTCCCAGTCCTAACGGAACAAGCGTAAACCACACTCGTCTTACCGGCTTTGTCCACAATAGCAAGGCGGGTATCCACGTTTCAGCAGCTCCTACCTCTGGCAAGCCTCCACCGGCAGTTCCGAGAGCGTAAAGCGCTAATTTAAACAGAAGACTGAGGGATTTCACCACCGTGATAATAAAACCTGCTCCGAGATGGCTATTGCTGAAAGCAGCCGCGGTAGCCAGCTATTAACTAGGCGAAACCTTTAGGATTCATTTGCACGTGGTTACAACTCAAACGACCGCTAAATTCGACCCCAAAGCGGCAACGACTCCAGGCGTTCCGTGGAAACAGGCTAATTGGGGAGTTAGCAGTGCCAAGGTGGAATGTCTGAGCAAGGCCAGGTGCACCTGAAATGCTCAGGAGTTAGAGACCATCGCCCTGCCAGAGGTGTTTCCACCTGAACGTGCTTCCCTCTGTTATCACGCGGGAGTTCTGCCCAGGGAATGGCGTGTTTTTAGTCCGGGAGGTGGATAATTCGAAGGTGGGACACGGCACAAAGGCAAACAAGACGGAGGGGACTGCCCTTACCTGCCCAAAGCAGCCACAAAGACGGCGGAAAAGACTCCAGCCCCAAATTCCCACTGGCCAAAAACCTACCGACCTGACCGTGCTAACCCACCGTGTCTTCCTCCTCCTCCTCCTCCTCGCCCCGGCCATACACCCAGCTCCCTGGTGTCCTACCCCGGCACGTCTCTAGTCCCCCCGTTCCCCTCTCCCATGTCCTCCTTCCATTCCCCCAGCGCCAGGAAGGGAACGGAGCGGTCCCGGCTGCGCAGCTCTCCTGCCAAACGGAGGTTAATGGTCCCCTCTGGGGTAAGGCAGCTGTAAAGGACAACTTGTTTCTCTATCAAGCGGTCAAATATAGAACAGGGATGTGAAAATTCAACGTTCAGACCCTGCTGATGACCCATCTGGGAGGAACAGGCCAGTTGCAGAGGACGGAACCCATTTCTCCTTGCTTTCTTAAGCAAAAAAATAAAAAGCAGCGCAATTCGTAATTTAAATATGCTTAAAAGTGGAAAGCAAGCTCTTAATGATGGCATAACACATACGGCGTGTTCCAAACCTCGGCCAGCCGTGCACATCTTGATGACTGCTGTTACAGACAACTGGCTTGTAACGGAGCGGTGGCCCCCTCCCCAGAGACCAGCATGACACTGCTCTGGCCAAAGCCTGCCCAGCTCCACCTGCGAGTACCGGCCCGTCTCCATCACGCTACCGCACAGATGTTTATGGACGGAGGAAGAAATTCAAAGCCAATTCTATTTTAAAAAGTAAAACCCGTGAAAGATAAAGCGAACGGGTTTTCTGCCTTCAACCACGTCTTCATTTCAACTCAGCTTCTCCAGGTGTGCACCTAAAGGCAGCTGACAATTTTAATAAGACAGAAAATTCAAAGCAGGATTGAAAAAAACCCAGAATTCACCAGTCAGAGCAGTCCAGCGTGTCTGACTTTCACTCCTATTTTTAGTGATTAAAATAACTAGAGATTTAGCCAGAAGCCTGGAAGGGTATTCTTTAAAACTTCCAAAAGTGACAAACCTTATAAAAATCCAGAGTCCCAGCTACAAGAGAGCCAGATTTTTCCCTCATTCTATATGAGACTCCCTTTTCTCACACAAAAAAAACCGCATCCCACACTGACAATGGCTGGCCAAAGCGCTCCTGAAGGCCTGAAGAACCTCAACCCTCGTGTTTTACAGAGAACAGCGTCGTGACAGCAGAGCTGCGACTCTGGTTTCGCTGGTGTTCTTAAGAGAACAGCAGGAAACGTAAAATACAGAAGACCAATTAAATCCTGTTTGACAAACTCCATATGGAATCATTTTGTTATCTCCAAACTGGAGAAAACACAGGAAATCAGGTCTTAAAAAAAAAAAAAAAAATCCAGTGCCCAACCTGCCTCGCTTCTTAGAGAGCGTCAGAGGAAGGCGCTGAGCAAAAGGAGCTCTGGGGGTTTAATAACTTGTTTTAGTCCATCCCAGGGACAATCGGCAGCTGCTCTCCTTGGGTTACACACCGACACGGAGCTCCGCCGTCCCCTCGGCCGGGACTCCAGCCCTCTGCTTTTGTTTGCGCCGGCCTTTAACGCAGCGCACGGAGCGAGGGCTCCCGCTCGGGAAGGTCCTGCCTTTCTGCCAGTTTTACATCACCTGTTATTGTTCCGACAGTTTCGGCAATTGATGCACTCCGAGGGGTCGGCCTGCGGCACTGCCGTGTACATCCCACCGCCCTGCAGCAGGAAGGATGAAAAGAAAAAATTAACAATAATAATAATAAAAATCAATCGGTATTCAAACATACAAGAGACAGTCAGCGCCCCCAGCCCTTTCACTTCGTTTTCAAACTCGAACCACCTTATCAGCCTTGGGATCCGTGCCCGTAGCGTGGCACGGCAACACTGAGCTATTGTGCAAAGCCACGCGGAGGGGTTTGGCCAGCGTGCGTGTCAGAGGAAAGTAAATAACTGCCGCTTAGACAAGCATGTGGTAATTTCCCTGGTCTGTTTTCAGCTTAATTCGCTCAGGTTTAATTTAATAAACACACTGTAAATATGTTTATTTTTAACGCTGGTGACAGACATGAAAGCAAATTGCTGTTCATTAGCAGACCGTGCCCGTTCGGGGAGACGGAGTATTAAATTTGCAGGGCTGATGTCACAACATAAACCCATCCCACTTTCCTGTAATTACTCCGATTAGATCAGTTTACTCCACTACGCTGATTTTTGAAACATTTAATATTTTTACAGATGGGGTAATTCCTTCGCCAGCAATGACTCTGGGTGAGAGGGATTTTGTGTTGTTAGTTTTGGCTGCGGGGGCCATTACAAGCAAGTAAAAATGCCCAGATTAACACATACCTCATTGTTAGAGACCGGGCGGACACCGATGCAGGAGCCGCTTGGAAACGGTGCTGCGGAGCCGGGCTACCAGGCTGCCTTTCGGGGGGGAGCCGGTTTGGGAAAGCTCATCTGATTTTGGGGGATTTCAAGTGGTAGGTAACTTCTAACCCACCCCTATTTCTGCCAAATCAAGTTTTTGAGGCCGCTCAGTCCGATAGGGAGCACTGAGGAAATCCCTAATTAGTCCTGATTGCCATCCCCGGCCACTTTCGCTCTTCCTCATTTAGCCCAATCAATGAAACAATAAAGGGAGCCCTAAGGAGGATGAGAACATCCTGTTCCTCTGCGCTGCCTCGCCCGGGTGCCAGTCCCGGTCCTTGGTTGCGTGACTCAAACTTTCTATGACACGGAGGGGAAAAAAGCAAAATTCAACTATTCCCAACGAGGCAGCGGCATCGCGTGTCCCCTCGCGGGGCACGGAGGAGCTCCAAGCACCGAGACCTGTGCTACCACACGCTCTGCGTGAGCTCCATGTTTCCCCGCTTCCAAAAAATAATAATGAGGCGGGACAAAACACCAGCGCAAGCCCCCGAGCTTCCTCACGGGTCATCTTCCCTTCTTGAGGGCTTGCGCAGTTGGAGTCTTTTGGAGAGTTTCACCCACCGGGAGGTTGGACAGGTCCAAAAAAACCACGGTTTGGGCCTCGGCTGCTCTTGAAAGCAACCAAAAAATGGCATTTCTCGCTAGACGAGCGGACCAAAGACAGAATCGGGTGAAGAACCAACCAGTCTGGACTCAAAGCCGGAGTTAACTGAAGTGGCAACTACTGTGCAAGTGCTAATTTGTTGTTCAATAAAATGAAGTGCTTGTGTTCAATTACTAACACAAACAATAGCCCCATTTTTTTTTTACTCCAGAAACAGCATGGGTTATTCAGACTTTTGAACTTTTTCTTTCAGTTTTCCTGGGCAATGTTCACAGTTTTGAGTAAGTTTAGTAAGTCTGAATGCAAGCCATCTGTTTCCATAGACAATAATGAAATCATTATTCTCTCTTGGAAACGGGACACATTTCAGCAAATGAAGTATTTTTCCACAGCATACAAAGGCTGAGTTGCAGACTTAAATTAGTTTTTAATTTTATTTTAAATTTCAAAACAAAAAAAAAAAAAAACCAAGCCTGTCTCAACAGTCACAAAACAAGGGACTGAAAAAAAAACAACCAAACCCCAAAACCTCCGTGTTATTACGTTGCTGCATTTCAAGATGTATGGGGCATTTGATTTTATGGAGCCTCCTGCTACATTCGTGCTTTGCCATAATTAATAGCATTGCTTAGAGTTACAGATCTGAAACAGGTGGGGGAAAAATGGGTGATCCATAAAGCTGCAGAATAAGCAGCTATAATTAAATCTATTTAACTTGAAGATTGAGAAATACCATATGTAACAGTTAAAGTATCTCAGCCCAGGACTGCAGCATTCTCAGAGCTTACATGCTGTTAGAGGGAGGGCAGAGGCAGATTTCCCAGAGTAAGTGGAATTCTTGCTGTCATCTGATATTCTCAAATGAAAACCATGATGTTTGTATCAGAAATATCAGCCCAGTTGCTTCCTCTGGGATAAGTAATTTAGTGGAACTGGCTGTTATCAATGGATGAGTATTTCCCCCACCCAAATTAAGTCCGCTTCTACAACCTCTGCATCAGCCCCAGGGTCCAGGCTGAGCCTTCCACCCGGGGAAGAGCTTACGTTCACAAGATGGTGGGGATGTTCATAGTCCACGTGCGTCCTGGACAGGGAGTTGCTGTGCCCTGGGTACAGTCCAGCTCCGCCGTTCATCATCCCATTAACTCCGTTAGCAACTTTATGATGGACATGCGGACAGCCGTTGCTCAGGCCGCCGTTGCTGATGAAGTTGCCGTGGATGCTGCCGTTGACTCGGCTCGTGCCGGGCAAGGTCGTGTACTCAATCATCTGCCCGGCGATATCCGCCCCTTGGTAGAGATAGCCAGGAGGGTCATATTCTGCAAGAGACGTTATCGCCAAAAGCATATTTATTGCCAAATGAGAAGTTAAATGAGCGTCTCTAAGAAACAAAATAAACTTATTTTCTCTTTCTACAGCTTTTGTAAATTAACTGCAATATCTAAGTGCTTAGTATACAAAACTAGAAATGGAAAACAGCCACATCTTGGAGAACAGACCAGGAACGTTGGTCTGAAAGGACTCGGCTGACGTCAGTCACTACCAAGAGCGTCCTAAAAGCGGGCCATTTGTATAATCAATAGCCCCTCTGCTATCCGCTACAAACTGCTTCCAGAAAATATCTCTGGGCTGCAGCTGAAGACACTATCTTATCGTGCAAGAAGTTTTGTTTCATTTCTCTTTGTCAGGGAGTAAGGACATTTAAAAATAACCACAGGCTGTGGAAAGAGCAAGGCCGATTCCTGCACTACAACCACAAAAGACTAGCGAAGAGATTCTGCCAGCACAGAATCGTTGGTGGGTACGGAGCACCTCGCTTCAGCTCCAACACGCCTGCTCAAGGCTCCTGCTTGCAAACGGACAGCTTTTCCGTGTTAACACCTCTCTAAAAGACTTGGACATCGAACTCCATTTTACTGTGAAGGGACTGAGGGGTAACAAGGGAGTTGTCCTCCAAGTGCTGCCACTTCTTCTTCTTTCCAGATACACATGAGAGAGGGAGAGATCTGGGGTTTAAGTCTCCACGTTTTAATAAGTACTTGTAATAACACACAAGTTCTGCCACCGCCATCAGCAGGTGAAGTTAAACATAAGCTGAAGAAACTTTGCCCAGGCATTTCACGCACCATCTTCTGGGTGAAACTGCAGCAATGCGGCGGGGCAGCGAGCATCAATGCAAAGACACGGAGACATCGCTGCTCTTAAAATACCCAAATCTTCACCTAAGGCACATCTAGACAGTACAAGTGTCTAAAGAAATGCCAGTTGGCTTATAACAGGAAACCGCTTCCCATTCGCAAAACGTAATATGATTGTTACTAATTTTACCCCGATAGTATTTTCGTCACGAAAGGAAACCGGAAACAACTCACTCTGCATGGCGTTTTGCTGACGGTTCTTCCACAGGCACATGGCGATGAAAACGATGAGAATAAGGACCATCACCCCCAGGACGCAGCCCACGATCAAGTAGAGCATGTCACTGCTGCGAACGGGGCCGTTGGAAGGGCCGGCTCCGCTTCCCCCGACCCGGTCGGGGGGATTCGGCGGGGTACTCAGGTCCTTCATGGGATATTCCGATGCTCCCGGCGTACGTTCACTGGATGGAAGAGGAACAAGTACGGGTTCGTTCACTAAATGCGTTTTCTAAATGTGGGGTTTTTTCATTATGAAATGAAAATAATTACTTGCCGAGTTCTACTCTTAATGCCTCGAAGAGAAAGCTTCCAAGTCATATTAAAATCTGTAACGAGGAGGCCAACTACTATTGGGTAACAACTATTTGCCTTGGAAAAGGGGTATTATCCAGCTTGCTAACCCTCTCACTGAGGTCACTCCAAACTTTTAACAAGCAACTTGACGTACGCATGGCTAGAACTAACTCCCACTTGAAAGAGTGCAAATCTTCCACTTCTGAGGTCAGGAAAAACCACAACACCATTTCTATCGCCTAACCACTGCCAGATGACCTGCTTTTATCTGATGTGAACCCTGCTAACCCCGTCCTCAAAACCAGACTATTTAGATACTAAGAGCTGAACAGAAAATCACTGAAAACGAGATGCTAGTTAACCCAGGAATTAAATTTACGCTCATTTTCAGCATGCCACAGCTCAGATTCCTTTCATTTGATGCTAAGAACCCAAAAGAGGTGCCTGCTTAGGAGGGAAGCTGGTCAGAGAGACACAAGCGCCTCCACGCAGATGCGTCAGGTAAGCTGGATCACCCCCATAAAGCCTGGAGGAGATGAATTTTCAGGAAGAGTCAGTACGAACGACAGATTACATCTTGCCAAGTTTAAAATTAGGGAAGAAAGCTACATTCCTCGCAGGAGGAAGACCAACCGTGTGCGTAGCCTGAAACCCTGCAGCTCCTCGCCCGTCTTTCAAAGGCTTTCGCTACTAACTCGGCTAAACATTGATGCTTCCGCTCCTAGAGGGCTTTTTTTCTTTTTTTCAAAAACATTTTTTCATAGCCCTGCATTTTGAAGTTTACTGTCTGCATTTTCCCTTTACAGCCTTACTTGGTTTTAGAGATTAAAGGAGACAGGAATTCTTCGCAAAATAAATGTGACTGCCATATCTGACACTTCCAGAGAACAGTACAAACTCTGTGCCAGAGGCATGCAGGATTAGCGACGGAGGCAGCCAACATAACCATCAATTGCTGTGGTCTGCACTTATACAACGTGTCACAGAGCCCCGAAGACATAAAACAGACGTACAAATCAATTCTGTCATTTTCAAGAGCGCGGTTGTCTCCTAAGGAGAGGCTATCAGCACAGCAGCAAAAAAAAAACCAACCCCAGCGCAGAACACCACCACTATCTCTGAGGGCAGGCAAATCTGCAGAGCTTTGCCTTTCTCCCGAGTGCAGCGTATCACTTTCCATAGTTCAAACAACAATCCCAGCTTCGGAAGACAAAACAATCCTCCAAAACATTCCAGAAAATTACAGGGCTTCATGGCAGCTGACTGTAGCACGGCGAAAAATATTAAAAAAAAATTCGACACAAGCGGATATTTCATGCCACAAACCGCCCCCTCCGCAGGGTCCCGCAGGCTTCTTGGCCGCTCACACTTTGGTTTCGCAGATCATCACGTTGCTGTACTCGCTTTCACACCGCCTTCGTTATAGCACTGCATTTTAATGTCGTAAGACGTTTCTGGCTGCAGGTGATTTATCAAGTGCCATTGCTTCGTACCTGCAGGGGGAGGGAAAAAAAAGAAAAAAAAAATAAATCAACTGCATTTCATTTGCTCCCATGAGCCAGAATTAGGTACAAGTATATCACAGCGTCTTGCTCTGTAAAACACAGGGGTATTGCAGCACAAAGGTCTTTATTAACAATTTATGGACTTATCTGAAATCAAAATACTCACATTGTCTTGCAAAATAGATTCTGGGAAGAAACTTTGATGAATAAGTGGGTGGGTTGTTTTTTTTTTTCAATATTTTCAATTGAGTTTTTAAAAATTACCTTTCTCTACAAAAACCCAAAAGTCACTAAACTCAAAAAAACAGACATCCAAGTTTCCAACACTTGTAAATTTAAAAATCAAGAGCATTTCTGTGTATCTTAGGTATGTAACTGGGGAAGGGATGAGTTTAGGATGGATTAGGACGGACTAGTTACAATACGCACGGCAAATAACAAGGAAAAAGCACCACAGAAAACGGCTTAAACTTGGGACAGGGGAAAAAACTTCGCTGCGATAAGACCCTCTCCCAGACGACAATCCCGCGGGACGCCTGGAGACGCGAGGCACCGCCCCGAAGCTGCCCGTTTTTCGCAGGAAGGATACATCTGGGTTGCTCAACTTTGCCGAAACCGCAAATAATTGAACGCGCGTTTTATTAAACGTACTAGGAAACCAAATGAGAGCGCGAGGCCGTCTGTGGCGCTGCCTGCCCCTGCAGAGCCGCGTCCCGCGCCAAGCAATCTTCTCTAATAGGACGGGTTTGTCATCTCTGGCTCCCGGCCAGCATTTCATTTAGACACCCTCCTGAAGTACTGAGCACTTCCATATAAATCACTCTCAGTTTTTACTTTCACGGGCTTGTGACAAATTTTAATAAACAGCGACCCTTTCCCCCCCCTCACCCCTCTTTTTTTTTTTTTTTTTTTTTTTTAGGGAGTTTAATTAACTGTTTGAGTGCTCTTAATCCCTCTTGGAAAATACCACCTTGAACTGTTTCCACTGTTTCTAAGAAACTGTCATACCACCTACTGATTTAAGCATTAATAAAAAAAAAAAAAAAAATAAAATAAATAAATAAATAAAAAAATTCAAGCCCTCTGGGCTGGCAGGGGCTCTTTTCCAATTTCTCCGGGCCCCAAGCCAGGGGGGCAGATACAAACAAAAAGGGCAGGGGGTCCCCCATCTTGGTTCGGGGGTGTCAGACGGGACACGCCGCAGGGTCCCAGCTCCATCCCTCGCTCGGCCGCCGTCCCAAGCGAGGGCGGACAAGCCCTGGCTGAAGCTGGAACCCGCCTTTCCCTAAATCGCACGTTTTCCCAAGGTTCATAACTCAGTTTTCCCGGCGCCCCCACCCCCAAGCATTCCTTTCGGTAATTACTACACCAGTTTTAGGTTTCCGCTTCAACCATTAGTGGAACTGGAATCAGTACAGGCACTTTAACTGTCCTCTCCGTGCACCATTAGCAAGGAAAAACATTTAAACAACTGACATCAGACTGCATTTCCATTCAAAATTCAATCTCCAGGACCCTCAAAAGAGAGAAATTCAGATCACCGACGCAGGACAGGGCTGATGCAGTGTTGCTTTTGCTTCAAGATACCGAGGAACCACCCGAGTCAAGCTTTTTGCTTGGTTTTTTTTCTTTAAATAAATCTGATTTTGCCTGTAGCAGTATTTATAAAGGGGGGGGGGAAGTTTTCTGCAGAGTTTTGAATGTCTCCAAAGACAAGACTTAACAGGAAGCGGTAAGGAAAGCCTACGGCAAGTACTTAGCTAATACAGGCATCGCAACACTTTTTCCACAACTCATGCAGTCATTTCAAGATAAAATTCCCTGTCAAAAAACAGACAGATTAATTCAAAGGTAACGGGGGGGGGGGGGGGGGGGGGGGGGGGGGGGGGGGGGGGTGGGGGGGGGGGCGGGGGGGGGGGAAGTGAAGAACAAGTGATTTACGGCAAAAATACCTCAAGCCGCATGTTTCTCTACATATTTCACATCAAATGCTTCCAATCACGCTTTAATTGAAAATAGCTCTCCCCCCCCCAAAAAAAAAAAAGCTAATTTAGGGGAGCGCAGTGAAGAAAAGTTGAAGTTTAAATATTTCCACGAAACTAGTTTCTGTTGCGGGCTTTGGCAGAGCGGAGCAGCTGCTAATGGTTTCAGACTGCCACAAAGAGTTTCACACACACACACACAAAACTCTCTCGGAAAAAAAACAAACCCAAACCCGAAACAAGCTCATTTCACAGCACAGTGGAGCCCACTTAAACAACTAACTGCTTAGTGGCTAAGATTTATAAACACACAAGTTCCATCCAGCCAAGGCTAAAATACATTTGCAGATGAAGGTGCACAAGCTTCTCGAGAGCGATCCCCCCAGCCCCGACTCCGCATCTGCAATAGCTTTACAGGCGCGCAAGAGCTTATGTCACGCATCAAAGTGCTACGCGGAGTATTGTCAAGCAGGGGAAAATTTTCAAAATAAAGGCCCGTTCCTCTTGTAACCGAAATAAATGAGGGGGGGAAAAATAAGTAACGTCACCGGACAGAATGAGATCACTCCGTTTACCTCAGCCCAAGCAATAAGGACGTTAAGTAAAATATTTTTAAAAGGGTTTCCACTTCTGGACTAATATAGACATTATCTAATAACTTCTTCCAGGAAAATGATGATCTAATATGCATGGGGAAAAAAATATAACCTGATTGAAAGGCAAAATGAAGCACAAACCTACCTGAATTTGCAGCGTACTGCAGCACTTGAGGCTAAAAGTAACTTCCTTATAGCAGGATAAGCAATTAGGCAAGGGAAAAGGCGAGAAGGGCAATTACCCGCAAGGTACAGCCTAGCTTAGAAAATCCACGCTGGGGTAAATCATCCTAAACGCCAGCTAGTTATTGGTACAGTCTGTAACGCAGCCGCGCTTACCCTGGGGTAAATCTCATTTACGCTGCTTTCTCTTCGCTACTATTAAACTAAACGCGTTTAATAGGTCCGCGTTAAGGATTTGCAGCAAGACAAACTTAAACCCAGTATTTAGTTCTCAAATTTCCATGTAGAAGAGGCTTCAGAAGGAAGAAACAGTTCATGTGTGGGCAGAACTTGACGTTATGTAGTTGAGATAGCTACTTCTGCGAAATATATTGTAAAGACTTAGTTTGAAAAAGCAGTTTAGATTTCATATAAACACAGCCAACATGGCTACATGATGTTCCTCCCCATCAAGTGGGGTTATTAAGCATGCGTATACCGCACTCTACCTTCCACGATATCCCGCTTGTAGTCACTATCGTTGTCGCTGTCTGTAGGCCGGTAGTAGATATAAAATCCCTGGATGGGCGTGTTGTTGTTGCTTGATGTGATATACTAAAAGAGAATTTGAAAAAGACTGCGTTAGAGAAGAAAAATTTTAATTGGGTCCTGCTGAGCCGTCATCGTCGAATCTCTTACCCACCTTGAAATGCGTATTTTTTTTAATAGGGTCGTGCAAGCAAGGTGCAGGGGGAGGTTTGCGCAGAAATAATAGAGAGGATCATCAGCTGCTGTGGGTGCGCAGACACAGCGAAGGTGAGCACAACGCCGGGGGCTCTCCGAGGGCTGCAGGGGAGCTCTCTGCTCCTCGGACCGGCTGAAAACAGAGGGTAGCACGGGGACGAGAGACCGAGCTGGGGGCGACACTTTCCTCCCACGTCACTTCCCAAAGCCTCAATTAGGGTTTGACCACGAACGGCCTGAAACCACGCGCGATTAATGGAAACGGAAAAGGTATGGCCATTCTTACTTCAGAAAGAGTTAAGGTCTCTCTAAAATTCAGCTCAAGAATATTTTACTTTAAGTTATGCAGCCTCCTGAGGAACCAGAGGTTATTTTAAGTTTATTATCCTTAACATCTCTTAAGGCTGAGCTAGCAGAGCAAACTAACGCTGGGAACTCCACACGTTAAATCCTCCAAAGTACACCAGGGGGTTAGATTTCAAAACAAGAGCAAAGAATTTCTGTGGGTTTCAATAAGGACTTTAAAGTACTTGTTTACAAAAGACGAGGTAACAGGGGAAAGGAAAACGTTTCTCTAACATGAAACCTCTCCTGGATGCAAGGGAAGGCGGCGGGTTCTAAACGCAGCGCCCGCTTCCAGCCATCACAGCCTGGATTGACAAAAGCAGCAGGAATTGCAGGAAACACAGCCAAGGCGCTCGCGACTCATGGCCTGAGCAGGGATTTTGGACAGAGTTAAGCCCACTGGTGCCTCTGGACGTGCCTGTGCCAAAGCAGGTGGCCCAGGGCGGCTGCAGCCTTTCACTGGAGCTGCCAGTTGGGCTCACATCTGGCGTAACCCGAGGAGGTGGCGTGGGGCATCCCCAGGGAGCTGGAAGGGGAGAGTGAGGTGGAGGGAGGCTGGGAGACGGTGGAAAAGGCGGCAAACAGCCGACAGGGCTGCCGAGGAGGAGGAAAAAGGGTTTGGAAATGGGGGATAAAGGACTCGAGAAGAACACGGCCCCATCAGCTACCCAATTCCATCCAAACATGAAGAATCTTAGCCCTCTTCTAGGAAGAGTATGATCTCTGAGTCTTTTGGGGGGAACCACCACTCACTGCTCTGTAATCAGCTCTTAATCCTTGACTTCTAAGAGCCAAAGCAGTAAAAAAAAAAAAAAAAAAAAAAAGAATCGGCCTGCAACTGTGAGAACAGGAGACGGTTATACCTACCGTCCATTTAACATGATCTGAGTGTCACTGATGGCTTCGGTATACGCGATGTGAGGTCCTGCGATGGGGCGGTTGGAAAAGCGGCTGGTAAATCCGGCTACTTGGTAAGGGCGAGACGCTGCAACTGCGCGGGCTCTCCCCGTAATTGTTCACAGCAATCACACGGAACCTATACATTCTCCTTTAAGGGAAAAGCGGGAGAAAGATGACGTTGTAGCAAAACAAGCACTAGAAAGAGGATTCAAGGAGAGACTAAACAGATTAGGAAGTACTTTTTGCACAACATCCAATTAGAAAAACCATAGGACTCATTGCCACAGACTCATGCGGACAGCAGAAATATAAACAGCTTCTAAAAGTGATTGGGGAAATTCACTCCAGAAAAATCCAAAGGCTATTCCACACGGAGATGGAGATGCCTCCATCAGCTCCAGAAGTCCTTAAACTGCAAACTGTTGGGCACCAAGATGCCTCAAAGGACACCTGCCCTCATCTGTTCCCCCTACCTTTGCACTCCTTCCCTGAGCTCTCAGGGCTGGACACTGGGAGAAATTGGGAGAGACGTTTTTCCATTAACACATTTTTCTCTTTTCGCACTCCGAGTGCTTACTAGAAGACAATTAAGTTAAAAATAGCAAAAATACACAACCCTCCTCTCACCATGAACAAGTATTAAATTATGGTGGTTTTTCTTTTTTTCCACTTGGAAAGCCAGAAATCAACTCGAATTCATGTAATGAGCTCCTATTCCACCTAATTGACCAGAACAGGGTAATCCAAGAAGTTTAAAATGAAACAACCGAAGAGTTGCTGTATTCCTCTCAGCAGGAGCGCAGTCACAGTAACAACAACAGCGAGGTGAAGGTAAAGATCATTTTAATACCTGGCTCCAGTTACGGACTTCCACAGACAGCTTGGAAGGAGAAATGTTATCAGCTGCAATCAGCCGTCACTGTTTCGACCCAGGCGTTTATACTCCACTTTAAAGGCAGTAATGGGGGAGCCACCGTTTGCTCGTGGTATCCACGTGACGTAGACGGAGGAGTCTGATGCCGTGGAGATCGTGGGGGCGGTCGGGCGCTTCTGGAACTGAAATGAGAAATTCAGTTACAAGAGGATTAGAGTCAGCTGAAACTTCACCTTCTCTAGCAACTGATTAAGTTAGCTGCTGATGATTCAATTAGACTGCACGTATTAACGAGGAGAATCTTAAATCCTCCCGTTATAACGACTCCCCTTACTCTACCGGAACAGATGCTCGAAGAGCAGAAAACAGAGGAATCACTGACTTTATCAATACAATAATCAAAAAAAGATGTGGTGTTGCACTACCCAACCCATCTCTACACGGAAACAGAAACATACACGGGAGTGAACAGGAAAAATTGGTTATCATTTTCAAAACCCCGAAATTCCCCCCCAACCCAACAAGACTTCAACCCCCCCACACTAACGAGCGCCGCATTGCCAGAGAAAGGAGAAGGAAGAGCAAACTAAACAGCAGTGAACGATATACTTACTGAAGTCACTGAAAGTACAGACGCAGTGGAACAGAGGACAGAAAGAGGTGGTGTTAGTAAATCTGCTGATAACCATTTTGACGACCGATGAGAGCCGTAAGGCTTTACTAACTAGCTTATACTCATTAACATGGAGCTGGCTCACTAACGAGAGGAGACCAGCAAAGCAGCCGCTTCGGATGCCATGAAGCAGGCCGAGCATTTGCCGCTGGGCCACGTAAAGCGCTCCCCTTGTGCGGCTCCTCTGATATTTAGCACTGTCACAAGCGTGCAACGCTCCTCACCTGCACTATTAACAAACCTCTCCAATCCCCTTCGGTTTTACCCGAACTTTAGACTCCAAATCACTTTTGAGTGATTTGATTTACTCAGCCCCTGAGTAAGTTCGCCTGAATCACGTCAGTGAGTTCAAAGGGTGGGGTGGTGAGAAAAAGGGCTGTAAACGTGCTGTTTGCACTGGAAACCAGGCTGAAAATCACACCTACTGGGAAGTGGCTGCATCTTCTTGCCATCACAAACAAGCCTAACCCTGGGAAGCCACAGGAAAACATTTGGAACAGATATAAGCCACTCTGAGAACTTAAAACCTTGACACGAGCATCTCCCATTTCCCCTCTTCCTCCGGATCTTTCACAGTGGAAGAGAAGAGAAAACCAGAGCATTTAGCAAAAAGCAACGGCAGGTTCAAATACAAGCAGCAAGAACGTGGGTTATACAAGAAAGACTTCTTTTTTTGAGAGCCAGACAGGCAGGTAACAGCATCCTTGGAAATATTATATGCTCACTAGATTAGGGCATGCATTTTCCAAATTCATAGTTTCAAATACCCCACCACAGATGCCAAAGTCTGTAAGAAACGCGCTACTACTTGGTGAGTTAACACCGCTGTGGAAACTTGAGGTATCAAGCAGGTAAAAACGCTAATTCGCTGCCTGCAATAAGGTAACTTCCAGTTAGTCCCGAAGTACGAACTATTATCTTTTACTCTGGAAACACAAAGAGGAACAGAAAACCCAGCAGATATCTGACCTCGCTCGCGGAAGCCCCACAAGAGAGGAAAAACACCTGTAAGAAAGAAGCCTAGGGAATAAATAGGAAATGGAGGAGGTAACACAAGCACCTGGAGCAGCAATAAACACAAGTTAACCGAGACGGCTCTGTTCGCAACACAACTTCAGCACACGGATCACAAACCATCCATACACCTACCTCCGCTGTGGCGAGACAGGTCTGGAAGGACGACTCCGAAATTATTTCCCTTCGAACGACGGATGTTTGGGAATGCCTACTGTGGAGACGGAGCCTGAGTGTTTTCGAGGATGATGTTCTTTCTAAGAAAGATTTGACACACAGTATATCAGCTGAGGAACTGGATAAGAAAATGCTGTTTGCTGCCTCTCACAATACGCTCACATCGCAGATCACTGGCGGCAGCGCAGGGGACTAAAGCCCGGCTCCAATTCACAAGCGAAACTGTCAGGAGCAATCAGGGAGCTTCCGCAGGGGAGCAAGAGGAGAGTTCCCCCATCAGCCCAGGGAGAAGTGACCGTCCACCTGCGGTGCTAACGCCAGCAGTGCCGCACTTAGCGGTGATGCCACCGGCTCCTGCCTGCATTTGCAAAGCCCCCCCTCATCACGAAATCTCAGCAGGTGGTGAAAGCTGCCCCACTGAAATCCATCTCTAGAGAAAGAGGGTCAATGAAAGTGCCATGGAACCTGCGTTGGCCACCGCTGGACTCAGGATACTGGGCTGAGCGGACTTCTGGCCCGTGGCAGTATGTATGTATCATGAATTCACAGATCTCACACATACGTTACATTCTTAGCTTAAAATGTTAAGCTATCTGGTTCTTGTACATCAGTATGAAAAATATTGAGTTGCTTGCACGCTTAAGAGCGCAGCCACCAGCCTCCAAGCTTGAAAGAAAAGAAAATTGCCTTGATTAGAAACGCTCTTCTGCTTGTCACCGTCTGCACGCAACTATCAAAACAGCTGCCTTCTGGTCAGCTGAGAGATCTCCACTAACGCTTCTGCAAAGCAACTTTTGTTGATACGCGAGAACTTGATGGTGCGGAGAGTTTCCTTGGTGATACTCTGAAAGACCTCAACAAGGACAGGGCTGCTCCCCCACTTAGCTCCCTCAAGCAAGAGGAACCATCACAATAATCATCCCAAAAATGAGGAACCTTACAGTATAAACCTTAATAATCATCCCAAAAACCAATATTATCCAGCCTTAATAGCTTTTACTTACCAGCAGCCCTGCTAATGCTCAGGCAAGTTTGCCCCACAGCTATTTTTAGTTATTAGAGGCTGTTCTTTAGCAATTAAATTGCAGGAGCATTTCCTACATGGCTCAGCAGACAACATACGGCTGATGTCATTTAAGTAAATGTCCTCTCGGAAGCCGAGGACACAGGGAACATTGTGCTGCCCCTACCTTGCGTGTGCGGAAATGTCAGCATGGCGGGCTGGCCCTCGCCAGCCGCGCTCCTCGCCACCATTAAAACCTCGTACAGGCTGGAAGGCTCCAGCTCGGTGAGGCGCAGCTCGTTCTCGCTGCCGGGGACCGCGCACCGTGTGCCAGCTGCCCCACCGCGCTGACGCCGTCGTCCAGCTGCGCAGGAGAGGGAGAGACAGCGCGACATCAGCAGCGATTGCACAGAACGTCGTGTCATACCCAAATCCCGCCCCGCTTTCGGCATCCAAAGGACCTCCGCCACTTGCCAAACTCCTCGTGTTCTCCTGCATCTACCCACGGATTGTCTCCAAGTGCTTCTGCCACAAATCAGCACTTTTACAGCGACCTTCACGGTCCTCCTTCAACAAACTCCACTTATTTTTCCCCTCTCCATACGCACGCACGCACTGTCTGACCAAAAAAATGGTCATTTTACTTGTGGCTAAACTAGCAAGAGACAAAATGATTTTAAAGACTTCAGCCGGCCTTCAGCTGGCAGCTGGTGCGCGACACTAAAGGGCTGGACCCAACACCCTAATGAGGAAAGATATGTTCCCTGAACTATCCCAGCTTTTCCTGGACTTAAGCATTTTAAAACATTTATTGGCTAAGATGGGCAACAAAGGTACATCTTAGTTACTTCTGAGGCTGGGGGGGGGTGGTGGGGGAAGTCAGCTGGGAGACCAAAGATTTGGTTTTTATTAATGCATCGTTCCCCCCTTTTTTTTAAAAAAAAACACCACCACCACTTTTTAATTTAGCAGTGAAATCACCAGCTCCATTTAAGAAAGGAAAGAGATTCAGTGGTAGTCTCTTAACCGCTTGACCTTTACAGGAAAGCACTACCCCAAATCCCAAAGGAAAAGACAAAGGACTCTACCAAAAATAAACTACTAAACAATATAAGACTTTAATAAAACATGGAAGGCAGATCTAAATGCTGTGGATTATCAAAGGTTATGGCCAGAGGTCTTTGTTCGAATATTTTCTTCGGAAGCGACCACTCTTCCAGGGCTTTATTCCCCCAACTTCCCCCCCTCCCCCTTTAAAAATCAATAAAACAATTTAATGACACAAGAAACACACCACCCTAAAAAACTACGGTCAATCCCTACCGAGAAACACGTGCGCCAGCAGATTTAACACGGAAAGGATTGTTAGGAGCGAAAGGTAAGCGCTCAAAAGGTCAAAGAAGTATTCAAAGCTTTCAGCGCTTACGTGAACCAACCACCTTTGGATGAGAAATTGGATCAACAGACTTTGGCACCGGGTTTTCCGGAACTAACAGCGTCAAAAAAAAATCTAAGCGTTCCCCTCCAGGGCTAAGACAAGATCAGGATGTAGAGGATTAAAAAGCTTATGGAAAATAAACCCAACGGCTGTTGCCACGCAGACAGAAACTGTTTGCCTGGAAGAACGGGCACAGGCCCTGCCGGGTTCCGATTTTAATAAAAGAGCTCGCTGTTGACGCACCATTTTTAAGGGCGCGATAGGTATCTGCTTGGGAAATATCAGTTCACCTTCGTGTTTGATAATGTCAGTTAAGAGCGTTCTCTTTGGGACACAGACTAGCAAACTCTTTGACGTATTGGGCTAATACTCGCCTTCCCTCCTGATCTCAAGCGTACCCACCGGACTCAAGCTTGTTCACACAATCATTTTTAAGCATTTTTAACATCACTGAAGTTATGCACAACGAGCCCTGGAGCCCCATCCCCACAGACCACAGTAGTACCGTAAAGGAAATAAAAGCATGGGCTCTGCTGGAGAAATCTCACTGAAAACTAGATAAAAGAGCCTACCCGGGACAAGTTTCAGCCACCCCTAAAACGAGCCGCCTGCGTGGCCGCGGTACCGTTGTGGTTCAACCCTATTCCTGTATTCTCTCTGGCCCGACACCACGTTCTTGTCAACGCCAGCCCCAGCCACAACCATTGGATGCTGGAGAGAACCTACACCAAGGAAATCCCTCTGCTTCCGCGCTCCGGAGGAACGTACCTTGCGGTATTGACGACGATAGGCGTTGACGGGCGAGCCCCAATCCCTCCCCGAGCGCCACACCAGGTGTACATGTCGGGCTTCAGCGTCCTGCGGGGGGCTGAGGAGATGGGGGGCTTCGGGGTGGAGCGGCGGCGTTCGGGCCTTTTCCGTCACAGCTGCATCCCAAACGCACTTTTGTTGGAGGCAAGCTCGAAACGCCGTTTCCGCACCAAAATCGCCGTGGCTTTCATCGCTTCTGGGCAACCTCCGTTTCTTCGGCTCCGGGGGCAGTTCTGCAGGACGGTAAAGGGAGGAAGCCCGGTTACACCACCACGACGCACCTTTGCCCCATGCCCTGGGTTGAGCCACACAGGACTAATTTCTCTTCTAATGATGGGGGGGAAACTCCACTTTTGGAAGACTCTAGCGCCTGAATTTGTGGAAAATGTTTACTTTATAGCCAGCTAGGCTGGTGGGATTCAAGGTGTGGGTGTTTTTTTGAGCTCGCCAGGTGCCAGGGCCGAGGAGGAACGAGACCCGAGCACTGACCCAGGCTGGCCAACAGGATTATTTCATACCACGAACGACACATTTGATATAAATTAGATAAGTTTGCTGCGTAGTTTCTCTCTCCCTTGATGGGAGAGAGAAATCCTCTGCCCCGGTGCCGGACCCTGAGCCCTTCCTTCCTCACGAAGCCGCAGCGCTGCAGGGTCCCAACACTTATGTCCCCTGCAGGAGCGCACGGCTTCCTGCTGATAGAATTGGCTGAGTAATTCTTGTATATCTTATATTAGTATCGTGATTAGTATGGTTCTTTAGTATTATGTTAATTATTTAGCCTTATCCTATTAAATCTATTTATATTTCAACCCTCGTGTTTCCTTGCTTTCCCCAATTCCCCTTCCCGGGTGAGGAGGGGTCATGGGGTGACAGAATAATTGTCTGAAGGCCACTAAATTGTTACAGGTTTCTCAAAGCGGAACACCCCGGCGCAGAGGGGACACTAAATCATTAAAAAGCATCATTTCCAAAAACGCCCTGGCTGCAAAAGCCAGTTCAGAGATGCCCGCGCAGACCCGAGGGCCGGTGCCAAGCTGTGCCTTCTGCACAGGGCACATTTTATTTCCAGAACAGAACACCACGGCAGGCATTTACTGTTTGCTTTCTGGGGGGGTTGGAGGTTTTGGGGTTTTTTTAGACAGTAGCAAAGAGAGAAAAACGCGAAACATGACACCCACAGACACGGTTTGACTAGCATCTCTGGCAAAATAAGTAGTGGCAATGCATGTTAAAAGAAAGAAATAATAAATATATAGCTACACTTGTGACACAAGCAGAGTAATTTTAAATTAATCGCAGTTGTACAAGGAACTTTTCATGGCCTTGAATGGGCGTGCGCACAAGAGGACATTCTCCTGCCTCAGTTTCTGAGGTTTTAGCTGTAATTTCGATCAGCTTTGAAAGTTGCCCGACTCGACTACTTCATTTGAGGAATTTATGCTGAGAATAAACTCGGTTTAGGGCAGATTCTAATGTGCAATTTAATACCAACGCATTTCTAGAAATCCTGCTCCAGCCTCCCCCCATCCTATTTTACTTTTGCCTGGTATGAAAAAGAATATATATATATAAAATATCAGTAGTTTGAAAGGGGCTGCAAGAGCAAAAAAAAGCAGTGTTGGGCCGATGCAGGGCTCGTCGGCATTCCAGGGGGGGAAAGGGGCGGCAGGTTGGACATCTGAGATTATCCAGGACAAGAAAACGTCAGGGCTTAAAGCGAGAGCGTTTGGGAACCAGCGCAGCTCCTCGAGGCCGCCCGCTCGCAGCACCGGCACCCGCCAGATGTTCCGAGCCCTGTCCTCCTTTCAGATTTGTGTAGGTTTATGTTACATGCCGGGGTCTGGAAAGGGAAGGGAATGAAGGGAACTTGGTTTACAAAACAAACAATTCCTTGGTAATGTAAATCCTAGGCAGTGTTAGCCTGGCTGACTCAGATTCCTCCAAACCTCCATTAAATACCAGCAGCAAGTGTGGCTGCTATTTTTTGGCCACTTTTTTAAAAAAAGCTGGGAAGGAAAGTTCTCTTTTTCAAATTGAAGACACGCTCTCAGCAAGCATCCCTCGTTTGTTTCTTCCGTTTACCTTAGCGATGCCACAAGCTGGGAGATGGGAAGAAGGCAACAACGGGGGGAGGGACGTCCCCAAAGCCAGACGGAGTTTACTTAAAACACCCCCAGAACAATCTCCAAGCGCAAGGGTATCGGGGAAGGGATGCCGGCGTTAATATTGGAAACAAATGCCGTCTCTGCCGGAGGAGGCAGAAGTCCCCCTCATGTGGTGGACCGGAGGGTTGTGGGTGGGCACGGTGCGGTTTGCGCCTGCTGGCACGGAGGAAAACGGACTCTCGAGCGTGGAGAATGAGTTGTGGTTTAGGCTGGTGACAGGGGACCTGCCGTCATCGCTGTGTTTATTGCTGCGAGATGGGAGTCACCAACAACTGGCAAGTAGTGTGTTTTAAGTTCTTGGGGTTTTTGTTTTTGGGTTTGTTTTTTTTTTCCTTTGGAAAACAACCCTCGGGTAACAATTCCATTGAGCAATTCGGATCTAAGTTTCTGGCATAATTGCTATCCTTCTGTGTGCTGCTGTGTCATTATGCAACTTTTTTCGGCTGTTGCTTCTAGTGCCATCCCTTTCCCCTTGGCCACTGAGACCTGCTCTTCTTCCTCGCCTGCCCGGCGAAACACGAGCAGCACCGAGATGGGTCAGACCAAAGGCTGGCTGTACGCGCCCAAATCCTGCCTTCAACAGCAACAAGAGAAGGACCGAATGTCCCCAATTTGGTTAAAGAAAGCCTTCACAGCTTTTATTTGCGTTCTCATAATAACCAGTATTTTACAGCTCGCTATCCTGTCGCCCTGCGGCTGCCTTATTTTCAATGTTCAGAGCCCTCACCTTTCAGCCTCCCCTCCTGCAGGAACTATCCCACACTCCTACGAACGCACCTGCCGCGTATCACGGCACCTTTTCTACTTCTTCTACACCCTTCTTGAAACAGGGGCGCAAAACCGCGGGCAGATTCCAACCCGCTGGCACGGCCAGCGTTTGCCTGGCAGCAGAGCAACCTTTGTGTTCTGTCTCCGCTGTGCAAACAGGTCGCGTTCCCAGGCGCTGCTTCCCTGCTCCCTACACAGCCGGAGGGATCCTCCCCGCCTCTCCAAGCACCTCAGCGCAGGCGGGGAAAACACTCTGAGAATCTGAACGCAGCAGATCAGCGAAGTCACGAGGCCTGGCACGTCTTTCAGATCACCCCGTTCCTCTCAGAGGTGCCCGGCTTCTATAAAAGATGGCTTCAGCCTGCTCTCACTCCACCGCCGACAATAAATGCTCCTCTTTCTTGTGTTTTCTAATAACCTGCCTGCTCCCAGGCTCCTGGAGTGTATTTTTCCCCTTCATTTCCATTAGATGTAGTTACTTTGGAGAATTAACCCTTTGTTTAGTAGCTCTGGGAAGCTACTGCCATGCACACAACCACAACTGTCTAAAAAAGACTTAAAATAAGCGCTGTGGGCACAGGATCCTAAGGCTATCATTGTACATTTTGGTGGTTTCTCACTATGATGGTGGCTTAAGTTGCCCTGCCTGCTTTTAAGACCACGCAATGAATCACATCGCGGATAGATCCAGCGGAATGAAAAAAAAAAACACTTTTTTTTTTTAAGCCAAATAAACTCTCTTACTGTGTGCTTGCACAAGGCAAATCACAGGAACAAGCTCCTGAGGCCGAGAGGCACTTAAGTTGATCCTACGACCAAAGAAACACATGGGAATCACAGCTTAAGCCGTTCGGGTGCTTCAGAAGTGCTACCTGGCACAAATTCTTCATTAAAACATCTAAATGTTTGAGCATGTCTTTTGGCACGGCTGGGAACTGTTCCCTAACAGCTCCCAGAAACTACTTAAGGACTTTTATATCAAAACCAAATGCCTCAACCACCCTCCGCACCATAATCAGCAGCTAGTACAACGTATTAGAAACCGATAAAAGTTATAAACAAAACATTAAATTGAACTTACTGCCATAAAACTCTGAGGCAAAGCAGTGGGGTTTTTCTATTTGACACAGCCTGAATTCTGGGATGATATTTAGTTTTGTGTTTCCACTCGGCAAGGTCCAACAATAACTTATTTGAAAAGCTATACAACGGGATCGCTTTCTTGAGGTTTCTTCTTTCCTTCTTCCTCTAAGTGAACCTTAACCATCTTTTCAAACTATTTACATGAGTTTGGAAATCTAATCGGTGGTAACAAAGCACCTTAAATATGAGGCCACATATTAAATTCCACTGACCTTAAATCTCACCGACATTCAGCTAAATTTACTACGGCAAAATGCTGAAAGAGCTGAGAAACTTAAGTCCCTTCACGTAACTAAAAATCTGCATTTTAGTTCTTGTGAAAGGAACTTGGGGGGGCTTAAAGCTGTTATTAATATCACGTAATATTCTGATGTGAAGAAAGGAAATAGCTCTTTCCCATCTTGCCTTTTGTAGAAGAACTGTCTTTTCCTAGTAGAAAATTCAAGAATTTTTTTTTTATTTCTTGGATAGTTTTTATCCCACCTCAAACCCCACCTTTGGATAGTTTTTATCACATATAAGAACGCCAAGTCCACACAACACACAGTCGTTTCTCCTTCGCCTAAGGTGGAAGGGAGGAACCGATCCATGAAGACAGTTGACTCCTCTGCTTCGTTTTCCCGGGATACCCACACTGCCTACCTGCCGTTAATTTCTTATTTTGAGGCATTTCTCACCTAAACCAGGGAGCCAACTGCGCAATTTGGTGCTTCAAGCTTACCAACTGTAAGGAAGGCTTTTGCCACCACAGAGCCGTGCTCGTTGGTGGCTTCGCACATGTACTCCCCACCACGCTCGGGAGTCACGTTCCTCACGTGCAAGGAGCTCGAGCCCGCCTGGGACACGGAGGAGGAGGCGGTGGGATCTGCAACGGCGCTGCCCGGCGTTGCTCGAGGAGGTTTCTGCGATTTGGAATGAAGCACCTGGGAAGGATGGCTGGTAATAAGTCCTCTGCTGTCGTACCAACGGATCACGGGGATGGGTAGGCCAGTGGCATTGCAAGACAGCGTAACGTCCCCACCATCTGCCACAGTGACGCTTGCTGGTGGAGAGACTATAACTGGGCTAGAGCCTTTGCCTAGGGGGAAAAAAGACACCCAAAGAATGAATTTGGCTAAGGAATATGACGCTTAATGCCACAATGAGCCAATGCAATTAAAAAAGTCACGCATGCTTCTTCTTAACCATCTCAACAGTTCTCTAGACTTCCATTCCAGACTGACGAGATCAGCTGAGACTTGTGCTGATAGAAAATCAGGCTCAAACCACACTTCACATTTTCTAAATAATGAAGACTTGACTGTCAGCAAGGAACGTGGCGCAGGGAAGACCGGCTTTGCCCACTCCATGGACAAGCGGGTCGCAAAATATCTGCTCAGCCAGCCTCTGTGCAGCTCACATCCATCTGAACAGGCGTAGGGAAAGGAAGAAGCTTCAACTACACGTTACAGGGAGAGAACAGGAACAGCAACAGTCCTGCCAACACCCTTGTACTAGCAGAAATCAAGTTCTCTGGGTATTAGAAAGTATCTTATGCTGGGAAGTGATCAAAAAGACTCTTGGTACCTCCTTATCTGACACAGGGGAAGTGAGCATTAACCCCAGATCTGACGATCGCTTTGTAAACGTGAGGATAGGGACAGGCAGAATTACTCGTCAGCCAATTCTGCTAAGAATATCAGTTCATCCAGCACAACAGGACCCTGATTCTATTTAAGAATAAATCGTGTCAAATGCAATAATGAACTGATTTAATTGCAACTGGTAATCTAGGTTTTAAGTATCAAGTAACCACGCTACCCCAGAAACACGTACATCTCTTAAAATTGAACCAAAAGCACCGTCTTTGTAAGATTTGTTACAAACAGTGGTCAGAAACAAACCAATACATAATCTGAGGGGGGCGGGAAGCCAAGTAGAATAAAGCTTAAAGTACAAATGCTTAATTTGAGTTCCTGGGGGCTGCGAGTGCTCCTACCTGGCTGGACACGAAGCCTCCCGCTGGACTGCACAAATCCTACCCCGTTGTTCGCTACACACTGGTACAAGCCAGAGTCCTCCTGGGTGACGCCGCGGATGCGCAGGTGGTTTCCCGTCGGCAGATGCCGTGGGGAGAGCCGGAGGGGGGCTGCGTTGTGGAGCCAGGTGAGGGTCGGAGCAGGACTCCCGTGGACCTCGCACCAGAAATGCACAGTCGCTCCAGCGGCCACGGTTTCATCTTGCAGTCCCTTGGAGATTGAGGCAGGTTCTATAAAGGGAAATAAGTTTACAGAAACCGGCGCATGTTGATCTTAGCCTGAGTCCTGGAAAAAATACTGCGAAAGGTTACAGAAACTTATCACATACAAAGGCTAAGCAAGCACTAAATAATTCTAGTTCTACACAGCCTAAGGCTGTTTTTTTCCCCACACAGTTGCTTGTTTTAATGGTCTCTCCCTTCTATTCCAAACAGTCACATGTTTGCATTAATACTGTAAATAAAACACCTGTATTCTCAAAATAATTCTTTAGTGACATCCCCATAACAGAGGGTGTATTGTGTGTCAACAGCCTGTTTTCTGAGTTACTCTAATGTATACATTCCAAAAAGCAAACAAAAACAGTCATGGAGGCAAAAACCTCAAACAACAGGAAAATCTGCTACAAAGGAAAGAGGAGATTAGGAACAACTTGCAGCCACACAAAAGAGGCCAAATATATTTCTTTTGCCTTTTTTTTTTTTGTCCTCATCCAAACATATCACTTCTCCTCCCCAGCTTTTTGCTTATATACAACCTCAAAAGAGAAACATCTGATCTCTGGCACATTATTGACCCTGTATCCCGTACACACTTGGCACTCCACAGCAAAATAAATAGATCAGTTCTTCCCTCCGAGTTTGTTATCCTTTACTGTTTAATTATTTCAGACCGCAAAGGATTTGAAGAGATAAATAGTTATGGATTTTAACTCGGGAGAGATGAGGAGATATGGTCATTATGAGCGTATCTTATTCTTGATTTTAATATGCTCAGGTTGAGAAAGGATGTTAGGCTATTTGTAATCAGATGCCAAAACGAGCAGTATACAAAAGAAAATTTCATTGCCTGGATGTGAAAATTTCTTTACCGCTTACCAAGTATAGTAAGTGAATAGTTAACGTATTTCACTACTCCAAATTCATTTCCCACCACACAGGAGTAATTCCCAGAGTCCGATGCCTCAAGCCTGTCCGTCACCAGGTGGGAGTGCAGCATTTTCCACCTGCCTTTTCCCAGCGCATCCTGGCCGTCCTTCACCCAGCGGACGGAGGCCGGAGGCGACCCGCTGACAACACACTCCAGCGTCAGAGGGCTGTGCCAGGGCACTGCCAGGCTCTGGGGAGCCAGGGGGTGAAGGATTTGGAAGCCGTCTGAGGAAGAGCCTGGAGGAAAGGAGACGAGGCTTATCACTAACCAGCCTTTTAAACCCCACTCTCCCATCCCATCCTCCAGTCCTGAGGTTTGCCATGTCTTTCAAGCACGGCTACTTATACTAGTGATTAAGCACAATACTGTAACGCTCGCTTCCAGAAGTCCTGCTCCAAAATCGGTTTGGCGACTGCAGTTATTAGCAACATCCCCTTTTCAAGGGCTAAGCACTCTGTCCTCTCAAGATCTGAAAAGCAGCCATGCTGCTCCTCCACAGCAAGGGGAAATAAGAACTGAATGTGCAAATAATGCAGGACAGATTTTATGCACCGTGTCATTCGAGACCAGCAGGTATTTAGGCTGATACGCCCACGCTAAAAACCTCTGGGATGCTATTTATTTGGTTTGAGATGTATTAATTCTGGAGGGCTGAACTGTATACTCACGTGTGACTATGAGCTTACGTCCAGCGAGTTCTATTCTGAGATCGTGAGTAACTGGGTTGTACGCTGCACATTTATAGGACCCTCTGTCTTCTAAAGATACATTCAAAATCTGCAGGTTTCCAGATGGAAGAATTAGGTAGTTGTCTAAACAAGTGGGGAAGGAAAAGAGATTATATTTAAGTTTCAAGAAAAGGCTTCCTTAAAAAAAAAATAAAAACCATATATTTTTAAATATCTTGTCAGATATACCAATCTGTTCTAAATGTAGGATCACAAAGAAGTCATGCTGCCATGCAAAGGATATTAATTTACAAAGGTCAGTTTATCTAAAGTGATTTCCACAGGAAGTTCTGCAAGTTTTTTTCCTTCAAGTTCTAAGGGAAAAAAAAAAAAATCCAGGCAAGCTTTTACTGGATGTTTATATTGCTGACCAGTGGCACACAACACCTCACCTGTTGATTGTTCCAGCCATTTCCCCCGCACTTGAAAGCGAACCTGGGCTTTAGGGTTACTTTCTGGCACCTTGCACCCAATGAAAGCCGTACCTCCTTCCTCCGCTGCAACGGCGGGTTTCACCGACGTATCAAAGTTAGCTAAACCTAGAAGAGAATCGGTAAAAGGTTAAGAGCAGCCACGGCTTGGGAAAGGGGAAGGGCAGGACGCTCAGTATTTGCGTTTAAAGCGTAGCTGGTTTCAAGCTGATTTATCTCCTGCGCTGCAGCATTTGGACATTTACATCAACAGCCATTGTCTCTCTACAGTCCATAATGGAATAAACCCTCTTGTGTACATACACCTCCTTACGACAGAAAAGGTCGGGTTTTACACGGGAATAGTCAGGAAAGAAAAAAAATGGCTCCTACGTTCCCTCAACTGCACCGGGAAAAGCAGGCAGAGAAATGTGAAAGGCTGCAGTGACACTGACGGGCCCTGAAGGCACCACAGCAGACAATTTACACAAACAGCAGGAAGCCTGTCCATAAGAAACATTAAATTGTCTTTCTGTGATTATAATTAACACAACACTGAGCACAGCAGCGCCTCCCACTCGCTGCCACGAGCGATGAGGCCGGCAGAAGGCCTCAGCAGCTGACAGCGCCTTCCAATTTGCTACTAAAACCTCAAAAGGGGGAGAAAAGTGTGCAAGCTGCTCTTCTGCTCTGCTCACGTTCAAAGCATCTTCCAGGTTGGGAAGTTTTTCTATGTTAGCCACCCTTATAGCTCTCTTGAGAGGGTCTCGCTATGGGTCAGTACTTTACCAAAACACTTACTTCTCTCACTTTTAAGAAATTTTCCTCCCAGGGGGATTTTGGACATGCTCCATAGATGAGGTACCCTCACAGAGAAATCACTCAAATCCTGCCTGACAAAGGCCCAATTCAGACAGCACCGTGATCCCAAACAGACAAATCAGGCTCACGGAGGAATATTATATTCCCATTCTCAGCACCACATCGTCCTTTCCACATGGAAAACATTGCCCTTCCTCTTCTAGAGTCCTTTACGATCAAATAATTTACAGATCAAGCACTAAGGCAGAGACTGATTAGAAGAACCAGGGCGACTGAGAGGAGGGAAATTGCACCTAAAAGGAGAGAAGACTGTCCCCACCTGAAGAACATCCAGATAGTTTTGACCAAATTAAATGAAATAAGGGAAAAGGAGAATTTGCAACTCCCACTTATTTCCCAGGCAACAGTTCTCACTCATTTCTCCTCTTTTCTAATCAAATCTCAAGCGCACTTCTGCAGTGACATGGCAGCTCAGTTGCTGTTTCAAGATCCTTTTTGAAGAGAAGCTTTTGGGAACCTTGTACTTTCAGGCCAATTCACTGAAATTAATGTTATTTCACTGAATAATGTTTATATTTGCTTGAAAGGCCTCTTGAGGTCTCTAGCCCAGCCTTCAGCTCAAACTGCTGCTATCACCAACGGTAAATCCATTAGCTGTGGTCCTGGCTAGTTGAGTCTGGCCTCCAAGGATGGAGATCCACAAGCTCTCCGGGGGATCTGTTCCAGGGCTGCATCACCCGACAGGTCTCAGGTGACACAGGAAAAGAAAAGTTGGTGAAAAGTGTATAACCGATCATATACCAAGTAACTGGCTGAGGGGAAGAAAACCACCACCTTGAAACTACATGTTTTCTAAAAGTCAAAGATAAACAAACCACAGAAACCAGTTGAGGTCTATATGATTTGCAAGGAGCAGAGGAATACAAAGAAAAATTAACTTACTGCCCAAGGATACCATCGCAGGCCTGCTCACAATGGCGCCCATGCTGCTGTTCGCAACGCACTGATAGCGACCAGAGGTTGACAGGCTGAGGGAGACGATTGTCAAGGACCCCGACTGGATTTCCACTTCTCCCCCCTTGCTGTCCAGAGGCTCCCCATTAAAGAGCCAAGAAAGACGAGCCGCGGAGGGCTCGGCAGAGCAGCGGAGTTGTACAGGCCCACCAGGCTTCTGGACAGCAGACAAGGGCTCAGAAATAAAACGGGGAGTTAAATCTAAAAGGGGGAAAAAAAAAATAATTCATTTAGTGAGCGGCATTTTGCATGAACGCAAGTGATAAGGTTAACGATGGCTCGTGCAAAAGACTGACGATAATCTGATTTATAGTAATGCTCTCTCCCGAGGCTCCTGCCGCTCTTCAGACCTGGCAAACTTCTTTCATCAGAAGGTTAAATATTGCTAAAAGACTATTCAGATCAACCACAGACAAATCAAGGGTTTAAACTTGCTGGTGATACTCAAGCAGGTGTCACCTTTTCCTCTGCAGCTGGTGACAGACTCCCACTGACCCCAACGCCAGGGAAAACTTCAAGATTCAAACCTCATTAAGAGGGTAACGGCGATTAAACGAAGGCAGGTTCAGCACACAGGAAGGGCGAGAGACATCCCCAGGGGGGCACAAGGCACATCACGCCAGCAAAAACCGCAATCCCACTGGATTTATGTGGAGCAGAACAGCAGCCATCACCTGAAGAGACAGAGTTTGGGAACACGCAGCTGTAGCTGATCTGTCCCATATGAAGCAGGCCCGGACGTGACTTGTAAAATTTTAGAAATGGTAGCAGCCTGCCAGGTATTTATGCAGAACCATCTCGGAGTCTGCAGAACTAATTAAAAATAGCAGGATAAAAAAAAAAAAGCTGGATGAACAGCAAAGGCCCTTGTTAATTCCAAATACATGGACTTCATCAGGATGACGATGATGATTTGGGCATCCATTATCTTTACTGAGTAAAGATGAACAGAAACAGGAAAAGCTGCTAATAAATAAAAGGTTCAGTTCCACAAAACTTGGTTATGAGAATCCATTTATTTGCCAGAAGAAAATTCCTGCTTGTTGGAGGATATTTTTTCCTATCCAGGCCAATGAGACACTGGGAATTATTTCAATTTGTTTTCTATGGAATTCTCCGCTAAAGATTTTGTACGAAGGGAGCAAGCAAAAGGCAATTAACACCGATAACGCCCATTCGGTTAGAAATACGGGAGAAAAAAAATATATTTAAAAATAGACACAGCGGCCGGGGAAAAGAGTTTCTAGTTTGTAAATAAGCTAAGGAATTCCAGATAGTACAGGTCAAGAAGATATTAAATGACATCCAAATAAGAGGCAGTCTTCTTGTAGGTGGGGCCCTCAGCTCGTGCTTTTCTTATACAGTCAGTCCATCCAAGCTCTGTTTATGAGTTTCAGATGAGAAACTGCACATTTTGAACAGAACCATAAACTATTTGCATAAACATAAAATCAAACTGGAAATTGAAGTGTGGCTTCACTTAACAAAAAAAGATGAAATCCATAAAAACGGTATCCAAGCATTTCACAGGACTCCAGATGTCCATTTTTAGCTTTTAATTAGAAAACTGTTTTTCCTATTAGTTCAGTCTGAATTTCCAGGGATAAGAGAAAAAGCAATGACCTTTTTAGTTTGCTAGCCACCGAGAGCTACGAAACTGCACTCTTACTTTCATCTTTGCCCCTGCCCTTGCTTATGACACCAACACTTTGTGCTCAGAGTAAAAGTCAAAATTGGTAGCAGTGACCCTGCAGCTGGAATTTATCTCCTATGACTGCTTGAAAAATAAAATTTATCCCATTTGCTTATAACGATTGGCTATGAAGTGCTAAAAGTAGTAAAAGCTTCTTTTTTGTGTGGTTACGTTAAGACAAGCTGACTACACAGAGCAGATGTGTCAATTAAAACCATCCCTCTTCTTTTTTTAACGCAAGAGCTGTTCCAACTGCAGCCACGCATCAGCGTTCGTGTTTCAAAGATCTGATTCCCTTCTCCCCCTGCAAGTTTCAAACCCCTCCCAAGCCCATGGGAACACAAGATGCACTGTACGCAGCAAAATCGGCGTCCAGCTCAGTCCATGGAGATCCCAAAGAACAAACCTATGTAACAGAGTCTTCCACGTTCAAGCACTTGTTTTGAGCCAACTTTTCAAAAGCAGAGACACATATTCAGCTTAAGACTGTGTGCAAGTACTCCATGCTTCCTTAAAAGTAGATTGTTGATAACATGCGCTGGCCGACATGCGTTGGCCACCGCCGCGCTGGCCGACATGCGTTGGCCACCGCCGCGCTGGCCACCTTAAAACACACTCTAAATCATTGTTCATTCAAAAGCCTGGACTCAACCTTCAGAACCTGCGAGCAAGTCATCTCAGCTCGGCTGGGAAGGCCTTACCTGAACTGGTGGCAGCGATGAGACCTGCGGCAGCAATGAAGAACAGTGCCTGTAAGCGTCCGGGATCTGGATGCATAGCGCCAGATTCCAGAAGTTGAAAGCACCAAGCTCCAGACTAAGATGAGGCACCAAAACAGCTACAAAACAAACAAACAGATGTCTACTGTAAGCTTCAGGAGTTAGTCTTTTAACTCTCTTACAACAAAGTGCTTGGGGTTTAAAAAAAAAAAGCGCAACCAGGAAACAGCCAATATTCTCTGCAATATAGAAACCATCTGTAAAAATGAGTTAGAAGTTGAACTTAACTATGTTTCCAAGTACTATTCTTAATATAAGATTTTTTCCACAGCTGGGGTACGAGGCATCCACGCTGAACCGTACTGCCTTGATAAATTAAGACTACTTTCCAACCAGGGGAATTGAAGTCCAAAGTAAACAGCTTATCTATTGGAGATAATATTGTTTGCAAACAATAATCATTTGACCATCTATCACCAGGCTACACTTGTTTTACAAGTTTTTGTGAATCGACATGCTGCAATGCAGCTACCGCTCATCATTGCTCTAAACCTTCCTACTGAGACGTGTCATCTGCTTCCTCCTTCTAGTGGGCTTTGCAGTCCGACGGTGGCAAGTGTCTACCGGAAAAAAAAAACACCAGTATTAATCTAATTCTCAATTATATTCCCAATCCAATAGGGCTTCTCATATATTCTTCTGGGGCATCCATTACACACGCTTTTATCTACACGGTTGCTTCTACAACGGGACAGTCCTTTTCTTGGCCATATCTCGCCTGACCATTCTGCTACATAAGATCTCACTTTCAGCCACAAAAAATACAAACTAAATCATGAAACCAGCAAAATACAAACTCAACCCTGAAACCGGCAGTGTAACTTGCCCAAGGCGAGTCTCAGAAAGGGGTGTTTCTGACACTCACAAGTCTCCATCAAACACTCTTTTCTCCAAGAAATAAAATAATCTGCAGCTGTCGGTCACTTAAATTTTCTATTTGCCTCGCGTAATATAATGATGAATAAGATTAGAGTTCATTTAGCACAGTTACTTCATTTATCAGCTCAGCCGTACAATTCTGCCGCTGATAACACTCAACATACATTTGAAACATCTCATCTATCAGACGTGTATATAAACACATATCCGACACACATACAATAACTAGGAGTTTTGCTGGCAGCACAGAAACAAGTGCAACAATACACAGGCGTGGTAGAAATAAGTCCCAGTTTATTGAGCGCTTGCAGAGCCATTTGCTTTCCAAGAAGTCGGATCCAGATATTAACGGCAGAATTACTCCCGTGGTTTATTTAAAAATAACAGTATTTTATCATTGGAACATCACTGTGAAATATATATACGCAAAATAAGCATCAGGAAAAGACTCCAATAATAATAAAAGGATCACGCTAGATTTTATGGAGCTATTTGCTTACTGCTACTTCTCCCTGCAAATCGCACTCCAGGCTTACAATGACAGCTTGAGAAGTCGAGTTCTGCTCCCGTTTCGGGGCAGTTTTATCTGATCAGCAAATTTCTTTCAGCTGTTGGGAAGAGCCAGGAATCCCGCGGCCCAGGCTGGTTCCCCAACGAGAGCCGGGGCTGTTTTGGGAAGAGGCAGATGGCAGAAGATCCGGGCTGAGCAGAAAGCTGTTTGGTTTATTTGAATTCTCGCTCGGTTCAAGGGCAGGAGAGCCGCTCCACCAGCCCGCACAGAGGACAAAGTAAACACCCAGAGAACTTGTTAACATCAAACACTTTGCTGAAGAGGGGTGGGGGACAATGTTGCTTTTTGCCAAATCTTCCCTCCACTATTTATTTATGAAAAGCAATGAAACGTATATTCTAGGTCAACTTTAACCCCAGCACATGGAGCTACTGGGTTATTTTGCAGCTGTCTTTTTAAACAAGGCCAGCTCATTATCTTTAACTAAACTTTATCTTTGGAGATCTACTTTATCCAGTCTCTGATTTCCCTCTGTTTATCTTTCTCTTTACATGTTCCTAGCTGCCAGTGTCAACAGCTACTCCTCTTTTGACCTACCAGCTTGGCTTTCGCAGGCTTGCGGAGTGGGAAGATCAACTGTAAAGCAGCGAGTACACAACGCAAGCCACAAATACCAAAGCTCTTTGACTGGAGGGGAAAAAAAAAAAGGAAAAAATACTCACTTTAACTGGAGTAGCATCGTTCAGCAGCAACACTTGGGCATCCCAACAAAGTTTCTCTACCATCCACTTTGGAAGGGACTGCAGAAACCTCGTATTTGCTGGTTAGATGTGGGAACACAAGGGGAAGAGAAGATCCAAACTCAAGAGTATTTGCTTTTTTCCATTTCTTCTGCAGATGGTGTCACTACAGAAGCTCCTTGCCAGGTACAGAGAAGAAGGCAAGAGCGCAGCTTGTACTTTTGGGGTCTTCAGAAACCCAGCAGAGAAACCTTGCCTCTTTACTATTGGATTAATATATATCCGAGCGTTAAAAGGCCTTAGGGATGGAAAACCAAAACTCTTCCCCTCTGCCATCATTTCAATAACCCTCAACTCCCATTCTGACAGCAAGTACCAGTCATTGGGGACCTACTGGGCACAGAAAGAGGAGCGCTTTGGTTAGATGTGGCTCCACCTAAGTGCCTCAGACTCACCCGGGAACAACTCTGCCCACTGTTCACTATTCCTCGCTGGAGAGAATGAATCTCATCACCAGTGGATTGATCAGTCCAAGTTATTTTGAAGTAAGAGGTGTCACTGAGAAAAGGGGCTATTTTCAAGCCTTGTAAAATAACAGTAACAGGAGGTATTCGTATCAATAAGAATATTATTCAAGGTTGAATAGAGAGGGACATGGTTTTCATGGATCAAGTCCGTTCCACTTTCACTGGTAATTCCTCCAGACTATCAGTTCCATACACCAGAAAGCCACAGCATGGCAAAAGCACGTATTTCTCCTACTTCCACCGAGACATCTTCATCTAAATTCATCTTCCAACTATTTTCATCCAGCACTTGACCTCCTCATCAGCTCTAAAGTCACTTGTTGCTCACGGATCAAGGAATCGAGGAAGATAATGGACTTGTATCAGGAAGAGTTGTCCTGACCGTTCCAATAGACTTGGAAGCACGCTGCACATGCAGGGGCGTCCAGAAACATGTACCTGATACTTTTGGAGATAATTAGTAAGATGGAGTACTTCTGAAGACAACATAATTCTGGTTGTGCGTCTCATTTGTCACGTAAACTATCAGAGCTACCTCCAAACGGAGGGGAAGGGTACATTTCAATCAGTCCCTTCAGGAGCACCAGAGAGGTTTCCGAGTGCGGGAGCAGGGCTGTCCCCACTGCCAGACTGTCACATCAGCCCCAGCACACGCTGGCTCGGTTCTGCAGGGCAGCGTACACACCACCACCTGGTTGTCGAGGCCTGAAGACCTCACCAGGACGGACGTGGGCCACCCCCAGCACATGGACTTACCAAAACATCCTACTGGGCTGACCTGGGAAGACGCAGGCACCAGACCGCCCCAACGGGCTTCTCCTGTCTGACCCAGACTCAGCGCAGCGAGACAGCACAGCCCTGGCAGCGACCCTCTCCTCTCTTCCCAAAGCTTCACGCTTGTCGCTGTTTCTCCGGAAACCAGCAGTCTTCAATGGAAGGCTCCACGTCTGGTCCATTCAGTGTAACTAACTTAACTTACCACCTCCAAATTAAGTCACGCCTACCCGTGCTTGCCCCCAGAAAAGGTTTTACACTCTACAAAATGACAAAACGCTGGCCTGTGTCCTTCAAAACACAGGTGAGAACCTGCCCTGCTTATTTACCGGACCATGAACTTCTCATCTCCACCCTCGCAGCTGAGGGCAGAGTCACTACTAAAGAGAGTATTATTGCATACCCGTTTTTGTTCCCTCTGGTTCAGCTCCCTGAATCACCTTCCTACCATCTCAGACCAGCTGGCAGGGCAACACCAGGACCTCCCTTCCACCAGCGAGCAGCCACCAGAGCTACGTAGCCACCACCCCACCTCAATCTAACTGCCACTGCGCTCCCGCTCCATCCCTCCCCTCCAAAACCCATCCCACCTTCAGCAACCCACTTCAGCCTCCTGAAGCTGAAGGAGGAAAGGGTTTCTTCGCTCGCCAAACGCGCCGGGTCCCATAAATGCTAGAGCAAAGTGGAGAAGGAGGAGGAAGGAAACGGCACGCTCGGGAACAGAGGGAGTTATTCAGGTTGCCCACTCCACCTCCAAGAGCTCAGGGCCTTCTCTAAGAAGCCCTAGGAAAAAGTGACAGGGAGCTGCTGCTTCGGGGCAGCGCTGCCCGCCAGCTGCAGACGTGACAACACTTTCCACTTGGAGTAAAACAGCTTTGGGTACGAAAGATCTCTTATTTTGTTAAACTCAACTCAAAAAAAAAAGTATCGAGTAATCCAACCTCACTTTATAATGCCGTATGTGATCTAACGCCTAAAGCACGGCAAGTACTGAGATTCCTCCCACCCCCCCAACCCCCCCCCCAGGTCATTTATTACAGAATTACCAAGAAAAATTTCATTTTAACTTGCTTGCCAAGATTGTTTCCACCATTACAACAAAAACTGCAGATTTTTCAAAGCACCTAAATTTAAACCCCCAGAATTAACTAAAACACTGTGCCTTTAGTGTGAGCGAGATCATTAAATCTCGCACCAAGACACCTTAAAAAAAAAAAAAAGAGGTATTGAAGCCTGTGGCATTCCAAGAGAAAGCAATCAGACATTCCTGCAGCTCGGCTCCTCAGTGATCTCCGAAGCCTTTGATCACTGACTGTCTTCATGCTGTCCTCCTGGGGTCTGGCAAAATGAGTGTAACAGCTGGCATATATACTTCATTAGCTTTTTGTGGCCGGGAAGAGCGGGTTAGCAGCCCGTCAGCTTTACCGACTAACCTCCGAGGTTTATTCCTGCCTGGAAAAGCCCTGGAAGGGTCCCCAGCCACCGACACGGGCGCGTTTGCACACATGGCTTGGATGCTGCCGGCACACCTCTCCTAAAAACACACCATCCCTTAAGGATGCTGACTTTTAACGCCAACACGCAGGTCTGAGATGGCTAAAAGGCAACCAAGCCTGGTGAAACCTCGTTTTTATGAATGCTTAATGACCACTCAATCATTAACATCGACCTTTAAAAAGCAAATGCAGCACCTACAGTGTTCATTACCCTCCCCCTCCCCTCTTTTCAGGGTCTCAATCGAGTCAGTCAAGCGTGCAAACCGATCCTGTCGCCAGCAAAAGCATTTCCTTTCACTGTGGTCAGCCCAAAGCCGGGGAAGAAAATGGAAGTGACTTGGAGTTATGGCACCAAAAAGGCCAGACAAGCAAGGAAATAATCAACTCCACATGAGCCACTTCTAGCCCATCACAATGAAAAGGGCCCACGACTAACCCCAGGAAAGGTCAGCGGGACTATGGGGGTCAGAAGCTGAAAAAGGCAATAGCCAGCAGCTGCCAGCTGCAATAAGAATCAATGTGGTCCTAATTACGCTCTGACGAGAGGGCTCGAGCACCGAAGAAAGTCCTGCTGCAATCACAGCTTGCGTCGGGGAGAAAAAAAAAAAATTAAAAAATTTCAAGTGCTCCCGTTTTACTCCCTTCTCCACCTCGAGCACTGAAACTGCAGTTTCTGCATTACTAAATTACAGGAAGCCGAGCAATGGAGATAAGGAGCCAGGCATTTACATAAGTGGGTTTGGGTTTGTTTTTTTTTTTTTAAAAAAAACCCCAACCATAATTAGGCATTTGTATTAGAATTATGGCATCACGAAAGACAGGATTTTGTGAGTGTCAGTAATAAAATTACGTACTTCAAAGGGCTTTTGTGCGCGCTTCCAGAAAAACAAACTGAACTCTGCCTGGCAGTCCTGCAAGCCGGGTATTTTCTCTATCCTAAAAAATCCGAAAGGGAAAACCCCCACAAAACCAGTTTGCTGACAGTGACCCTATAAACCAAGTGTGAAAGATACAAACAGGTCAGAATGCAGCAAAACATACTCAAAGGCATCTACGGAAACAAACCAAATGGAAAGGCATTTAAAAATTATGAGGAAAAGCATCCTTTGATGTTACGTTCATATTTATTTATTACATTTTAAACAAATGGAAGTATACTTTCTAGATCTTTATCATAACAACTTAAAGGAGAGAAATCACAGTTGCGCAACCTGCGCAGTCCTCGCCTGGAATTTCATTAACACCTCCAAATTTCTGCCCAGCATCCAAATCAATCCATGCATCCAAGAGCTTCCTATGCGCATTCATTCCCACTTAATGATTCAATTGGTATTTTTACTCTTTTTAGCTAATACGCATTTTTATCAGCAGCCTTGCAGGATCACACATGGAGCGTCACATTTGCTCCCCATGATTTAACACACACACACACACACACCCCCCCCCCGTGAATCGGCGATGAATTTTGGGGGGCTAAAAATACGGGTTGTGCAGCACTTTGTAATGGCACACTGTTTTTGTCTAAATGAAGACTGAATGTTTGCTCAGGGCAGCAAACGACAGGAAAAACAAACAGCACTGAGCAAACGAGACGGTGACCGAGTTCCTACGAGGAGAGGAGACCTTACGTCCTGACGGCCGTCCTTAAAAAAGGCTTCTATGTCTTTTTCCAAAGCTATAAACCACCCTCAATAACATCAGTAATTTACTCAAACTCTGTTACAGGTAGAGTTCAGCGTCACAGGACAAAGGTGACGCAAGAAGACATTAAGTAACTGAAGAGGGGGTGGGGGAAGAGAGAAAAAAAAAAAAAGAGAGGGGTATTAGCCTAAAAACATGACCAAAAAGTTGGCCTGCCTCAAAGATGGAGCAGCAGATCTTTGGCCGAGTTGTTCACTGGATTTTTCTATTTTGCTTTCAGGCCTGGAAAGCCTCATGGCTGGTATCAGCTGTTGGACTCTGATCAAAGTTTAGCTTTCCATTAATCCTTTGAGTTATATGTGAGGCTGATAGGGAATTTTTATTTTTTTTTTCAGAAGACAGTTAAGATTACTCAGATACTTAATTTGCACTCCAATATTTCAAAAACACCTTGACTTTAAAACCTCAGTCTTGGCCTACATATGGTCTTGATAGAAGAGCGCATGCCTTGGCATCGGCTGAAGAAATGGATTTGTGAGCCGAGGGAAGAAAATTTAACGGTTTGTGTACTGTGCCGCTGCAGCGCGCCCCTCCGCCATCCACACACCTACCTTCTTGGGGGGGGGGGGGGGGGAGACCTGGGATTCCCACCCCGCCGCATCCGCGCTGGGCACAGCAAGGCAGACATCAGGAGGAAAAAAATATATCAGCACAGAAGCCACACTTTCTTGGCCACAAACAGGCATAACAATTAGGTTAATTTTATTATTAACTTCAGGAAAAAAAAAGCCGAGACAGTCCCCCTGCTGCCACGCTAATGAAGTGGGTATGGTTTCTGACTCTTCTAGCCTCGGGGGAAGAAAAAGAACAGAGCATTAGCTTAATACACAGTTCTGCTGGACTGCAATTATGCTTAAATGCCTAAATAAGGGCTTTTAGACCTCAAGGGATGCGAAGGTATCATTAGTCTAACAGTTCCATCAACTGCAGACCAAATACATACAAACTTCTCACCCTTTGCTCTTCAAGGCCCCGGAGACCTCACCCCTCTCATTCTCTCCTGCCTAGGCACTGCTTTGCCTGATATTCCTGTTTTCCTCCCCGTATCTAGCTCACCACCTGTACCAAATCCGTCGCATCGCCTCACCACCACCACCACCAGTTCTGCTCACCTTCAAACTGGGTCTCAAAGGGTCCTTCTGCGAACACCCCCCTCTGCTCCTTCTTCCCTCAGAGCCAGGGGGTTGTTTTACTTTTTCAACTGAGTGGTTTTTTTTTTGTTTTGTTTTTTTTTTTTTTTTTTGTGTTTTTTTTTTTTTTTTTGTTTTTGTTTTTTTTTTAAACCAAGAGTGAGATTTTGCAACCAGTTCAAGCCAATTTAAAGCCAGGCTGCTGCCCAGGAGGGCAGCAACACCTTCCTTCAGGACCTGGCTTGCATTCTTGTATCTGCAGCAGTGATCGTGCGGCCACCGAGTGAGTCAGATCTTCTGGCAGATCCGGCTGAAAACTCAGCCAAAGAAAAACGAGGTTTAGCTTTCACCTGGATGAGGGAGCAGTTTCAGCTCCCCGCGCAGGCCTGGAGCACAGGGAGGGGCGTAGGAATGGACATCCATGAAAGGGAACTTTGCTCTCGAACAGCGTGAGGCCTCAGATCAGGTTAGGAAGCACCACCCCAGTATCTTTAATAAACTCGCGACTGCAAGAATGTGAGCAAAAATAAAGGAAAAACATACGAAACCCAACTCCAAGTGAGACATGCCCATTTTCTCAAGCAAGCTAGGGGACTCGCCGTCCTAATTATCTGAACTACACGTGCACGCGCCACAGCAAGCTTCAGTACTGCCTCGGGCTGGGTCTTTTCCCCTCCAAAAAAGTTTGGATTTTGTATGCCAAGGACGATCACCCGTGTTTGTAATTTCTCTATGGTTCCTATAACCAGAATCAAGCACGATTGAAAAAGGGGACTAGAACCACAGGCTGGCTCCGGTCATCAGAAAAACCTGTCAGACCCTCAGACAAAGGAGCTTGTGTCCACGCACGCTGCCTGAAGCTCCGCTTCCAGCGGCGCCCTCGCGCCTGGTAGGTTTTGAGACGAGAGAATGTTCACGACAAGAAGAGCAGCCGTGGCCGAACTCTCGGAGGACAGCAAGCTCCTTTCCGCGGCCATTCCAGATGAACACTGACACCTCATCCATCGGTGGCCTCCAGCAAGCTCTAAAAAACGCAGGCAAATGGGTGCTTTTAGCTGCCTTACCCCGAGTCCAACTCAGTCTGTTGCAACTTGCAGGGATCCATGCTATCCGTGATCCCTTAAAGGGAAGCACAACTATTAAATCCACACCTGCAGCCAGAATTTATAGCAACCCCATCTACCGCTGTCTTACATCATAGGCAATTAGGAGCCTGTGAACTCATGGCTGCAGGATATGGGAGGCGCGCTGGAACCGGAGAGCAAAGCCTGCGTTAGAGCACAGTTGTTAGTCACCCTGCAGAATTCACCATGCCTGTGGACCACTGGAATCGTGCGCAAAACAGAGCAACTGATCCATTTTTGGCTTGGTTTCCTAAATAAAAGTGCTGTCCTCCGCTTGAAATTGCTGCTTCCCCTCCTTTTCCAGCAGTCCGTACACCATCACGTGCAATGCCAACACATGCTGCCGCTGAACCCAGTCTCCGGGGTAGACAGGCAGGAGAACAATGCTTATTAAAAAGCAAACCGGCTAACCAGTGACAGCTGAGGGAGAAAGCAGGAAAGAGCCCGTCCTTTCTTCCCCTGATTAAAACAAGCCTTCGAACAATTCATCCTTCAGCGTTACAGTAAGCTAACCGGGTAATTCGGTTTTACTGCTCCCCTCCCTTCCCCCACAGCCGAACAGATCAAACCTGGTTTCAAAATTGAAGTCCGAACTCTGCGGCGAGAACACGCTTCTTAACCTAGAGGGAAGGAATCCTGACACGACTGACAATATTCCTCTAGCAAAGCAGCAAAACAATCCCATTAGCCTCGGGCCCAGATAAAAGCTGTCTCAGTGCAACAGCCAGGCAGAAAAAAAAATGAGGGGGGGAAAAAAAAAAGAAAAAAAATTACATTGGCCAGGTTTGCTACAACAAACTGACCTGGCTCCCACGCCAGGAGAGGGGCAGCACAACACAGGGGGGCTTTGGGTTGGATTTGCTCAGCAGCATTGCACAAGTGAGCACCAGCCGTAGCCTCCCGCCTCCTTCCTCGTGCCAGCAGAGCCGAAGGAGAGCGTCGATCCAGGGGAAGGAGACGGCAACCATCCCGAAACCATAGCTGGAGGGTTCGGCTTCTCCAGCTCTGCTGCTTCACCCACAGAGCCGGGGCAGGGACCCCTGCTCAGGGCGGTGGGGGGCACAGCGTCAGACAGCCACAGCGCCCGAGTCGGAGCCCTCAGCCCTCAACCCGCTCCCGCAAGTCAGGGTGACGGCAGCCAGTGGAACCAGTTCCAACACGAGCAACTGATAGCAAAGTAGTTAAGTTTCATCACGGGTACCAGGGAGAGTTTTCCACCAGGTTAACCTGACTGCGCCCTGTTCTCACTCGCACAGGCGTATCCTACTTTGCCGAATGGGATTTCTGTTCGGACGTCCAACGGCAGACCCAAGATTCCGGGAGACACTTTCTCAAAGGAAGAAGGGACACCACTACTGCGGCTTCACAACGCAGGAAGAAGGTTCGAGACTCTTCATAGCACGTCAGCTCCCCCACAAGACTTTAATGCCGAGCTCAGCAACAGGCAGGGGCCCTACAAAGATAACCGGCTGCCGGGACTGATTCCATCCCACGTTAGCATCCATCAGATAGCAAGAAAAACAAGATTAAGCAGAACCACGGCATTAGTCTTCATTTAAACTTGGCAAAGAAAGCAAATGTTTCTTTTCTTGTTGGCTCCTCTTTGTGTGTTTTTTAAGGCAATCTCAGCCTCAGCCAGAGGAAGGTGCCTGGACTTTTTAATATCGGGGGATTAGGAGGGACAACACTTGTACGCTTGCCAGACCCCAGATAAGTGGTGAATGCTTAGGTTAAGCAGGCTAGCATCTGCCTCCTGCAATATATACATTGCCAGAGTGAAAATAAACAGCTTCACACCTTTGGCTCAGAGAAGGTCTTCAGCTTCTTTTACGTCCCCAACCTGCAGCCGCTCCACTTAAGGAAGAGGGTCAGAAGGGTGAGGGTTACTTGCAGTTCCCTTTTTCCAGCCTATAAGAACAAGGCTGGAAAACTTTCGGTCTCCTGTTGGACTGGGTAGGAGGATTAGGGTTTTTCCTACAGCGCGTAGGATCTGGTGTTGCCTCGTTGTGTTTTACCGTAACCAGTAGAAGTTGTTTCAGACAAACTCGACACACACTTTGCACATGTGTGGGTGACATAGGAGCAACAGCAGATGCACCCATTATGAAAAATGCTAATTTGAAAACTAGACCATTTTTTAAGCGCTCACCTCAGAGGCCCATAACCTAGGAAACCGCACCTTGATTTAGCGCTACCACCCAATTCACCCGAGGTCTGTTCCTGCGACGATTCACAGAGCCGAAGAGCCACACAACCGCAGACCGTCCAAGTTCAGTACCCACCGTCGATGATCCGGTCCTAGACTCCTCTCTGCTTGATCCCGGCTCGCACAGCAATTCAAAAGCGCAATCTGCACCCAAAAAATTGCCTCAGTCTGAATAGCTGAATTCAAAATGATACCATTAAGCCCCAAATTTCGACATATTTAGAGAGTTTTGATAATAACATTTTTGATTACATCCGTTGCCAGCTTCCTTCTACACCCTGACAACGATTTAAAGCATACATTCCTATTTCATTCTGCAACAAAGATTAGCGGCAGGAACAGAAAACATCTTCTGTTCCAAAAAACCCTCGGGGTTTTCCTCCTTAACTTGCATTTTATTAAGAGGAGACTCAAATCTCCATCAAGCTGACATACACTGTCACTGCAAAGCATTTCGGCAACAAGTATCCCCAGTGCTACACCAAAACACACCTTTGGAAACAAAGAGATTTCCTGAAGCTACGGCAAAGGTGAAATAGCTCCTCAGAAGCAACAGCCCTCAGCAAACTTTATGAAAATCCGGGCCTACGCTCAAGCAGATGCGCGTGTAGCCGTAATTCACAAACTGTTGTGAGCTCTTATCGGGGGGAAGGGGGGGGGAAACAAAGGAAAACCACATGCTATTGTTTAGTTTGACTCCGCAATGCATGTAATCTACATGGGGTTGGAACGTTACGCAGCAAAACTCTTCAGCTACCAGAAATTACGCACAGCGAACACTAGCAAAACCCATTCTCCAAACGGGGAAATGCCCTTTTAAAGATCTTATCTGTGCCCCACACAGCACAGAAATTCTCCAGCATCCAGCTGAAAGCTGTCACTAGCACTTCCGACCCCACAGCCCCAAGGGGAATCGGATCAATGCAAGAATACCAGCACTCACAAAACCACGGAAAGCCAAAGCTGAGGAGTTTCACCAACTTGACCTTGAGCTACTGGAGCTTTTGCCAGCGAGCGAACAAGCCTACAACAGACCTGGGGGTCCTGAGCAGAGGGAAGACCCACCCAGACACCTATAACCATGGCATCTCACAGACTCTTGGGGCCTATCAACAGTGTCTATCTACCCTTGATGTGTTCGAAGATGATAACGTGACGAGACACAGCTTATGAGCTGCCAGAGTTATTCCAGTATATCCATAGGGACAACAGATTCAGTTACATGAATTCCATCCCTAAAGTTGCACAACTCCCTCCCCAGCCCCCTTCCCAACTGTGTGTGCGGTAACAACATGTCACCGGGAGAACAGCTTTGGCGTGTGGCTCCAGAGCAACCCCGACCAGCTCAGAATCATAGAACATGTTGGGTTGGAAGGGACCTTTAAAGGTCACCTAGTCCCACCCCCCTGCAGTGAGCAGGGACGTCTTCAACTAGATCAGGTTGCTGAGAGCCTCATCCAGCCTGGCCTGGGATGTCTCCAGGGATGGGGCCTCCATGGATCTGCAGGTGGGCAGGCAGATCCACCCCGGCGCAAGTGAAGATCCACCTTCCTAAACATCGTATTTCTCCTTCTAAAGCACCCATTGCAATCTCCTGGTCTCCAACAAGTTCATCCCTACTTCTCAAGCTCCTTTATACAACTTTTTTCCAGGTCGCAGAGCACGCTGCCTGCTGTCGGGGCCCCAGGAGACCTGAGCTAACCCCCCCGGCAGGTGCCAGCATCAACCCTTCTCACCAGGATAAGGAGTACATGCAGACGAGTGATGTCAGGGCTGGAGCAGCTGGGTGACATCATGGTGAGTGCAGCACCGCCAGCTCCAACCTGAGCCTTCCCCTGGCTTGGAGGAGCTGCGGTTTATCTTCTCGCCCACCTTTGGCACAGCCCTGTCCTCGTCCCTCCTTCGGCCCGGGGTGGGGGGCTGGTGCACGCCAGCGGTTGGAAGGTTTCAGCAGGCCGCCGGAATGAAACGGTGAAGAAAGAAGCTTTTCAGAGGGGGAGGCGGGGAGGGGGAGGCACACACGTATTAAACAAATCATCTGTTTGGAGCGCTGGCTCCTACTTGTTCTCGGTTATATTATTCACTCAAGAGCGGATTAATCCATCACTGCAAAGGAATCTCCTGATCTCAGAGATAAAGGCAACAAGTCATGCACTGACTGTCTGTGGGTCCTCCTGAAAATCGCCAGCCTCTCTCATACCCTTATTTGGGCCGATCTATCATCTCTTAACAAACAAGAAGCAAAAAAAAAAAAAAAAAAAAAGAAAAAAAACATTTTAAAAAAAACCTGAAAAAAAAAATACCACCTGATTACAGTAACTTTACTCGGGAAAACCTAGCTTGGATCAATCTGGAAGCAAGTAAGGGATTTCAACTGGGAAGACTCATCTTCAGTTTGTTTCAGAAGGGGCCACATTAACCGCCCTCTTTCCTTGCTGCAGCTCCCCAGATGGGACTTGTCCTCACGAGAGGACCCCCCCTTCCCTGGGGGTTACCTCCTGAACCAGCATGTGAAAAAAAAAAAACCCCATAATTTCTTTTAAGATTCTTTAGAGTGAGACCTTTTAGACAAATGATGTGCTTCACTCAGTGAGGACTGGGAAAGTACCATCCCTTTGCAGGAACAAGAGCATCTCCAGCCAGAGCAGGCTGCGCTCGGACATGAGGTGCCTACACAAGATACGATGACACTCTCCAGCAGCAAGGACATCTCCAGCATCCATTCGTCCTTCTGTGCTTTAGCAACCCACAGCTGGCTTTGCAAAGGCAAAACACCACCAAAACACCCCAAAAATTTAAACTAGTGGTTCCCAGCCCCTCCGCAGAGCCTGTTTCTCAATGAGGGGCTGCTCGCCGCATAAGCATTTTTCCCCTCCTTTAGCGTTCTTTGGTGTTTTACAGGTTCGCTGTGAGGAAAACCAAGTCTGCGAGGCAGGCAGACTTGGTACGACTGCGAGGTAGGAAATATTAAACTCGTCTCTGAATTAAACAAATAAGGCTCAACCGCGCGGTTCATTATCAGATTCAATGGTTGAAGTCTGCGGGGAAAACTAAACAGCAAAAGGCAGGGTATAAATCAAAGGCGTGATCTGGCAGACAGGTGAGGTTTCACCTACAGAGCCCAGCGCCGGCCGCTGCCAGGAGGGACTGTCTCCTTCCCCAGCTCTGGAAGAAAAGTATTCCGACTGAAAATATTCCAATCTTGCTCTGGGTTTGGCGCAATTACTAATATTCCCACACACCCCCCGTTTTAGTGAGCTAAACGGGTTTAATCAGGCATTTCTAGCAAGGGGCAGGAGATGGAGGGGGGGGAACGGCGAGACCCCCCCCACACCTCTGCAGGGGAACCGGCTCCTGGCTCAGCCACAGCATCCAGAGCGCAGGTTTATGAGACGGGGAAGCCAATTTAAAAGCCGGCTGCTGCCAAAAGGGGCCGGTCCCCACCCCCCCACCACCCCCTCAGGCCCCCAGAGGCCTCCCCAGTCATCGGGGTGGAAGATTTAGCAACTCTAACTGCGGGGCAAGATCCCGTGGAAAGTTTGGGGCTTGTTTTTTTGGTTGGGTTTGCTTTTTTTTTTTTTTTCCTTTGGAAGGGTTAGCTGGAGTCACTCCCTGCGGCTGCTCCGCTGCCGGATTCCCACAGCGGGGAAGAGGCAGGAACATACCTGCCACCTCCTGCAGCAGCGAGTCCTCAACAGAGCTGTAATGTGAAACTGCGCCCAAGCAGCCAGGGAATGGGAGAAAAAGGAAAAAAAGATAATAATAATAAAAAAAAAAAAAAAACAGAGTCCCACCTGGCTAGAAGAGCTCCAAGACATCTCGTAGGTATGGGACATGGGAAAACAACCCACCTTGCATGATTATTTTCCCTCCTGTTGAAAGACAGAAGATATTTCTCGCGTAGAAAGAGCAAGCAGGGGCTTAATGGAAAAGACAGGTGGTCTGGATGCACAAGTCTCAATCCCGAGTAGGGCTGAACAAGCAGTTTGCCCTAAAGTGATAACTGTCACTGGAGAGTCATCATCCGCAGCGGAAAGGGAGAAGCGAGCTGGGGAAACCGAGTGGAAAACTATGACACACGCAGCCCTGGAGGTTGTACTGAGCCATCTACCAAGGAAATGACTGGAAGAACACTCAACTGGTTAAAAAAAAATAAATATATATATACAGCCACACAGAGGAAACTATCTATTCTAACAATTCTTGGGTAGCTGGAGACCTCTCGTTAGCTCCAGTAATACAGCAAAGAGTTTTTTGCTGAGGACCTTTTCCAAGGACAAACGCTATCCCAGAGTGAATGACACGGGCAAAGGGGACACGCAATATCAGGGCTTGCTTGGGGAGGCCACCAGGAGAGCATCAGGCAAGTAGGAAAGGGAATACACCTGGAAACAGACCGAGTACCAGCTCACCCATGAGCAAGCTAGATCAAGAGAATACCATTTGTACCAGCTTCAGCAGTTGGGATTGCAAAACAGGCTGGAAATCCCCATTTCAAGAGGAAATTTGACCAATTCCGCTTCATACAAGATTTAAAATCTTTAACAAGGATTTTAAGCTCCATAAGGCAACGTTTTTGGTCAGTCTCCCCCCAGTCGCAGACAGGGATCGGCTCAGAAGCTCCCCGTCCCACTGGAACACTGAGGAAAACCAGAAAACCAACAGAAAAACAAGTGGGGAAAGCGGTGTGACTCAGCTGGAGGGAGCCACTCACTAGTCAACAAATCATAAGCAAAGCAATAGACAAAAAACTGACTCTGCATATAAAGGTCAAGTTTACAGTATCAATTAATTCATACAAATTAGACATTGCCTAACAAAAGACGTCAGGCAGGTTTCTGAGCTGCGTGCAGCGCGCCGATTAAAGCCATTCCATATAAAACATTATCTGAAATACCAGATCTCCACAGGTTTGTGGGTGAAGACTCGCTCAGACTCTGGGCTTCTGGTACTAAACCAGAAGTTTCGAAGCCTCGCCTGAACCAAGTTCACCACCAACGACATTTGCAGCTCGAGCAGCCACCAAATTCATCTCAGCTGTCTTGGTAACGACCAAGGACTTCATTAGGCAAAGCAGGTCTGCTCAGGGATATGCAGGGGAGGATTTATGAGATGACGAACACCGGTACGGCTGTGCGCTCGGGCCAGCGAATCAATTGCTGTGCTTCACAATTTCCACATCTGCAGAAGCAGTCTTTAAACAAGTCAGTGTATTTTTAAGCTCTGACAGTTAAAATCCTCAAGTGACATCACCTGAAGTTGGAGCACAGCTGCCTTATTCCTCCGGCACGCCAGCGAGCCAAAGTAAGCATGAGCCTCAGTTTATAGGCTTACAGCACACCTCCAGATAATGAAAGCGCTGCTGGGATTTGCCCCATAGCAGAGTCAGGCTTCTCCTTATGCAGCTTCCCCCCCCCCCCAACTTGGGTCTTGGGGCAAGAAACACAAAGTTTAGTCCCAGCACATCCCAGCAAGCCAGCAGAGGGAGCACGCAGGAATCCCAGCATCCAGAAGGCAAAAAGAACCAAGAGCGCCAGGTAGAGCTGGCGTCCCACCAAACCCCAGCGCTCCCAAAAGGATGAAAAATAACCAAAAGTGCACGAGGGGCAGCAAAAATCAAACCCCCCCACTCCAACCTGCTGCGCCGAGGCTGCCCCGCGCTCCACCGTGCAGGCACGAGCACGGCTGTTTACAAGCTCTCAGGGCAGCTTAAGGGTGTAAATCGCCTTAATCCAAGCAACAAAGCTATCGCGCTCATCCTTGGGTGAATTACTAATCCCTCACACTAGAGCGGTTCCCCCTCAGAGGTGGAAAAAAAATAAATAAATACCTTTTCACACGAATCCGGCAGGTAAAGCAGTGGATCCCCTCTCAGCACGTCTATCTGTGAGCCTGGCTTTAAATAACCGAATAGTTTTGAGCAACAGTCATGGCTTTCTTACGGCTGCTTCGCAAGCCTGCGGGTTTTTCTGGGCTACAGACGGAGCCAGTCGGAGGCTTCCCTCTTCTTTTGGAGAAGGGATTAAAGGAAAGTGTTATCGAGGCCTCCCCACAGGACAGGCTCGCCACTGCTTTAAAAAAGCCGGGGTTTGGTTTCGACGCACTGGAATCACGCGCGCGGCGCTGGCCGCCTCTTTTAGCTTGGCGGAACAAAAGCACGCCGGTTGCAATTAGGGCATATAATATCAAGTTTAACGGAAAAGCGTTAAGAAATCAGGCCGCAAAACGTTTACCGCTACTCGAGGCGAGAATTTTTGGAATATAGCGACGCGCAGGAGTGGGCCGTTGCCCTCAGCAACTGCTATTACAAGAGCACTTCTTCCTCCTTAAAGAAGTCCACCCCATAAATCGCAACTGTCAAAACACCGGGGTGGTGGGAGATGAGCAGAAAAAGCAAGCCGGCTCCACGCAGCTCGGCTCGGAGCCGCGGCACAACGGGATTACCTGCTTTGTTCCAAGAGAACAGCGGGCCACGATGGACAGAACCCCAGAGAACAGGAGTTTACGCGCTCCCAGTAACCCCAGTGACCAGCGGCTGCGGAGCAACAACCCTGGTGTTTGGGTTAGTAAATTGTATTTCTGGTGCATGTGTGAAAGATACAACTCACTGAGTAAACACCCCTTCAGAGCTGACAGTTTTACAGCCACAGGCTCGGCTACTCCTTCTCAGAAACCTCCTCGCGCATCGACGCAGCAAATCATTTGGGGAAAGCAGTAAAAAGAAGAAGAAGAAAAAAAAAAAAAGCTACATAAAGCCATCACATTTACCCATTCACCAATCCTTTAAAAAGTTACGAGGCAGGGGCAACATAAACATCGCCTGTTTTCTGCCTCACAGCTGAAAGTTGTGGGTCAGGGCTGAAAAAACACTTCCCTTTAGGTTTAAAAACATCAATATTGGAGACATGCAGCAGTCGACTGGAAAGTTCCTTCATTAAAACTCAGCAACTGTATAATTTTTTTTTTTTTTTCTTTTTTTCTGGCAGAGAGACAGACAAAGCAAGAAAAAGTAACCTGGAATTCAAGAGCTTGAAGGATGGAGGCACCTTAATGCAAAAAAAGTAAAAATCAGAGTTAAGATGTCAGGGTGCTTTACAGCCAGAGTCCTGGGGCATCCCACGCCAGCGCCCGCTTCAGGGGCTGCCCCTCGCCCGCTCCGATGGCGCGGAAAAGCCACCTTACGGATCAGAAACAAGCACGGAGATTATCAGTTTTATAGACGGTTAAAGAGGCTGGACGCGACCCCAAGCCCACCCCCTGCCTTCAAACATTTTCATGACAAATCGAGCCGAGCCAGAGCAGCGAACGCTGTGAAACGAGAGCGTAAATCAGTAACAGACCGGCGGCGCAGCGCAGAAATTGCGCTCCGAGGGATTTATTTCCCAACTCACCACGGCGCTCTCCGCAGAGCGGGAGAAACGGCTGAAAAAGGAGCCTCGGGGGGCAGAAGAAGTAAAAATAAAATAAAATAAAATAAATAAGGAGCCGGATGGTTGGAATAAACCCCGCTCCGCGGGGAGCGCGACGAGACGAGCCCCTCCGGCCGTGCCTCACGCCTTCCCGCCGCCGCCTCCCCTCAGGTGCCGCCGGCCGGGGCTCTGCCTCCCCGGCGTCCCCCCCCGCCCCGGCAGCCTGACAGGAGCCGCCGGGATCCCGCCGAGCCGCCACCTGCGGCCGCCTCCCGTCCCCTCCGCGCCCCGACGGCCGCCCGCGCGCCCCCTCAGCCGGCGGGAAGCGGCCGCCCTTTACCTCCCAGCGGCGGCGGCCGGTCCCGGTCCCGCTCGGCGGCGGCTCCCCAGGACATTCCAGGCTGGGGCGGGCGACCCGGCGGGCGGGAGCCGCCATCCAACGCCGCCCGGCCGCCCCGCTTATCTCTCGCCGCCCCCCCGCCCCGGCTCCCACCGGCGCCCCGTGTCGGAGGCGGCGGCGGCGTCGGCTCCTCCCCTCCCCGCCCCGCCCCGCGGAGCGTACCAAGGGCCGCCGGGGGGGGGGGGCCCGGGCGGGCCCGGCGGCGGGGAACGGGGATCGGCGGCGCGGGGCGGGGGGCGCTGGGGGCACCGGGAGCACTGCGGCCGTGAGTCCTGCACCGGGCACCCTTACACCGGGCACCCTTACACCGGGCACCCTTACACCCGTGCACCCTTACACCCATACACCCTTACACCCATACACCCTTACACCCGTGCACCCTTACACCCATACACCCTTACACCCATACACCCTTACACCGGGCACCCTTACACCCGTGCACCCTTACACCCATACACCCTTACACCCGTGCACCCTTACACCCGTGCACCCTTACACCCATACACCCTTACACCCGTGCACCCTTACACCGGGCACCCTTACACCAGGCACCCTTACACCGGGCACCCTTACACCCGTGCACCCTTACACCCATACACCCTTACACCGGGCACCCTTACACCGGGCACCCTTACACCCATACACCCTTACACCCGTGCACCCTTACACCCATACACCCTTACACCGGGCACCCTTACACCGGGCACCCTTACACCCATACACCCTTACACCCGTGCACCCTTACACCCATACACCCTTACACCGGGCACCCTTACACCGGGCACCCTTACACCCATACACCCTTACACCCATACACCCTTACACCCGGGCACCCTTACACCCATACACCCTTACACTGGGCACCCTTACACCCATACACCCTTACACCCATACACCCTTACACCGGGCACCCTTACACCCATACACCCTTACACCCATACACCCTTACACCCATACACCCTTACACTGGGCACCCTTACACCCATACACCCTTACACCCATACACCCTTACACCGGGCACCCTTACACCCATACACCCTTACACCCATACACCCTTACACCCGTGCACCCTTACACCCGTGCACCCTTACACCCATACACCCATACACCCATACACCCTTACACCCGTGCACCCTTACACCCATACACCCTTACACCCATACACCCTTACACCCGTGCACCCTTACACCCATACACCCTTACACCCATACACCCTTACACCCGTGCACCCTTACACCCATACACCCTTACACCCATACACCCTTACACCGGGCACCCTTACACCCATACACCCTTACACCCATACACCCTTACACCCGTGCACCCTTACACCCATACACCCATACACCCTTACACCCGTGCACCCTTACACCCATACACCCGTGCACCCTTACACCCGTGCACCCTTACACCCATACACCCGTGCACTCTCACAACTGTGCACCTTACAACCACGCGCCCTTACACCCCTGCGCCCTTACAACCAGGCACCTTTTTACAACCTTGCACCGTGCAACCGTGCGACCACACACCCGTGCACCCCTACAGCCGTGCACCCTTACAACCACACGCTACGCACCCTTGCGACCACACACCTGTGCAACCACGCACCACGCGACCATGCACCCTTACACCCATGCACGCTTATGACCGCGCACCGTGCAACTGTGCGCCCTTACAGCCGGGCACCCTTACAACCACGCACCATGCAACCACATACCGTGCACCCATAGAATCGTAGAATCACGGAATGGTTTGGGTTGGAAGGGACCTTAAAAATCATCTCGTTCCACCCCCCTGCCCCGGGCAGGGACACCTCCCACCAGCCCAGGTTGCTCCAAGCCCCGTCCAACCTGGCCTTGAACCCCTCCAGGGATGGGGCCGCCACAGCTTCTCTGGGCACCCTGGGCCAGGGGCTCACCCCCCTCACAGCAAACAATTTCTTCCAATATCTAACCTAAATCTTCCCTCTTCCAGTTTGAAGCCGTCACCCCTCATCCCATGGCTCCCCTCCCTGATCCAGAGTCCCTCCCCAGCTTTCCTGGAGCCCCTTGAGGGACTGGAAGGGGCTGGAAGGTCTCCGCGGAGCCTTCTCTTCTCCAGGCTGAACCCCCCCAGCTCTCCCAGCCTGTCCCCACAGCAGAGGGGCTCCAGCCCTCCCAGCATCTCCGGGACCCTCCGCTGGACCCATGCACCCTTGCAATCACCCACCATGCACCCCGCAAGCACACACCGTGCAACCACGCACCCTTGTGACCATGCACCGTGCGACCACGCACCCGTGCCACACTCTCCCTTGCAGCCATGCGACCATCCACCCTTGCACCCTTACAGCCGCGCACCCTTACAACCACACACCCTCGCAACCACGTGCCCTTGCACCCATGCGACCACACACCATGCATGGCTGACAGGCTGCTCGCTTGCAGCGTGTGGCGTGCGCGCTCCCGTGGGCCACGCAGCCGGCGGGCTCACCCCCTTGCCCCCCAGGTTGCCACAGCCGGGCGGCTCGCTGGCACCGTGCCTGTTGCAGCCCCTTTGCACCAAGGGGCTGCCGGCCCTCCGGCAACCCAGCGGAGAGTCAGGGAATGCTCCCAACTCCAGCTTTTATTCCAGAGGGCAGGAAACGCGCTGCCCATGTGCTCCGTGCGGGATCTTCCCACCGGGGAACGCCACCTGGGGCAAAAGGGGGCTGAAAACGGGCAAAAAGGGGGTTGATCGCCACTTGGATGGCGTCCAGCTGCACACCGCAGCGTGATCACGCTCCCCTCGTTTGTGGCATAATTTAATGTTAAGAGCTTGCCAAATCGCCCAGCATTAGACCTCGTCTGCAGGATTAAAAATGTCGCACCTTGTCCTGCACCCAGACCCTCGCTCCTTCCCCAGCCCTTTCCAAAAGGCCCAAAATACGCCCAAAATGCCTCAGTTCGGGGGAATTTACTAAATTTTGGTCGCATCTGCACGTGGATGTTGAGCTGGAAAGGGATTTATCCCGAGGAGGGTTTTGCGTGGAAAGGCTTCAGCAGCACGTGGAGTGAGCCGGAAAGAAACACAGCTCCTGTGTTTAAAAAGAAAAGAAAAATAAAATAGGCTTTTTTTTTTTTTTTCCAAAAAAAAGAAAAAACCACCATTGGAACAAAGTTTCTTGGTTTTTGGGCAAACCTGCAAACCTACCCTGTGTTTACCAGCCCTAATTTTATCCCTCGGGAGGTTTCCTGTAGGACGTCATTATTTCCACAAGTGTAAAAGGGGAAAAAAATAAAGAAAACGAGGACTAGAAACGTCCTCAGCAGATGAAAAATCCCTTTTAATCCAAAGAAAATGCCCCAAAACCAAACCAAAAGCGGGTTTGGCTCAGACAGCGAGTTAAATCACTTGATTTGTGGTGGCCACCAGAAAAGCCGAGGACCTGAGGATCCTTCTCATTGCAGAAGCGAGATGGCCAAGCCTGTTTTTTTGGGGGTAAAAATCATCAAAATCGAGACTATAACGATGGGCTTTCGCAGGACGGGGATGCTGCCAAATCACGTTTCCTCCCGGTACAATTTTCGGGGCGTTTTATTCCCCTCCAAATCCCCTCCTCAGGCGCTATTTGCATGAGAATACCCTCTTTGCTGGAGGGGGTGAGGGGGTGGGGGGGGGAACTGCTGCTTAATTAGAGAACAGCAATCGCTTTAATTAGCATGTCTCCATGGTCCCTGCTATTTTGCATGGATTCAAATGAGATGCTCATTAGGGAGCAGGCGCCCGGACAAGCTACGCCCTTTAGCCGCGCGCTAACCCAATTAACCTTGACGAGGCACAACCGTGCCGGGGCTTTGGCCAGCGCTGGGCTTTGTGCCCGCGCCAGGAGGTGCCGAGCCACTCGCGGTGACCTGCCCCCTTCGACCTGCCCCCTTCGACCCACTCGCGGCGACCCGCGAGCTTCGGCGCGCTGCAACGTGCTCGCCGGCAGGCCTGGTCTTGCCAATGGCAAGAAGGCTTCGGCCTTCGCCGGGGTTTCGGCTTTGCGACGGCGTGTTTCCTTCCTTGCAAGGTTTCCTTCCTCGCAAGGTTTCCTTCCTCTCAAGGTTTTCCTCCTCTCAAGGTTTCCATCATCGCAAGTTTTTCCTCCTCGCAAGTTTTTCTTCCTCACAAGATTTCCCTCCGTGCAAGGTTTCCTTCCTCCCAAGGTTTTCCTCCTCTCAAGGTTTCCATCATCGCAAGGTTTCCTTCTTTGCAAAGTTTCTTGCCTCGCAAGGTTTTCCTCCTCCCAAGGTTTCCTTCCTTGCAAGGCTTCCTTCCTCCCAAGGTTTCCTTCCTTGCAAGGCTTCCTTCCTCCCAAGGTTTTCCTCATTGCATGGTTTCCTTCCTTGCAAGGTTTTTCCTCCTTCAAGGTTTTACTTCCTCGCAAGGTTTTCCTCCATGTGAGGGTTTTCCTCCATTCGAGGTTTTCCTCCTCGCAAGGTGTTCCTCCTCGCAAGATTTCTTTCCTCCCAAGGTTTCCTTCCTCACAAGGTTTCCTTCCTCCCAAGGTTTCCTTCCTCGCAAGGTTTTCCTCCTCCCAAGGTTTCCTTCCTTGCAAGGCTTCCTTCCTCCCAAGGTTTCCTTCCTTGCAAGGCTTCCTTCCTCCCAAGGTTTTCCTCATTGCATGGTTTCCTTCCTTGCAAGGTTTTTCCTCCTTCAAGGTTTTACTTCCTCGCAAGGTTTTCCTCCATGTGAGGGTTTTCCTCCATTCGAGGTTTTCCTCCTCGCAAGGTGTTCCTCCTCGCAAGATTTCTTTCCTCCCAAGGTTTCCTTCCTCGCAAAGTTTCCTTCCTCCCAAGGTTTCCTTCCTCGCAAGGTTTCCTTCCTCGCAAGGTTTTCCTGCTCGCAAGGTTTCCATCATCGCAAGGTTTCCTTCCTCGCAAGGTTTCCTTCCTCGCAAGGTTTTCCTGCTCGCAAGGTTTCCATCATCGCAAGGTTTCCTTCCTCGCAAGGTTTTCCTGCTCGCAAGGTTTTCTTCCTCACAAGATTTCCCTCCTTGCAAGGTTTCCTTCCTCCCAAGGTTTTCCTCCTCTCAAGGTTTCCACCATCACAAGGTTTCCTTCTTTGCAAAGTTTCTTGCCTCGCAAGGTTTTCCTCCTCACAAGGTTTCCTTCCTTGCAAAGCTTCCTTCCTCCCAAGGTTTTCCTCATTGCATGGTTTCCTTCCTTGCAAGGTTTTTCCTCCTTCAAGGTTTCCTTCCTCCCAAGGTTTCCTTCCTCGCAAGGTTTCCTTCCTCACAAGGTTTCCTTCCTCCCAAGGTTTCCTTCCTCCCAAGGTTTTCCTGCTCGCAAGGTTTCCATCATCGCAAGGTTTCCTTCCTCGCAAGGTTTTCCTGCTCGCAAGGTTTCCATCATCGCAAGGTTTCCTTCCTCCCAAGGTTTCCTTCCTCCCAAGGTTTCCTTCCTCGCAAGGTTTCCTTCCTCCCAAGGTTTCCTTCCTCCCAAGGTTTCCTTCCTCCCAAGGTTTTCCTGCTCGCAAGGTTTCCATCATCGCAAGTTTTCCTTCTTTGCAAAGTCTCTTTCCTCACAAGGTTTTCCTCCTCACAAGGTTTTCCTCCATGTGAGGTTTCCGTCCTCACAAGGTTTCCTTGCAGGGTTTTTTCCTCCTTGCAAGGTTTTTCCTCCTCACAAGGTTTACTTCCTCGCAAGGTTTTCCTCCTTGCATGGTTTCCATCATTGCAAGGTTTTTCTTCCTTCAAGTTTTTACTTCCTCCCAAGGTTTTCCTCTATGTGAGGTTTTTCCTCCATTTGAGTTTTTCCTCCTTGCAAGGTTTTCCTTCCTCACAAGATTTCCTTCCTTGCAAGATTTCCTTCCTACCAAGGTTTTCCTCCATCCAAAGTTGTTCCTCCGTGCACGGTTTCCTTCATCTCAAGCTTTTCCTCCTTTTCCTTTCCCCCTCGCTGCTGGGATTTGGGATCAGAAATGGGGGGGACGCCCCCAAGAGCCCCCCTCCCTCCCTGGGGACCCTCAGGCCCTCCCCACGCCCCTTCCCCGCACATCCCCAGCACCGTTGCGGGCAGACGCGTAGGAGACGAGGGGCAGGATGATGCTCTTGGGGCAGGAGCGCCAGGATCCGGGAGTCTCCTTTGTTTCTCCATGGCGGCATGGTTGCAGTGAGGTGATTTTTTTTTTTTCATTTTTGGGTTTTGTTTTTTTTTTTAATTTCTCCTGCCCCGTAATCCCATCGTCTTGTCACGGTTCCCCGGGAAGTGGGGCTGCTCTGAACAAAGTCCCCAGAGCATCCCGGCTTCCCGGAGGGGGTTTTGCAGCTGCGCCTCGGAGCGTGACCGATCGGGAATGAGCCTTCGCAGCGCGTCTAATGCCGTTTGGACAGGGAGCCTTTCATCCGCTCGTGGGAGCGGGGCCCCGGCATTGAGCCGGCAGCTCTCCACGCTGCGGCCCTCGGCGCTCCCAACCCGGCGGGAGCCATCCGGCACCGCCGCAGCGGTGTTGGGCTGAGCGAGGTGGGGACCGGGGTCCTCTCCTTGCCCCGCTGCGGGTTTGGGGAGGGGGAAGGCTGTGGGCACACAGACCAGGGTCAGCGGCGGGGGGCTGAGGATGGGAGACGCTCGCCATTGCCATGGACTGGACATCATCACCCCATCCTGGGTTCCATGGGGTTCCTTGTCCCAGTCCCCATCACCCACATCCCCAGCAGGTACCTCATCCTGGTCCCCATCACCCTGTCTCCAGCAGGCATCTCATCCGGGTCCCATTGTCCCATCCCCATCAGGTACCTTGTCCCAGTCCCCATCACCTTGTCCTGGTTTCCGCACACCGTCCCAGCCCCCATCACCTCGTCCCAGTGCCCATCACCCTGTCCCCACCAGGTACCTCATCCTGGTCCCCACTGCTCTGTTCCCAGCATGTACCTTGTCCTGGTTCCCATCACCCCATCCCCACCAGGTACCTCACCCTGGTCCACATCACCCCATCCCCAGCAGGTACCTTGTCCCCGTTGCCATCACCCTGCCTCCAGCAGACACCTTGTCCCAGACCTCATTGCCCCATCCCCAGCAGATACCTCATCCTGGTCCTCACTCTGTCCCCAGCAGGTACCTTGTCCAGGTCCCCATCACCCTGTCTCCAGCAGACACCTCACACAGGTCCCATCGCCCCACCCCTGTCCTCCCCATAGATTCCTTGTCCTGGTTCCTATCACCTTGTCCTGGTCCCCATCACCTCATCCCAGTCCCCGTCACCTTGTCCCAGTCCCCACTGGGTACCTTCCCCTGGTCCCCATCACCCCATCCTGTCCCCAGCAGATACCTCATCTCCCCATACTGCTTCCCCCATGGGGCTGGCCCAGCTCCTCCCAGGCTGCCCCATTGCCCATCGACATCTGAGGATGTCCAGGGAGGGAAGGTTTGGGGGATCCCTGCTGGGAAGGGGACAGTGGGTGCCAGCTGGCTGCCTGGTGCCCCCCTACCTTGGTGACAGAGGTAGTGTTGGGTGGCACCAGCTACTGAACGTGCTCTGCAGTGCAGCGGGCACTTGGGTGAGTGGGGAAACTGAGGCACGGAGCAGGAACAGGTGGGGAGCCAGTGGCAAGCTGTACAGGCACAAAGGCTGGAGGGACATCGAGCTGGAGCACACATGGGCACACACCTCACCTGGGAAGAGAAGATGAAGGAGAAGAGAAGATGAAGGAGAAGAGAAGATGAAGGTGAAGAGAAGATGAAGAGATGAGAAGAGGCAAGATAAGATGAAGGTGATGAGGAGAGAGGACAAAGAGAGAAGAGACAAGACAAGACGAGACAACAGAAGGAGAGGAAAAGGGGAGGAGAGGGAGAAAAACAAGGAGAGGAAGAGGAGAAGAAGAAGGAGGACAAGAACAAGGATGAGAAGGAGAAGGAGGATGAGAAGAAGGAGAAGGAGGAGAGGGAGGAGAAGAAGGAGAGGAGAAGTAGAAGGAGGAGGAGAAGGAAGAAGGAGGAGAAGGAAGGAGAAGGAAGGAGAAGGAGGAGGAGGAGGAGGAAGAGGAGGAGGAGGAGGAGAAGGAGAAGAAGAAGAAGAAGGAGAAGGAGAAGGAGAAGGAGGAGAAGGAGAAGGAGAAGGAGGAGAAGGAGACGGAGAAGGAGAAGGAGAAGGAGAAGGAGAAGGAGAAGGAGAAGGAGAAGGAGAAGAAGGAGAAGGAGAAGGAGAAGGAGAAGGAGAAGGAGGAGGAGGAGGAGGAGGAGGAGGAGGAGGAGGAGGAGGAGGAGGAGGAGAGAGGAGCTGTTGGCTCCAGAGAAGACATATCTCCCCGTGAGCTTTGCCAGCCCATCACTTCAGGGGTTGGACAGGTTTTTTTGTTGGTTTATTTTTCCCCCAGTGAAAAGTGGCTTTTTGACCTGAACACACATTTTCATAGAGAAGGTTTATTTTGGCTGAAAGCCTTTTTTTTTTTTTTTTTCCCTATTAAAACGAAAAATGGCAAGGCTGGTGGGAAGGGTCACTTCTGTAAAAGTTTTTTTTCTTTCAAAAAAAAAAAAATTGGCCTTTTTTTCATCAGAAATACCTCTGCGGGAGGCTTTGGGAGTGAATCATTCCCGAAATCCCCTGTCCCACGCCGTGCCTGGTCCTGCCCGGCTTTATCATCTCTCCCTGCAGCAAACGCCCAGTGACAGCAAAAAAAAAAAAAAAAGAATTAGAAAATACTCTTTTTTCTGTAATTTTTACTGCAGACCAGAGGACATTTTTGCCCCGTTTTCTTACATTTTGGTCATTTTAACCCCACAGAGTCGCTCTGGCGCTGGGTCCAAAAATTGCCCCCATTTTTAGGAAGGAGCAAAGAATGGCCCCATGCAGATGTTGGGTTTCTTGGGGCATTGGGGTTACCTCCAAGAGGAACCTGGACCTGCTGGGGGTGGGACAGACCTCACTGCACCCCCTTGGTAGGTTCTGGGGGTGATAAGAGGCCTCCACAGTCCTCAGGACCTCCCCAGCTCCCTTCTGCCCCAAGCCAGAGCTGGGCTGAGCTTCACTGCGGGTTGTCTTCAACCATGGGTGAACCTCTGGATGATGTTGCAGACAGCTTGTCTCCCTGTCTGCCGGATGGACCTTGGACCCATCGTGTAGGTAGCTTGTCTTCAACTTTATTTCCTGGATGGACCTCAGGACAATGTTGCAGGTAGCTTGTCTCCAGCTGTGTCTCCTGGATAGACCTTGGGCCCATGGTGTAGGTAGCTTGTCCCCAGCCTTGTCTCCTGGATGGACCTTGGGCCCATGGTGCAGGTAGCTTGTCCCCAGCCTTGTCGCCTGGATGGACCTCAGGACAATATTGCAGGTAGCTGCTCCCTGATCATGTCTCCAGCCCCATAATCTGGATGAACCTCTGACTGGTGTTGCACATAGCTTGTCTCCAGTCCAAGTCTTATCTCCTGCGTGGACCTCAGACCAACATAGGTGGCTTCTCCCTGCAGTTTCCAGCCCCATCTCCTTTATGGCCCTCAGAACATTACAGGTAGCTCTTCTCCAGCCCTGTCTCTAGCCTCATCTCCCAGATGGACCCTGAATCTACACTGCAGGTAGCTTATCTCCAGCCCTGCTTCCGGCCTCATCTCCTGGTTGGACCTCAGACCTATGCTGTATTTAGCTTCTCCTCAACTCCATCTCCAGCCCAGCGTCTTGGCTAGTCCTCAAACCGATGTTGTAAGTTGCTTGTCTCCATTCCTATCTCCATGAAGAACCTCAGACCAATGCTGCAGATACCTTGTGTCCATCCCTGTCTTCCTCATGGATCCCAGATCAATGCTGCAGGTACCTTGTCTCCATCCCTACCTCCTTGAAGGACCTCAAACTGATGCTGCAGGTACCTGCTCTCCATCCCTACCTCCTTGAAGGACCCCAAACTGATGCTGACGGTACCTGCTCTCCATCCATGTCTTCCTGAAGGACCTCAGGCCACTGCTGCAACCCATCTCCACCTTCTCTGAGCTCCCCAAACCCAACCTACCACCTCACCTCACCGACAGCGTCCATCCCCAGCCCTGGCTAGACCTGGTTCATGGTGGACACCCCTTGAGGGGCCAAGACCTTGGCGGAGGGAGAAGAGGAGACAGGCGGAGAGGATGGAGCGCCTTCAAAATTGACACCATATGGCTGTTCCTTATCCCTGGGCCCAGTAAATAGGTCTTTCATGCTGGGCCGGTTGCCATAGGAGCAAACACGCAGGAAATATCCCAGATAACTCGAATAGTGGCGAAAACATATGTTTTGGATAAAACCCGGCAGAAAATCGCCCTGTTTAACCCCTCCAAGGCATTTTACCCGCACAGTTTTAACCCCTTTCCACGTCTGCACACATGTACAGGGTGGGGAAACTGAGGCACATTGGTTCTCCATCCCCTCGTCACCCAGACGTGGGAAATCGGGTGGATTTCTTGCAACAAAGCGCAATTGCTGGCGGGTCCCTGGCATCATCTTGCCTCCTGCTCCTCCTCTTCCTCCTCCTCCCCAGAGCCCCTTATCAAGACGGATGGCTGGATACAAGGCCGCACGCTCACTCCGCAAGCATTTCGCTTTGATTTGCCAAGGAATTTGCTTTGCTTTTGCTTTTCTTTTTTTTTTTTTTTTCACCTCTTTTTTCTTTCTTTTTCCAGCCTCGGCCGAACCTTTCCTTATCGCATCTGGCACGCAGCGGGCCCCCAGCGCTCCCCCTGGCCGCCCTCCAAGTGCCGAATGTGGAGCTGCCGGCCAAGCTGCTGTGGCGCAGCCAGGTTTCCCAGCGCCGCGGCATCCCGCAAGCGCACCGATGGGCCCTCGTGCTGTGCATGCTCTCGGGGAACGGGAAACTGAGGCACAAAGAGCCTGAAAAGCTGCTGTAGGTGTTCCCGGCTCCTGCAACGTGGCTTCGTGCATCCCCCTGTGCTGCAAGCGTCCCTGCACTCTGCAAGCATCCCCGCACTCTGCAGACATCCTCATGTGCTGCAAACACCCCCATGCGCCACAAGTATCCCCAGGCACTGCACGTATCCCTGCATGCTGCGAACATCCCCATGCGCTGCGAGCATCCCTGCCTGCTGCTGCAAACTTCCTCATGCGCTGCAAACATCCTCACATCCCGCGAGCATCCCTGCGCTCGGCAAACATCCCCACAGGCTGCAAGCATCCGCACGTGCTGCAAGCATCCCTGCGCACCACAAATATCCCCATGCGCTGCAACATCCCTGTGTGCTGCAAGTGTCCTCGTGCGCTGCAAGCATCCCTGCATGTTGCAAGCATCCCTGCATGCTGCAAACATCCTCGTGTGCTGCAGGCATCACAGGCGCCACAAATATCCCTGTGCACTGCAACATCCCCATGCCCTGCAAACATCCCCATGCGCTGCAAGCATCCCCATGCGCCACAAATATCCCTGTGCACTGCAACATCGCCGTGTGCTGCGAGCGTCCTCGTGTGCTGCGAGCATCCCTGCATGCTGCAAGCATCCTCATGCGCTGCAAACAGCCCCACGCCCCACAAATATCCCCATGCACTGCAACATCCCCATGTGCTGCAAGCATCCCTGTGCGCCACAAATATCCCCATGCACCCATGCATTGCAAATATCCCTGCGTGCTGCTGCAAGCATCCCTGCACACTGCAAACATCCCTGTGTGTTGTGAGCATCCCTGCGTGCTGCAAACACTCCCACATGCTGCAAATATCCCCGTGCACTGCAACATCCCCCTGTGCTGCAAATATCCACATGAGCTGCAACCAT